>OZ012553.1:1200000-1683732 GCA_963935595.1 Schoenobius gigantellus
TCATCGGACTTACGCAGTGGTGGGAGACTAGACTGGCAGAAGTTGCCCTCCGCAGCCTTGGCGAGCAACCAGAAGGCGCGGCTCCCAGAAGGAAAGCCTGCTAATCGCTCGCCAATTCTGGCAACATGTTGCGCCTTGGCATCAGCAATTACCCTTTTACTGGATCTGGAAGCGGCGTTAAACTTTCGCTTCAAGTCTCCAATGTTGCGATCCTGACGATTCCTAGCTGTATTCCAAGCCAGGTAAGCGATTTTTTTTCGGTTCACAGCCTCCCTACAGTTTTTATTAAACCACGGGCAACTGCGACCGCCAACAGTTATTATTGAGTTGGGGATAAAAAGTTCCATACCAAAAAGTATGGTTTCCGCAATGGAATCTGCACAGATATTAGGATCATTGGTGGAGAAGCAAAGCCGGTTCCATGAGGCGGACGCATAGAACTCAAGCAGTTCGTCCTAATCTGCTGCCTTGTACTGCCAGACTCTGCGCGACCCAGTTGCTGGAGAGCGATCGGGTCGCACAACAGGGGCTGTGCAACGGACAAGACAGTGGTCAGACGTCCCAAGCGGGGGCTTTTCTTTCTTTCTTTCTTTCAACATTTGGTCTATCCCCTGTTGGACGTTAAAATATCCTCGGTGGGGACGTATATAAGCTGTTGATGAGATGAGATTCTGAAATTGGAGGTATGATAGCAATATACTAGGTGTTGGCGCTCTGGTGGAAGGCGTACCTTCGATAAATTTTTGCTATAACGAAATCATAAATACCAAAAACGCTTAGGTGTCTCGCCTAGGGGAAAGGATCTAAGGGAATCGTGCACCTACCTCGTCGAGCACAAGACAGGGCTCCGACTCCGGCCCTCGCAGCAAGCAATCCTCGGCCACGTGGCGTAGCAGAGCAGCAGCAATCCAGGGAGGCACAGAACCAGCGCTCTCAGTCACCACCAGAGTTTATCACCAAACTTGAAACAGCGGGACTGCGACGAACTTATGAACCACTATTCATATCGTTCCAGGATAGTTTATTAACGATTCGATGATCGCGGCGGAGATAATCATCGATCGGCGACGGCGGAAAAAAACACACTAATGTCTGCGAAGCGCGTCACGCAGCAACAAGAGGGCGCTGCGGTTGTGACAGCGCTTGCGGCGGCGGGTGCACGATATATTTTTTTTTATTAGGAAGGAAAAAGGATTCATGGGTTTGACACCTCGCGAATTGTGATTAATAAATTAATGGCGCCAACATTTCCTCCCCCCTTTAAAGGGTCACCTTTAAAACCTTCATAAAACGAAAAACAGCAGTGAAAATGAACTGCTGAAACTAAGTACTAAATTTAACTAACAGCGAAACTAACAGCAAAATTAATTTAACAGCGTAATCTTATACCTAAGAACTAACTAAAACTAGGCGGATTATAATGTATTTACTGCGTTGGTAGCGGACAAAGACGGACAACGGGACGTATGTACGAGCCCTTAGCAGATTTAACTGAAACTACGCGAGTTACGCCGTCTTTGGATGGATGAACTTTCTCGACGATTGCCAATGGCCATGACAGGGGAGGTGCATTATCAGTTATAATAACTACGACCGTACCAGGAGTAATCGGAGTAGTTGGAATATTCCATTTCTCTCGCGTCTGTAGGTTATGCAGATATTCAATTCGCCACCGCTTCCAAAAGGACTGGACCAATTTGTCCAATAGAGAATGTCTCTGACGTAGACTGAGATTATCAGAGTTATCTACAGGTGCGGGCAATGAAAGCAATGGGGCGGTGTGCAAGAAATGACTAGCAGTCAACGCGGTAGGCTCAGAGGGATCGGCGCTAAGAACAGTGAGCGGGCGCGAATTTATCAAACACTCAACCTGAACAAGTACTGTAACCAGCTCTTCATATGACAGTAGCTGTTGACCTATGACCTTGAACAGGTGAGTTTTGACGATCTTCACCATACTCTCCCAACAGCCACCGAAATGTGGAGCAGTTGGGCAATTGAACTTCCATTCAATTCGATTTTCTGCGAACGTCTCTTCTAAACTAGCGCGAAATTCGGTACTGTTAAGAAATTTGTATAAATCGCGTAAATATGTATTGGCGCCGATGAAATTAGTTCCCCTGTCAGAATACATGGCCTGGACAGGGCCTCTGCGAGACAAAAATCGTTTTAAAGCAGCCAAAAACGAGGCGGTACTGAGATCAGTAGTCACCTCTAAATGAATCGCACGGGTAGTAAGACACGTGAACACGCAAATATAAGCCTTTAAGGCCTTTGCGCCTCGACGGCGGATCGGAGTGTAAGAAATAGGGCCTGCGTAATCGCAGCCTGTATGTGTGAATGGCTTAATAGCTTGCCGGGTACGATAATCTGGCAAATCAGCCATGACCGGGTAAGTCGGTCGCGGACGAGCACGGAAACACATATTACACCCGTGCACTATTTTACGAATAATGTGACGAGCAGACAATATCCAGTACCTCTGACGTAACAATGACATCAGCTGTTCGGGACCAGCGTGCAAAAATTTATGGTGGTAATACCTAATTAATAAAGTTACAAAACGATCTTGACGCGGTAATAATACTGGATGTTGTTGAGCGAAAGCTAAGTCCGAGTTAGTGAGCCGTCCGCCAACTCGGACCACGTTCTTATGTATAAACGGTCTTAATTTATTAAGAGACGGCGAAACAGCGATATTATTTTTTAAATTAAAAATGTCCGATTTAAAATGTTTACTTTGAATGATTTTCAACAATGTAATTTCAGCGACTTTTAGCTCGGAGGCAGTTACATGAACCGAATCGGAGCGCGGTAGTAGTTTCGTAAACCTACAAATATAAACTATTTCATGAAGCAGCTTACTCCATGAGGAACAGCGACACAGAGCATCATAGAGGTAAGTGTCGTCGGCGGGAGTTAAAACAGTTAGAACAATTTTTCTTTGTTCAGGTATATCACCCAAATCGGATAGTGAAATATCCTCCGACACAGGCCAGTCACAAAGATCCTGCGATAACCACGGAGGACCGCTGAACCACAGCGGATGACTCCCTAACTTCGTGGGAAACACACCACGCGACAAACAGTCAGCAGGGTTGTCAACTCCTGCCACATGGTAGAAATTATGAGCGGGTACGTTTTCAATTATTTTAATAACTCGGTTAGCAACGAATGTTTGCCAACGTTGAGGAGAACCTTTGACCCAACAAAGGGCAACTCTAGAGTCAGTGAAAGCACGAATTTTAAAAGATAAATCTTGACAATAGGTGTCACTGACAGTGCGGAGCAACTTGGCAAGTAAAAGCATAGCGCAAAGTTCCATACGAGCTATGGTCTGAGGCGACGAAGGCGCGACCTTTGACTTGGCGCATAAAAAACGCACAATATTACTCGATCCGGTGCTTACATGCATATACACTACGCCACCGTAGGCCTGTTTACTGGCGTCAGCGAATCCAACCAGTGTAATTTTGCTGTCATTTGACGACAGTCCAAGATGACGCGGAATTTTAATTTTATTTATAGCTGGTAATTCGGAACAAAATAACTGCAAAATTTTGACAATATGAGGCGGCGGTGTCGCGTCCCAATCAATGTTCAACTGCCACAGCTGTTTAATAAGCAGCTTGGCTACCAAGATAGTAGGCGCAACGAATCCCATAATATCCCAAAATCTTGCGACAGTGGATAGTATGGTGCGCTTTGTGCAAGAAACATCAAGCCCAGGCGGGTTGATTTAAAAATAAAAATGATCTTCATCCATACTCCAGCGAAGGCCCAAGATCTTATGATCAGCGGCCTTATCAAATTCGACCTCAGTGGGGACTCTGTGAGTGGCGGGAAGTCTATTAAGAACAGCTTGCGAGTTGCTGTTCCACTTCACAAGGTCCCACTGTCCGCGTTTAAATAGATTAATAAGATCGATAGCAGTGTCAAACGCTTCCTGGTCAGTGCTGACCGAGAACGCGATATCGTCCATGTATATACATGACGAGGCGACAGCGCGGGCGCGGGTGTGCATGGCACCGTCGTCAGCGATGAGCTGTTGCACAGTGCGGAGAGCGTGAAAGGGGCTTGATTTCAGTCCAAAACATACTCTATTAAATTCATACATAAGAAGTGGGTCGTTAGGTTTAAAGCGATATAGAATCCTTTGATAACGTCTATCAGATTCGCGAATTACTATTTGCAAAAACATTTGCTTACAGTCGGCGGTCATCGCTACAGCGTGTAATATAAATTTTAAAATAATTTTAAATAAGTCCCCCTGCAGGCTCGGCCCACTGTGCAACGTCTCATTCCGTGAGACGCCGGTCGAGGTCTTGCAGCTAGCGTCTAGCACGGGGCGTAACTTAGTAGTCGACTTGTCTTCGCGGAGAACTCCGTGGTGCGGTATTATGTAAGTAGGGTACACGTTATCAGTCTCCTGCTGACATACGGGCGATAAATAACCTTTAGAAAGGTAATCATTAATGACGTCATCATATGCGGCGCGTAGCTGGGGTGAAGCTTCAAGCTTCCTCTCCAAACATAAAAACCGGCGGCGAGCGGTGGTGTACGAATCACCAAGTGAAAACACATCCTTATCAAACGGCAACGCTACGGTGTAGCGGCCGCTAGTGTCACGTTGTGTAGTCGAGCGGTAAAAATATTCACATTCAACATCAGCAGGATGCTGAATGGGCGGCCCAGGAACCTCCTCCAGTTCCCAGAAACGGGCAATTAAATTATCCATAGGCGGATGCACCACGGCGCAGCATGATGTGACACATGACGAGGCATTATCAAGTGTAGGTACGACTCCCATGAGTACGTAGCCTAACACTCTGTATGAATAGCGGGGGGCGCTGATGGACCACCGGGGATCACATCAGGGAGAATTAAATGCGGGAACAGCGAAGCACCGATTAAAACATCGATTTTACTCGGCGTAGCGAAGTTATCATCAGCGAGTTGTATTTTATTGACGTAAGGTAGCAAAGAGATATTAACTGAAGCGGTCGGTAAGTATTCAGTTATCTGATCGACTACCAAAGAATTAATATCAAATTTAATTTGATCGTTGAACCGGGAAAAGAACTGTAAATTAACAGTTTCACACGAAAATTTCTCAATACCACCAAATCCTCGGACCGTGGTGCTCTGTATAATGTTCCGGCGTAAACACAAACGTTCACAACATTCCCTAGTAATGAAGTGACTTTGCGACGCGGAATCAATCAAAACACGTAAATATTGCTTACGTCCGTTACTGTCGTACGTAGCTACTCGAGCAGTAGCGAGCAAAACAGTTGTAGGCGTAATACATTGCCGCTTCTCACCATCAACTACGCTCGAACGAGGCGAGCGCGGTGCAATGGAAGCGGCAGTCGAACACAACGCGATATCGGAGTGAGGCGGCACGTGTTTCGTAGTAGCGGTCGGGCCGGTGCCGGTGGCTTGCGGTGACGTAATCGGCTCGCGCGCCGTAGCCGCCGTAGTTGCAACACGGGGAAGCCTCGCAGGCGCAGTGGCGGGTGTATCGCTACTCACGGGTAAGGGGTTCGACTCGCGGGGAAAATGTAAGAGTGAATGGTGTCGTTGTTTACATATACGACAGCCTGACGCGGATTGACAATTTGTATTTTTATGTTTAATACTCAAACAATTTACGCAACCATTAATATTTTTAATATTTTGAAAGCGCTCGTGCGGCGTCATTTTATGAAATTCAGGACATTTAAACAAATGCTGATGCGTAATATTTGTGCATAGGCACCTATCAGTTGATACTGCGGGAACAGATTCGACCGTGCTGACGTACGCATTATATTGCGGCGCCGACGGTGACCGAAGAGTTTTAGAACTGCGGGGATGATCAGCTGACTTCTTCACTACTGGGGCGGCGGTGGCCGCGACAGCGGGCGAACGTTGTAATATTTTACTTTGTTTACTAATAAATTCTACTAATTTATCGAACGAAGGAATATCGGACTGATCGCTTTGGCTTTCAAAATTACGAACGGTTTCTCCATCTAACTTTGTTAAAGCAATCTGTAAAAATATTAAATTTAACAAATTTTTTATATTAAGATTTTGCAGCGCGCGGACGGCGTTGACAAACTTATCGTTAAAAATATCAAAATTAGTCGCGGTAGCGGAAGTTATAGGTTTAAAATCGATAATTTGTTGTAAGTAAGTGGCCGCTAGTGTACGCTTATCTTCGTACCTATTAACTAACGTGTCAAATAACAACTTATAATTCTCTGCGGTGGGAACTATACCTGCGCACGCGGTCTGGGCCTTCCCAGATAATTTACCTAACAAATAGTGTAGTTTTTCATGATCTGAGAGAGATGGATTATTATGAACTGCTGTTTTATAATTAGAATAAAATAACGGCCATGAGCGAATGTCGCCGTTAAAACTCATCAATTCAATCGGCGGTAACTTTATATTGGGTGCCTTGGATTCAACCTTAAGTGGGGACTCCAAAATTGTGCAAGAGGCAACCAAACGCTTTATTTTACAGTATAAATTTTCAAATGATACAAGCGCCTTATAATCTGCGGTATTTTGAGGATTTAATGATAACAAACAATTATTATATTTATCTAGAACTCGATGGAAATCGGCGCGGATGCCATCAATATTGGAACTGGCATCTAGAAATGCCTCCTTTGCCTCGAATCCTTTATTTATATTTTTAGATAAATCAACGGCCACTTGTAAACATTCGAACAAAGCATTTCGTTTGGCCTCTAATGACTTTAAAACACTCAATAATTCAGTCTCATCAGAGTCTGCATCATTTTTAGATTTCGACATTTTTGCAGGTTTTGTCACCTAGTGAAAAATACCTTAATAACAATCTAATCTTGATACAAAGCGAAAAGTAAATGGTATCGATTAAACGAGAATCCACGTATGAATCTACTTAGGCGCGCACTCGGTGCGATGGCGCAGACCTACCCTCCAACTTAAAATATAAAAGAAAGAATAAAATTTCTTTACTGCGCAATATCAATCTATCAATACAATTTTCAATAGTTATTGCCAAATTAACTGCGTAATTTTAACTGCGGAAATGAGAAACTATTTAATGTTTTAGCGGGATCTAACTAGACACTTAACTAGAATGAGAACAATAGCGATCGAAGTAGGTCACTTTCTAGGCAATTTTTAACCTAGAAAGGGCGGATTTTAACACTAAATCTCCTATTAGGCAAACCTAAAGGGGGCGGAAATGGTTTATGCGACTCGGAAGGACCACAATGTTGGCGCTCTGATGGAAGGCGTACCTTCGATAAATTTTTGCTATAACGAAATCATAAATACCAAAAACGCTTAGGTGTCTCGCCTAGGGGAAAGGATCTAAGGGAATCGTGCACCTACCTCGTCGAGCACAAGACAGGGCTCCGACTCCGGCCCTCGCAGCAAGCAATCCTCGGCCACGTGGCGTAGCAGAGCAGCAGCAATCCAGGGAGGCACAGAACCAGCGCTCTCAGTCACCACCAGAGTTTATCACCAAACTTGAAACAGCGGGACTGCGACGAACTTATGAACCACTATTCATATCGTTCCAGGATAGTTTATTAACGATTCGATGATCGCGGCGGAGATAATCATCGATCGGCGACGGCGGAAAAAAACACACTAATGTCTGCGAAGCGCGTCACGCAGCAACAAGAGGGCGCTGCGGTTGTGACAGCGCTTGCGGCGGCGGGTGCACGATATATTTTTTTTTATTAGGAAGGGAAAAGGATTCATGGGTTTGACACCTCGCGAATTGTGATTAATAAATTAATGCCTTTAATAATTAATTTAGCGCCAACACTAGGTCTTTGATGGATCGCTGAAGATCGCTTCCATCTCCGGCGCTATGGACCAAGAAGTGCCCCGTAAATAATAATAAACTCAGATTTGAGGCACACCATCCTTTATACTCACATGCTTGCATGTAGTTTCAAGTGATCGAGTCCTCGAGAGCAGCCTTCGGACCGCCCCTTGACCCAGCTGGAGGGTCCTCCTGCACCGCCGACGTCGCTGATCGCGTGCCAAGGCGATAAACAGCTTCCACCTGTGTTAATATGGTTCATTTTTATTATTTAGTTACACAAGAAAGGCCTTAAGCTCTACTACGTAGAAAGCAACTTACATATACGAGTGAGGCTTTAAACATGTTTGTAAAAATCTAAAATATCAAGTTGCAGTGACAAAAAAGTTTACATAGATAATTTTTAATTACTCTCGATTGCCTCGCTTGTTTGACATTGTCGTAAGACCGTTGAGAACTACAAGTATTTGTAAGTATTGACGCAATGTCCATTGGTAGTAGATGAAAGATTAGTTTAAATAGGGATAGAATGTTATATTAGGACGTGATGAGGGGTCCCCAGTGATATTTAACGGGACCCAAGTCAATCTCCTCAGCTGACGATATAAATGGTGTTGAACAAAGGACGAGGCTCTGGGCACTGGCGTCCCAAATCTACCTTCTAGGAGAAGGTGATAAAGAAAGAATAAAGATTTTATTAAATCTGGCTCACCGAAGCCAAATTCAATTCAAACCTTCACTGCATAGCATAATGTACAAATAGGTGGTTTACAAAAAAAGATATCTATGAAACCATCCGGCACAACATCTTTAAATAAGAGAGAAGAAGCATAATAATATTATTATTATTTTATTAACAGATCATAAAAACTAAACTTTAATTAGTACCTAACTAAAAAAAATTGACACCAAAGCAATTATACGTGTGAGTAGGTCAAACTTAATTCGTTAGCGCAAAATCTTGGCAACGCTCGTCTTATCAAACTACCATCAGCTGAAGCAAGTCAAGATTTTCTTTGTCGACGTCCGATTCACTATAGCAAAAAGTACTAAGAAATGTTTCTTTTCAAGTAAATGGATTGCCTCAAACAAATGCCGAGTTGTTAATGAGTCGTTTCATATGAATTATTCACTTAATATTTAAATTTTCACTGCGTAAAAGTGGCCAGCAAACAATGGCTCAGCCGTAGATTATAGAGCCACATGGTTTCTAAACATTAATTGCCACAGCATAATAGCAGGCCACAGCGGCCCCCGTGACTCACATAATTAAAAAAGTACCACACCACTCCGATTTGCATTTTAAAACTGGGCACGACATTAGCATGGAAAGCCGGGTTTTTTCTGCTTCAACTTTACTGAATATAAACTAGTTCGCAGTAAACCCGCGAAAAGGGTTCGCAATCTTTGTTTTAAGACTTGTGTTATAAATTATGATTTTCCTTGTGTTATATAAGATTATGTTAGTATTAACCTTTTATTCAAGGTAGGTGTTAATAAAATTAAAACACTTGCAGCACCAGAGGGAAACTCAGTACCAGAGCCGTCTGCCTAGTACAGGTGGTGGTATCCTTACCAGCCCCCGTAGCATGCGAAACACGATATGATAAAGCTAAAGGACACTGTACAGTTTTACCACAGTTCACTAGCTACAGTATCATTTAAATTACTGATTTGAAGACTCATCAACTAACGTCTCGGGCGACGGGCGCAGGCTAGTGCCTGACAGTAGCGGTGAGCTGTATAGTTACCTACTGTCTGGGCACCATCTGTTTTGAGCAGACGTGGCAGTAACCATTAGATGCCGGATTTGCTCGACCCGAAACTTCCTTCTTTAAAAAAACCTTTATGCTATCCTGTTCCCAAGCAGCGGCGCTTGCATTGCTCTGTTCCGATTTGAAGGGCAAGACAGACAGTGAAATTATTTGGTACTACGACATCATACGTCACAAGTTGGCAACGTACATTAAGGTTCTTGTTGCGGTTGCAGATTTGCGAACCTTACAGGAGTCCCATGAACTAAAGACGAGTACAGCCACTTACCATTAGTAAGCAGTAGTTAGATTCGTGCCTGTATTTCGCACTGTAGACAACCACAATAATCGGAAAACAGTAAGATTTATGTTCATTGCTTTCTGCTGGTTGTGTTGGGTAGGTACGGGCAATAAAGTCGTGTCACATAAACCTCGCTATCCTGCGCTGCACCAAACTCGGTTTACGAGCGTGTGTTTATGACAACGAGAGGATGGTTGGCGCTGCACTATAACGTGTTGGGTGCACGGGTAAGCCTTCAAACTTAATATGACTTGAAGAGCTTTCGGTCAAGTATGGTGGATGATAGTAGAGTTACTTTAATGATTTTTAACCGACCTCAGAAAATATGTTGAATCAAACCTATACGGTACTTGGTGTTAACCTAGAATCATGAGATTTGGCAAGAAGCGAGGTCTTATAGCACATATCATTAAGGTAAGCCGGAAATACGTACATACCCAAGTAACATTTTAGGTTCTAGAATGGTTTTGAAAAGGTTCTAGAACCTATATATGGATATCTGCTACTAAGTCTTAATAGACTCAATAATGTTATATTAACCTTATAATAACCCTCTGAGTGCAAAAAGGGCCCACGTTTTAGAACCTTTCTGAGAGCTACAGCAAAACCTATAGTTTAAATCACAATACCTTCATTTAAGGTTAGTATAACGTTCTAAAATGTTGTTGGATGTATCTTGATGATAACTTAAAACCGTTTTTAGGCATGAATAAATGCTTTTCCGAGACTCCCAGTTTTTAAAATGTTTCTATTTAAGATTTTTTACACAGAAACAAGTGAATTTCAAATCTTTATTTATAATGGCGATTCCTTGTTTCAAAATGGCGATATAAGTTAAGTGTTGTATTTATAAAAATAATAAGTAGCTTGCTGATGTCCGGAAAAATTAAAAAATACTGCGACTGGCACTTTATTGTAAAACTTCATGATAATAGAGCTGTATAAGAGGTGGGCCCTTCGTAAGTTAAAATTCTGAAGATATTTTAATAAAATTAAAATTATAAAATACGATGGTTGGTGATAAATCGCATTAGAAAGGAAACTTCTATCCATATAAAACATACATTTTAAATATATAGCACACATTACTTAATTTTGCCTTATTTAATTTATCAAAATATTGCTTTTTGTTCCGATAGCTTTTTTATTTCAATGAAAAATATGGCTGCCGTTAGGAAATTACTAGAAAGAATTTAAATTAACCTTTCCAGAACTGTAACAGCTAAAAGCTAATTATGTTTGCCAAAATAAGATCTAAAGATTATCTGGCAGAGCTAGTTAAAATTACTAGGCTATTTTTGCAGTTGCTAAAAACTCGCGGAGATAACTGAAATTTTTTGAGGATGTTTCTTAAGCTTTCAAATATTCTCGTAGGACTTAAATGATGCCGTAAGCTTATTCAATAGCATTACTGGTTTGGGTTTTAACCACATAATCCTAATTTGTTTGTCTAGATAACTCTAATATAGCTTAAAGGCTTCAAGTAGGTTTTAGAAATGACTTACAGGTGATTTTAAAATTCCATAACTTTATAGCTGTATATAAGTTAAAAAATTAACCTTTAGATCTCACTTTAGTATTATGCTAGCTTTTCTAGAACT
The DNA here is from genome assembly GCA_963935595.1 of Schoenobius gigantellus. Classification (NCBI taxonomy): domain Eukaryota; kingdom Metazoa; phylum Arthropoda; class Insecta; order Lepidoptera; family Crambidae; genus Schoenobius; species Schoenobius gigantellus. The sequence goes on from OZ012553.1 coordinate 1,211,476, forward strand.
GAATCAGGAGTCTACGACAACTTTAAGACCTTAGGACTATATGCTCCTAAAACCTAAGTAAACATAACGTTAATTTAAACTCTTGCCAGCGGTTCCAAAGTTTTAATAATAGTCAATTAGTTTTAAGACTTATTAATCTTTCTGAAATACTAAATACGACCAGATAGCAAAACTTTAACCTTTCTATGACTCTTTTAAAACCTTGAGGTAAAGTTTACAACCGAGACCCGAAAAAAATGTTACTTGGGTAGTTAGTAAATTATAGAAATTTGTACGGAATCCATGGTGCGCGAATCCAACTCGCGCACTTGGCTGGTTTTTTTCTAAAAGCTTACTCTTGAATCGAGTTGCGACATTGATTTTGAGATTTTCCGTATTCTTGAGTTGCAACAACAGCGCCAAATTGGATCCGTACTGCACAGGTCTTGGGTGAATTGAATAAAATTGAGATTGACAATAGCTTGACTTCACAATAGCTGGAGGTCTTTTACTTAATACAAACCCATATTTGCAATCCAATAAATAAATATGAAAATATGAAATTAAACAACTATCTCCTTCATACACTGTAGTAAATGTTTTCAACTGGTCCTTTCAAATATTAGAAATTGCTTGTAAACACAAGTCGCAGCAAATATTGATTCATGCACCAAGATCATGTGCACTTTCAGAGTAAAAGGTCTCCAATATCCTATAGGTTTGGCGACATGTAATTTTTTATACAACAAAGTTGGCAAACAAGCATACTGCCCACCTGATGGTAAGTGGTAACAGTCACCTATAATACTTGTGGCTCTTGTGAGATTCGCATCAAATCTGCAACCCCCACAAGAACCACGCCTACGTTGCCAACTTGTGACATAAGATATAAAGTCACGTACCGGAGGTGAGGAGCTTAATGGCGCGTGCGCTCAGCAACGATGGCTGTAACCAGTCCTTTGATGGGTGACCAAAATACAAAATATTTCAAGCTCCTCCGTGCTTCGGTAGGCACGTTAAACAGTGGGTCCTGCGCCTGATATCGCCCCAGTTGTGTCGGCTAACCGTCCTATCGGACTCGGCGAGTGAAGGAACAGAGAGTGCACTTGTGTTTGCGCACTCATTTGTGCACTATAATATATCCTGCGCAGATGGCTAGTCTATGTTGAGATTGGCTGCCGTGACCGAATATGGGTTAGGAGGACATTAGGTGAGACGGAGGTACCCAAGCAGGCAACCCTGGTACAGAGTCTCCCTCCGAAAAATTACAATGTAAAAAAATGAGTTCTTTTGCAGTTGAGGACTCCCAAGTAAATCTCGCTCCTCTAATAATATGCCTTATTATTTTCCAGTTAATATAAAAACTTATCTTTGGATTTACTATCTACAGATACTATCAAATAGGTAAGTATTTTAAAACTGTAAGAGCTGAACGGAGTATTTCATATCTGCGGCAGCCTGAGCCGGCTCATCCGGCGCTAGCGTCCCGCCGGGACTACAAATATTTTCTGTTTACATAAAGGATGGAGTTTAGACGACCCAGTTTCGTAATAGCATTCGGGCGTCGGTTTCCGGGTGGAGTACGGTCGACGAAATAGTATAATGTACACTTTCGTTTGAAGTATGTTTAAATACTCGAAATACAGTAGGTGCTTTTGTACATTGTAGTTGTAATTCGTAAAATAATATTTATTTTATTGAAATCCCAGCAAACGACTCTATTTTATTTATTTATTAACACTTCAAGTACATTTGTGTACAGAGGCGGACTTAATGCCAAAGGCAAGGAGACCAAGATAAAGACAACCTTTGGGTGATGTAGAGAACAATAAAATAATAAAATAAAACTGAATTTTCAAATCCAATATTGTTTGTTCAAATTGGATTATTGCATAATCACTTTTACATGTCAAAGAAGCTACGCCAATAGTTCCCAACTCTACGGCGGCGGGACACCTTGCACTGAAAAGAACCAGCAAGGGCTATTTTTTTCTCCCAGTATTATTATAGAGTCGGCAATTAGAAGCTGGCCTCAAAGCAAAAGTTTGAGCTCAACTTCCATTACAAGTAGATGTTTTACATTAATTTAACATTAAACAAAAGATATACCTATAACAAATAATGTTAACACTAACAAGATTTAAAGGAAACTTGTTTTAATTTACTCATAACGTCGTTTACAGCTGTTGGAAAACAATTGCATCACGGAATCTCAGTCTGTCACATTTGATTGCAGCACATCAAAGCGAGACGAGATGCGACTTTCCGATTCGAATCTGCGATCCAACATTTAGGAATGGGGGGCTCATGATAAGTCGAAGTGTAGTCCAAATGCAAAGATAGCTAGTGCAGGAAAGAAAATAAGTTTAGGTAGGTATGCCTCTTCTGTCTCTGCTTCTTCGTACTTCTTTTAAAGGACCTTAAGGCTGTAAGAAGGAAGGAAACACACATTTGGGACTTGTATTTACTATAGTTCGAAGTAAAACTTTAAATTAAAAAGTAGACATGTTGAATTATTTATTATTAGCATCGTGTAATAGAGTAATGGCAAATAACAAACAACATGGCTGTCGTTATTTTATTCTTCTCACACATCATAGTACATAAACATTATCAATATTTATTATCCTTTTTTAGTTACATGATTTTAAACATTAAACACAAACACATCCATATTTCATCATGTTACAAGTATTCTGCGTCGGTTTTGAAAAAAATTAACTGTAGTTCTCGTATTGCCATTCTAGCTAAACAATACTGTAATTGGAGTGTACCGCATCGCTAGCCACACCCAAAGGAGTGGTGAAATGTATTAACACTCTAATCCGTAACTATGCGAACACCGCGTGTTATTGCAGAACTAATAACATTGATCCAGCACGTCTTTGTTCAAAGTTATCAGTCAGTATAATACAAGTAATATACATAAAAATGAATAGCAATAAAACATTCAGAATACTGAATAAGTTACCTTTCTTATTTCTGCATTGACGGCACGTCTTCTTCATAAAGCCATGCAATAGTGTCGCCGTAGTCAACTACGAACTACGCGCGTCGTCGTAACGACGGCTCGTAGCAGTCCTAGCACGTCTACGGAAAACGGGAGCGGCTATTCGTGGCGTAGTTCACTGCAGCAATAAATATTTTATTTCGCCCTCGTTTCAAACCAATAGAATTTATTAGACGCTTGAAGGTTACCATGTATTGGTCAGGTTATTGGCGGCACTTTGCAGAGAGCTGTTACGGATTGATTTTGCTTTGAAATTTATTCCACTAGTATCATCATCATAATCACAGCTCATATACGTTCCAGCCATAAGTTAGGGTGTTTAGGCCTTATTCAACCACGCGGATTGGTCGACTTCAGATACATACACCTTTAAATTTCTTCGCAGATGTATGCAGTTTGCCTCACGATTTTTTCATTCACCGTAGGAGCGGCGAACAAATGTAATGAAATTCTACAAACCTTAAATACATTGGTACATGGCAGGATCGAACCCCGGACCTCCCGGTTAGAAGGGTAGTGCCGAGTCTACAGCGCCATCGACGCTCCGTTATTCAGCTAGTATAGAATTCTTAAATCAACAATATTGTTTGATTTCGTTGTTAACTTCGCAAAGCAAAAATATGCTGGTTCGTAGAAGGTTTTACGAAAATTCATTAAGTATTACTTGATCGAATAATTAATTAACGTCTCCGGTAACAATTAACAAAATACACGCACACTTCTGAGTTTCACCTCTGGGAGGACGAAAACCCCGTTAGGTTTTTAAAAGAACTTCTTTAAAATGTTATCTTGAGAAAGTTTTTTCATCTTATAAAGCTTCGGAAATTGGGATAACTTTCACAAGAAGAGGCAAGAAACTCGGAAACAATTTTTTTTGTTTCCCCTTTTTTTAAATCGCCATTTATAATATTGCCTTTTGCACATAGATCAAATTTATTAAAGAAACAAAATAATTGGTATACCTACGGACTTACAAGAGTAATGTTTCGCCCTGATTCGCAACATGACGAATTCCAATCAGGTGACAATGCGAATATTACCGCGCTGATGTGGTCGCAGCGATTTTATCATTTTGTGTTTATTTTGTTCAATAGTCGACCACGTGTCACGTACATTACGTACGTATGTGTGTAAATTTAAAATTTTAATGCTCTAAGACTATTTCTATTTACACACATCAGGGAAGCTCTTGGCCTTCATCTTACCTGATGGTAAGTGACGATAAGGCCGCAGATGAAGCGTGCTTCACCTGGACTCCTCAACAACTGAGGAACTAGCTATCTTACCTCTAATTGTCGGAACACAACAATGCTATTAACATTGTTATTATGGCGACAAACTTAGATAAGATATTGGTAGCTAGCCGGGTGGACTCAGAAGGTCTACCGTCAATCAAGCAGAAAAACTTCTACCCCCATTGGAAATCGAACCCCTATAGCGTCAAAATTCTTTTTGTATTTGATAGAGTATACTGCAAGGGTGGTCCCATGGTCACCAAAGTCAGGATCGGATGATGGGATCCCATAGAAAATCGAGGAAAACACTAATTTAATACCAGCTGGTATTAAATTAGTGTTTTCTTCGATTAAATTCGGGTTTTCTTTCACTAAAAAGATTTCATTCACTAAAAAGTTAAAAATAATTTTTTTTTACAAAAAATAGAACCGACTTCAAAAACACTGAAAACTTAAAAATAATCTTCTATATTGAAGTCGGTGACAAAGTTTAACACTTTCTAGGAGATCATCGTTTGGCGCCGACTTCAATATAGTAGATTATTTTTAAGTTTTCAGTGTTTTTGAAGTCGGTTCTATTTTTTTTACACACTATCTCAGACTAGCCTGCTTGGATACCGTCCGTCTTATCTATTTCCGCTGCAAAGTAGCAGTACTTGCATTGCTGTGTTCCGGTTTGAAGGGGAAGATATGGCAGTGAAATTACTGGGTACATTACTTTACATCTTATGTCACAAGTTGGCAACGTACTCTGTTGTGTGTCACATGCACTATAGGTGACTTACCACTTACCATCAGGTACCTAGCCAGAATGCTTGTTTGCCAACGTAGTTGTTCGAACGTTTTTTCACTATAAATAAGGATTTCTTCCTGCTGAAGCATACAATCGGAATAGCTGATAAATAGTCCAGCTCTTCATTTGTTCAACGGCTCATTCATCCGATCCGCCACAATCAGGCAGTGTATCAAAGCAACAATGGACCAAAGGCGCCGGACCCAATTCAATTTAAACTGATATTGTTAATGGCATTACGCGATAAACCTACACGCTAGGTCTTTGGAGGATCTCGGCTGATTAAATTATTAACATAATAAAAGGGCGGTACAAAGTCAACCCTTTCATTGTGTAACTCATCATCTGTCGCTATAAAGACGTTTATTACGGCGGGAGTAGAAAGACGGAACATTTAATTGGTCATCCATAGAGTTGCGAATCCAGACAAACAAAAACAAAAAATAATAATGATATAAGTAATAATAAAAAAAATAGTTTATGAAATCGTTCGCATCGCCCGCCCTCGCCTGCAGAGTCACCAACTGGAGGGTTGTTGCCGACGTGGAAAGTCTCTCGGACCATCGTTATATCTGATTCGAGACCTCCACCCGGCAGCCGTCTCCCTCACCTCGAACTAGCGGCCCCTTTCCACGTTGGACGCTCGGCCGCCTCGACCGGGAGCTGGCCGAGGAGGCTGCAATTGTCCAACGTTGGTGTTCCTCACCTATGGACGGGCCAGAAATCAACGATGCAGCACTCCGTGTCCGCGATGCGTTCACAGAAGTCTGTGACGCATCGATGCCGAGAGCGCGACCTCCGCGTGATCGTCGCGAGGTATACTGGTGGTCCCAGGATATCGCCGATCTGAGGACTACCTGCACCTCGGCAAGGCGAGCATACACGCGCTGCCGTCGTAGGGTGAGACGTGATGAAACGGCAGAAGAGCAGCTGTACGAGAAGTACAGACAGACGAAGAAGGCCCTGCAGACAGCTATCGCTAAGGCCAAGGAATTGGCCCGCGAGGAAATGTTGCAGGGCCTTGACCAGGATCCGTGGGGGCGTCCGTATAAAGCTGCGCAAAACCACCTGAAGCAGCGAGGTGCACCCCTCACGGAATCCATGAACCCTGAATTATTGGGAAGAGTCATGCTCGAGTTGTTCCCTCAGGATGCTGCCTTCATTCCTCCTCGTATGGCGCCGCCCCGCACAATATCAACTGTGCCAGAGTCTGGCCCGCCCATAGGAGAGGACGAATTTACCGCCGCAGTGGCCCGCCTCAGGGCTAAAAAAACAGCTTCCGGTCCCGATGGGATCCCAGGCAGAGTGGTGCACCTGGCCATCAGCCAGCTGGGTGACAGACTTAGGGAACTACTGAACTCGAGTATTCGCGTTGGTAGATTCCCTAAGATCTGGAAGGATGGGGCACTTTGCCTGTTGCTGAAGCCTGGTCGCCCCGTCGATTCCCCTGCGGCGTACCGCCCGATAGTCTTGCTGGACGAGGTTGCCAAGGTATTTGAGAAGATCCTAGCTTCTCGCCTCGTCCAGCACTTAACCGAGGTTGGCCCCAACATATCGGAGGCACAATATGGCTTCCGTACTGGTCGGTCAACGATTGACGCGTTGTCCGACCTGCGGAGTCATGTGGCAGAGGTCACACAAAGTGGCCGTGTAGTGTTGGCGGTGTCTGGACATCGCCAATGCGTTCAATAGCCTCCCTTTCGGCACAATTATGGAGGCCCTCAATCATCATGGGGTCCCACAGTATCTGTGCCGCATTCTGGGGGACTATTTGAACGATCGGGATGTTCTCTGCTCCAATAAGGGCGGGCGTATTGTGCGCCATCCTGTGTGCCGCGGCGTTCCACAGGGGTCTGTTCTTGGGCCCCTGCTCTGGAACGTCGGGTACGACTGGCTCCTCAGAGGCGCCCTGCCGACGGGGGTGCGCCTCTTCTGCTACGCAGACGATACCCTCGTCACAGCAAGAGGAGCCAGTCTGAGCGACGCTATTCGCCTAGCTTCCGTCGCTAGCACACTGGTCGCGGACCGAATTGCCTTGCTGGGCCTTAAGGTCGCCCTGTCTAAGACGGAGGCCTTAGTTTTTCACGGCCGCCGCAGAAAACCCCCAGCGGGGACATGCATTACGGTGGGCGGTGTGACTGTCCAACTTAAGTCACAAATAAAATATCTGGGACTGACAATCGACTGCAGATGGGGCTTCGACGAACGTTTTCGTTCGTCGGAGCCCAGACCGGTGCTGCCGACGCCCTAGGGCGCCTCCTCCCAAACCTAGGAGGCCCGAGCGCCAGCTGCCGACACCTTTATGCCGGTGTTGTTCGCAGCATGGCACTGTATGGGGCCCCAGTCTGGGCCGACGCTCTCAGCGCTCGCGCAGTAGCATCGCTGCGAAGAGCGCAGCGCGCCATGGCGCTGAGAGCCATCAGAGGATACCGTACGGTGTCACATGCGGCGGCCTGCGCTATAGCCGGCACTCCCCCGTGGGAGCTTGTGGCGCACGTTCTTGCGGCGTCCTATCGCGTGCGGGTCGATGCAAGGGAGGGGGCCCACAGGTTGGCTCCAAGAGAGCGGGTTGCTGCCCTGGAAGGGGCACGTGAGGAGATGTTCCGCCTATGGCAGGAGAGCCTGGGTGAGCCAGCCTCCGGAACTCTCAGGAGAACCGTTGAGGCATTGCTCCCCTTACTCAAGCCGTGGGCGGAAAGGAAGCACAGGTCGCTCACGTACCATCTGGTGCAGGTCATCAGTGGTCACGGCTGTTTTGGCCCTTACTTGCACCGGATCGGACGTGAGCCGACCGCCCAATGCCATCACTGTGGCGCTGATGAGGACTCAGCACAGCACACTCCCGAGGAGTGTGCTGCCTTTTCCTCGCAGCGCACCAGTCTGGCTTCGTGCGTTGGCCCCGACCTCTCTCTACCATCTCTCATCACAAAGATGGTCGAGAGCGAAGAGGCCTGGGATGCAGTAAACTCCTTCTGTGTGGAGGTCATAACACAGAAGGAGGTGGCAGAACGGGCTAGAGAGGAGGACCTAGAGGCAGATCCCTGCCGTCGGAGGAGATTAGGGCGAAGGAGGCGGCAGTTTGCCCGCCTTCTTCCTCCTGACGGTAACCAGCGGGACCCGGGCCTGGGAAGCCCGAGTCCTGCATTGCACAGGTCACCGCCAGTCGACGATGCTCCTAATGCCCAGGAGCATCGCCGGCCTTCCCAGTTTGGGGAAGTGAGAGGGGCTCGCCGTAGGCGAGCTGACGCTGACGAGGTCATGGAAGTGTCCGAAAGGGTTCCGATGGCCTTGTCCGGCAGCGGAGCGTCCCTTCCCGATGTATCCTCTTCATCAGATGACGGGGAGGATGCGGCGGTGATGGGCGTTCTCGTGCCAAGGCGTTTCTGAGGGGGCATAGTTGGGTTTTAGTCGGTAGGCCGCGGCATTGCACTCCCTGGTGGACATACCATCCCGTCTGCCAGGGGCCGCGGAGAGTCCGACATAACCTCGCGCCTCCCAAGCGCGAGGTTATGTCGAGGTTATGATGCGTAACGCATTTCCCCAACTATATAAAAAAAAAAAGAAGGCGTGCTTAGTTACTTTTGCCTTCCCTTATATAAGGGAAATATTTAAAAAAATACGATTCCACAATTTCTCCGTGCTTGGTTTTCCTCAGTGCTGATAGTCGCGACCTAAGGCAAAAGTAAAGAGACGGATAGTTAACGGCACGTCAAGTTAAAAGCGATCCAGAGAGCGGAGGCAGACTTACTATCCTTTATTTTGTTAAGTCAATATCTATGACAAGAGCTAATTAAATAGTTAGTACAGGTTCAGATCAAAATTTGCAATTTTAATCTACCAACTAATTTGTGTGCTACTTAACAAATTACTATTATTTTATATTACCTGAACAGAGGACTTATGGATAGAAAAAAAAATCAAATTAAAAACCTATATGGCATCAATGGATAGGAAATAAGTTAATATTCATCATAAATTTAGGTGAGATAGATAATATCAAATCAAAAGTACTTTATTTCATAGGCCCTTGCGGGCACTTAAAATCGTCAATTTTACACATTTTACAAAATTATTAAAACATAAAAAATATTCGACTAAAATCAAGCTAACCCGTGCGCTAGTGGCAAGTACATCCGCGGAGTTGATGCCGCGCATGTAATCGCCAAGAGCGACCCGATTCCGAATGTAGGGGCTAACATGAGAAGAATCGGGCAAGAAACTCATGTGCCAAAACTCTTTTAAAATCGCCAAATGTCTTACAAATTGTGAATATTACAAAAGTATTCAGAGAACGAGCAATTCATTTCTTTTACCGCCACGCTGCCTTATCATTCAAAAAATCTTTAACACTGTAATAAGCCTTTTTGCTTAACTGAGCTTTAATTAAAATTTTAAATTTATTGACTGACAAGTCATGCATGTTACATGGCAGCGTGTTGTACATTCGTATACAGTGACCTGCAAAAGAGTTGCTTATTTTATGGAGCCTATATGTGGGCATTGCTAGCTTGTCTTTATTTCTTAAATTTAAATTATGATAGTCACTATTTTTACTGAATTTGATATCTTTATTCTTGTGTGCATACAGTAAGTTTTCATAAATATATGTAAACAATAATAAAATATGTAAACAATACATTTAATACACGAACTGCGTAAAGTTACAAACTACCTATAATATAACAGATTAGAAAAAAGTCTTATTTCGATTATATTTTTTACTTTTAATAAAAAATCAAATAAATGAAAACACATAACTAGTTTAACATAAAAAATATTCATTAAAATATCCAACCGCAGAAAATGCTTTTTGCCATCTTGATTGCACACAAACCTGCACCAAGTGGGATTCTAACCCGTGACCAGTCAGTAAATATGTTCAATGCACTAGACACCGTTTTCATAGACATATACATAGACATAGACATATATTTATTGCATAAAACTGTGTGTATATTGATGTTACATATAATCAGGATCAACAGTTACCCATATCGGGTATTGCAAATTTACATTATTTAAATTTTAACATTCGGATAAGACTCAATAAAAACTATACACATTTACTATCAAAAAATTCCTTAAGACTATAGAAAGTATTATTAATAAGCCATTTTTTAAGGCATTTTTAAACATATTGCCATTTAATTCCTTTAAGTAGACAGGGATATGATTAAACACACGTATTGCAGTAATATAAGCACTTTTATAATAAATAATGTTATTAATATTGGGCAGATCAATATTATATTTATACTGACTCCGAATATTTAATTTCGTGTCTGCTTTAAAGTTGAAAAAAATTGTGTTACATTTTACAAATAGGCAAATCTCTAGTATGTATATACCCGTCAGAGTTAGAAACCCTTTGTCTTTGAATGTATTACGTTATGTATCTGTATTTCGCATGTTGTAAATAATACGCAAACATTTCTTTTGAAGTACAAAATGTTGAGTGTACATTTGTGGAATTTCCCCAATAAATGACACCGTATGTGAGTAGAGGATATACGTATCCAAAGTATGCTGACCTAGCTGTAGAAATAGAGGTAGTTTCAATTAAAATGGATAAGACATAACAATAACTAGAGATTCGTTTATTTATTCTTTCAACATGTGCCTTCCAATTCATATGTTGATCCAATGTAACTCCCAAGAATTTAATTTCTGTGACATCCTCGATTTCTGTGTTTTGATTAAAAATTTTAAGGGGCAACAATTTAGACTTATAATTTTTGAATTGCATTATTTTTGTTTTTGTGAGGTTTACTTTTAAATTTATTGACGCTAGCCAATTTCTAACTGTCTGTAATGTTACATTCAAATCATTTTCGAAATCCTTATCATTCAAGTAGTCATTTGAAAAAAATATGGTTGCATCATCAGCATACATAATGCACTCATGTTTTGTTGTATTCGGAAGCTCATTGACATAAATTAAAAACAAACGTGGTCCTAATATGCTACCTTGGGGCACACCTAATAATACTTTTTCATACCTTGATTGAACTGTTTTAATTGATTTTGTTGAGCTGTCTTAAAAATCTATTTCAGTAGTTTGCAATCTATTACTCAAATAAGACTTCAACAATTCTAGCGCTGTGCCTCTTATACCAGTGTTATAAAGTTGGTTGTATAAGATATCATATTTGACACAGTCGAAGGCTTTTGACATATCTAAGAATAAAGCACACCTTCGATTTTTTCTGTTCATATCTTCCCAAATATTCTGAAATAACTTATAAATAGTTATTGAAGTTGTTTTTCTTTTTTGGAAGCCAAATTGATTGGAATTTAAAGTGTTATTAGTGTTAAAAAATTCATTAATCTATTATGAATAACCTTTTCAAATATCTTTGAGAAACTGGGTAATAATGCGATCGGTCTATAATTGTTAATATCGTCCCTTAGTCCTTTTTTATACAATGGTTTTATTATAGCTATTTTTAAGTCATTTGGAAAGACTCCCGTTTCCAACATGAGGTTGATAATATGAACAAGTAGCTCCACTATAAAGCTTATACTTAATTTAATAATACTTGTTGGTATACTATCAAAACCAGAACTAGTTTTATTTTTATTTTTTTTTACTATATTAATAATTTCTTCTGTATTTACTGGATAAAGGAAAATGTTATTAACATTTTTATTAAATGCGGTTTTGTATGAGGTTTGTATGGAAGAATTATAATTTTGAGTAATATACCAATTATTAAAACATAAAGCTATATCTGCAGGTGCGTTTATTAATTTGTTATTGTATTTAATATGGTCAATGGTTGTTTTTAGATCATTTGTATGTTGTGTTTGTTGTTTAATAAGTGACCAGCTAGCTTTCGTTATATTATCGTTGTTTTTTATAAAGTTTATTTTGGATAGTTTTTTAGATCTTTTTGTCACTTGTTTCAATATTTTGCAATATTTAGTATAATGTTGTTTGTATGAAGAGTTATTTTTTTGTTTACTATATAATTTTCTCTTGGTTTTGATAGAATTGACTATCCCTTTCGTTTTCCAATTGTTGTTTGTTTTGTAGGTAATTCTTTTTTTCTCCATAGGACAACATAATTTAAAAATGAGACTAAAAATATCAATAAATTTACTGTAAGCTATGTTGGGGTCGGTTTCTTGGAATACGTCAGTGAAATGTATTTGTGATATACTCGTATATTTAAGAAATATTTCTAAATTTCTTTTTGTTTTTCTCTTTGTTATAAACCAATATCTTTCCTTGAATCCTAAGTTACATGGTATCACGATAACTTGTCCCGTGTGATCTGATAGACCCAAGTCCCAAATCTCTGTTTGGCATTGTTTATGATTACTTATTATGTTATCGATGATCTGAATGTGCAGGGGGCCGATTCTCAGTTTTTTAGAGATATCTCTAATTCGACATATCTCTATTACTTTGCATCTCTACTAAAAATCTCTCAAAAATGTCTATGATATGAAATAATCGTATTCTCGTTGGCAATAGAGATGTATGTCGAATGACTATGAGGGTGCGGTCCGAAATTTGATATTAGCGCTCGTATGCGTATTTTGCATGCAAACAGTCGGTTTAAAATTGCTCATAATATGCGCATTTGTAAGCGGTATGACAGAAAAGCGGAGTGCACTGTCTCTAGAACTGTCAATGACAAAGTTAACGTTAGTTTCCCGCGGAGTTTAATTTGTTCGAATTATTTTTTTTCATTAGGTAGGTATATCTACAATAGATACAGAAGTGCTATGTATACTGGAGGGACAATACAGCCCCCCTTCAATTTTTCTTTTCAAATAACATTGATTGATCAAACTGACATTTGACAGACTCACAGATCGAAAGCTCGGTCAAAAATTGATCTTAATGCTTACCTACGTTTGTAAGCAGTGCAAACGATTTGAATGGGTTGTTTTGTTTGCATGCATGCAAACGTTTATTGTTGTCTGATTATGGACCACACCCTGAAGAAAAATGAATGGTTACGTTTTGTTTTAGCCTCGTTGATATGCTCAAAGTCTGCTTTGACAAAGTAGCTACGATAAAATAGCTTTGATCAAAGTTTACTTTGATTCCAGTTGATACCTACATTGTTTACTTTGACCAATTTTGTTCTTTTTGCCATCCTTCATAGTTTACATATCTTTAAAAATTTTACTCCCGTATAGAATAATCAGAAGCTTAAACAAGAAAAGAAAGGGAAACCCGCAAATGGAGAGTTTGGTCCGTCCACTTTCCTTTATCACGAGATGTGATCGATGTTTTTACATTTGTCGCAATATTGTTTCGTTTTTTACTTTAAAGCTGAGCTGAAAAGTTGAGCACGGTCCAAGTTAACTTTGATACGACGCAGACGTCAAAGTGCGCTTTGATTGTTGATTTATACGATCAAAAAAAAAACAAAAACAGTAGCGTCCAAGTTGTCATCAAAGTTATTTTGTCAAAGCAGACTTTGCGCATGTTAACGCGGCTTTACGAAGCGAGTTGTTAACTTTTTTTACTTCACATTACAGCGGTCGTATTTTGAAACATTTTTGAATATTTTAAGAAAACAGAATTATAAGAGATACAGTAATAAATCTATAATGGACTTTAAAAAACAGTACCCCACTTCAGCACAGAATTCTTGGCTTTGTTAGTTAAATGAAAGGGATGAAGAACTTCGTAAAGTCAAATTTTCGGGAACTTTTACTAAAAAAATCCGAAAAAAAGTGGAAATGTTAAGCAGAGGAAATAAATTGTTTGGGAGAAGTCAATAAGACTTGGATTGACAAAATATATTACAGTGTTAACTAATTCTTTAGATAAGCGAAAGTTCTTAAATGCATATCTCGTATTTCGAAAGGGTCGTCACGCCATAAGGCCACTAAAAACCGAGCTTCTTCAACCACACATTAACAACAGTTGTTATAATAATCATCGATTATTCATTTTAATTAAATGTGTTAGCAGTTAAAATACATACATAAACTAAAATCGTAAAAAAAGTACCAACAAATTATGTAAAACAGACACAGAAATAACCAATTACTGTAGCTCGTATTCGACTTTTCAAATGTCGATTGCTATCTACCACTCGTGACATGTCGAACGCTAGGCATAGACATATCTCTAACGTGACATTTTGAGAATACGGAAACTGAGAAATATTCGACATACGCCATTTAATTTAGACATAATGTCGAATTCGACATTATGTCTATAGCTTGAGAATCGGGTCCCAGTTATTCTAGTAGGTTTATTTAGTGTTAAATGTAGATTATATTTATGTAACAAATTTATAAACTCTTTGGTTTTATTATTTACAGTTAGCGTATCTATGTTGAAATCTTCTAAAATGAATATTTTTTTGTTTAAATGTCTGGACCGAACAGTCAGTTTAAATAAGAGTAATTCCAGTTTATTCATGAATATTTCAATATTTCCATTAGGCGTTTGGTGGTGCCCAAGGTAGACACCACCACGTCGGCGATTCACCGACTTCTGGGTTGCTGATTTTTATAACCTACTACCAGCTTATAGAAAACATTGGTGCTTACCCCTATTCCAATTGATCTCCGTATGTAGCCGGTGGACTTCCTGAGCTAGCCCGAAGGAAGTCGCGGCTCCTGAAGGGCTGCTTTCTGACCGAATTGGATGGTACACTTGCCTATTAGGCCACCAATACCCGAACTCACCGATAAAAGACACGAAAACTTGGCGGAACCTCGCACCAACAATCACTTGGTGCGCCGCGCAATACTATTTGTTAGTTAACTTATATTACATTTTATTGCGGCCCGAACATAACCTATATCAATGTCATTCCGTATTCGTACAATGCGTCCGCGACGCCAACGTAAGGGTGGCAGGTTTGGGTCCTTCACTAACACGAGGTCTCCAACCCTCGGTGGGTTTGTCTTATCTGACCACTTAACGCGCTGTTGCAAAATGTGTAAATATTCAAGGTGCCAGCGGCGCCAGAAGCTCTGGGTAAGCTGCTGGAGCAACTCAAACCGCGAAAGGCGTCCTGGATTGACATCTCTATAAGGATACTCGGGCAGGGCGTTAAGTGGTCTGCCTATCAAGAAATGGCCCGGCGTGAGGGCCTGCAAATCCTTCGCGTCGGTAGACAACGGACATAACGGACGCGAGTTGAGAACCGCCTCAATCTTATGAAACACCGTCGCGAGTTCCTCGAACGTGAGAATAGTCTCCCCAATAACGCGGCGAAGGTGAGTCTTGGCGGCCTTTACAACAGATTCAAAAATCCCTCCCCAGTGAGGGCAAGACGGCGGGGAGTATCGCCATGTTACCCCCCTACGGGAGAGTGTGGATCCGATCTCAATATTATTTTTATCTAAAAATTCACAAACTTCTCTTATATGTCTATCAGTGCCCTTGAAGTTCGTCCCACAATCGGACCGAATTAGAGAAGGCAGTCCCCGGCGGGAGACAAATCTGCCTAACGCTGCTAAGAAAGCGTCCATGGTGAGCGCACTCACCACCTCCAAATGAACGGCTTTAGTGGCCAAACAAACAAACACACACAGGTAAACCTTTTCAGTCTTAGCATTACGGAGTCGCGACGTTTTTATAGTGAACGGTCCCGCGAAATCAGTTCCAACTCCTAAGAAGGTCATCGATTCATTCACACGATCAGCCGGCAAATCACCCATTTGGGGCTGCATCGTCTCGGGGCGTAAACGATAGCAGGGCAGACATCGAAAGATAACAGATCGGATTATTCTTCGCGCTGACAAAATCCAGAACTCCCGTTGGAGGAGCGCGGTCAATGCATTACATCCGGCATGAGCATTCTTCACATGGCGATCAATGATCAACAATCGCACCAATGGTCCGTCCTTGGGGAGCAACAGGGGGTGACGTGATCTATAAGGCAAGTTAGCGTGCCTTAATCGGCTTCCTACACGCAACAATCCCTTATCATCCAGAAAGGGAGTCAAACGCACCAAGGGTCCCTTCAATTTGGACGTCCCGGTACGGAAAATCTTAAGTTCCGGTTCAAACGCTCTAGACTGGGTCATACGCACCCAATGCAAAAGAGCATCTTGGCGCTCCTGCGGAGAGAGGACCTGACACAAATCTTTGTCCTGAGGCCGTCGACAATTTCGTATAAATCTTTTTATCCAAGCGGTCACGCCGAGCAACTTGTCCAGAGAACTGTAGCGGTCTAATAAAAATTCCCGCTCTGGAGCCGCCATAGTCTCGACAGCGTGAACACGCAAGCCCGGATTTGGTACCTTCACCACAGCTGGTGTGGAAGGCCAAGACGGCTGTAACAACCATTCGGGACCCCACCACAGAGTGTGGTCAATAAGCTGAGGGGCTTCGCTGCCACGTGATGCACAGTCAGCAGGGTTTATTTCACCTGGCACGTGGCGCCAAATCAACGGGGCCTTCGAGGCCTGTATTTGGGATACCCGATTGGCCACAAATACCTCCAGGGAGTGGACAGAGTTCTTAATCCAACATAGGACAACCTGACTGTCGGACCAAGCAAATAGCGACTCAAAGTCCACACTACGTCCCAGGGTGTCAACAACGTGGTTCATCAAACGAACCAGAAGAGTAGCTCCAGAAGAGTAATTCTAACTTCGGAATCGTTAATCGAGTCCGAAGTGGAGCAACCTTACTCTTAGCAATTAGCAAGTGGAGCTTAACAGCTCCTCTATCATCGACCGTCCGGATATATACGACGGCTGCGTATCCACTCTCAGACGCGTCACAAAAGCCATGAAGGCTGGCCGTAAACCGTCCCTTAGGCAGTATATGTCTAGGGATACTAACACGGTTAATGTCGAGGAGAGATGACATGAAGGACTCCCAATCTCGCAGCAAACGGCCCGAGAGGGGCTCATCCCACGACACTTCGGCTGACCAAAGTTCCTGTAGGAAGCACTTCATCCAAAACACTACGGGACTAATCCAGCCATTTGGGTCAAAGGTACGAGCTACTGTAGACAAAACCAACCGTTTCGTCCAGACCTTGGGGCTTGACAGCTCCAATCGATAGGTGAACGTGTCCTGGACAGGTCTGTATTGCACTCCCAAAACAGACAGTAAATCTGGAGTGTTGGCATTCTCAAAAATATGAGGCTCCTGCTGGTGGTCGTCTGGCAAGTCACACAAAAGCTGAGGTGAGTTGGACATCCACTTCCTCAGTTCATAACCACCAGCCCCGAGAAGAGCAATTAGTTCATCTCGCAAAATCAAGGCTTCCTCGACACTAGAGGAGCCCGTACAAATATCATCCACAAATGCATCCTCCTTGAGAACCAAGGATGCGCGAGGGTATCGTAACCGCTCACGGTCAGCGAGTTCCACAAGTGAGCGAATTGCCACAAAGGGGCTCGAACGCAAACCGTATGTATTGGTGTTCAGCTCGTAGACCAGCATGGGATCTCTGGGATCCTCCCTCCATAATATGAGCTGATATCGTCTATCGTCCGGGTGAATCACAGTCTGCCGAAACATCATCCGGATATCGGTCACAAAGACGACGGCATGGCGACGGAAGTTGGTCAATACATCACCCACCTCGTGGTGCAACTTCGGTCCAGCATGCAGACATTGATTCAGCGAAACTCCGGTAGACGTGGGAGCTGACCCATCAAAAACAACGCGTATCTTCCCAGTGGAAGGTTTCAAAACCGCGTGGTGAGGAAGAAAATTATGTTCCTCGTTTCGCCAGTCCAGTCGCGAGACCGACATGTGCCCCAGTTGCTCATATTCTCGCATGAAGTCGACATACTTCTGTTTGAAGTCGGAGTTCCTACACATCCGACGCTCCATGGACAGCAGCCGCTTCTCGGCCAACGGCCGGGAGCTGCCAAGTGAGGGGCGAACTGACAAAAAGGGCAAACGAGTGATCAGCCGTCCCGAGTGAAGGCGACCTGTATTGTTCTGGTAGAACAACTCACACTCCTCGTCTAAGGGGTTCACTCGCTTCACGGTAGGTGGCTCTTCCACCTCCCAAAACCGTTGAAGGACATCCGATAAGGTGGAGCTAACAGTTATGTAACTGTCCACCGATGGAGATGGTGGGTTATGCCTAACCGGTCCCATCACTACAAACCCAAGCGATGTAGATAAGGCTACCAGCCCACCCTTCTGTAACTCTCTCCTCTTCCCACAATACACGCGGCCTAGAACATCGGCACCGAGCAATAAGTGAATCGGACCGGTTCGGTGGAAGGAAGGGTCAGCCAAGGTCAATCCTGATGTCGCATCAACGACAGCGCGCGAAACGTGCTGTTGCGGAAGCTGACCAACAACCTTCTCATAAACAATCGCGGTAGCGCCAATTTTGTGCGCTGAAGAGAAGTGGGGGGAGAAGGAGAACAAAACCTGACCGATCGGATCCGGGATCCGCAGGTCTCCGATTCCTCGTATCGATTCAAGGTATGGAGATGTGTTCAAACTCAACTGCCGGACCAGCCAGCTGGAGGCAATGCAACCCTGAGCTCCCGTATCCAAAAGGGCGCGAACTAAAACAAAAGTGCCCCTCGGGCCCCACACCTGTACGGAGGCTGTTGGTAACAGCACCTGCTCCTGTGGGGGGGTTGCAGCCGACAGTTGGTTTAATGAAAATCCTCCCGCATTCCCCGCAACGGGGGGGAAGGGGGGTTCAAGGAAAAATGCGTGCGCGGCGGAGGAATAGGGCGCTCAAGGCGCTCGAGCGGGTCCCAATCCGGCACGTACTGGCCCCGATCAAAGCGGCATCGGGGGGCCAGGCGGTGCCCATGATGGGCGAAAGTTGGGGGAGCCCGTGATAAACGGGGTCTCTCCATCAGAGGGGGAGAGAAGCGTATCGGCTCCCGGCGTGGCTCCCTAATAACCGCGGCCCAATCCCGCGGTGGCGCCTCATAAGCGGCGCGTCGATCCCCCCCGCCCGTAGGGGGGGTGGGGCGCCCAATCCTCTCACGGGAGGGGGGGCGCCTCTCCAATCTCCGCGGAGGGGTGGCACGCCCCTCCGATCTCCTCGGAGATGTGGGTGACCTACGAGGGCCCCCGCCAGTGTGCGAGTCCCTCGCTCTCACCACCTCACGAGTGTCTTTATTATTAAAGCACAAGAGGTGGTGATGGGCCCCTCCACAACAGTGGCAATCTCGTGGGTGGGGGCAAGCCGATGCCATATGGGCCCCCAGGCAGCGGTAGCACCAATTCCGCTGCTTGGCCATATTCCTACGCCCCTCGGTGCGTAGGCCAACAAATTTGGGACAGGCTGGCAAACGATGGCCATCCCGCTTGCAACACTTGCAAGGCATCGGCCTCTCCCCGTGTGGAGAGTTCTGCCGCACTGCAGTATACTGCTTGTGCGGGCGGCGCTCTCTCCGTGGCGCCGCCCGGGATGCCTCATAGTGGCCTGTACTCGGTCCCGGTATAGGAGCCAGATCCAAGTAGTCGGTCATCCGACACTCATCATCCAAAAATCTGAGGAGATCCGAGAAGGGGGGGAGGTACGAGGCACTATTGCCCCCATACCTTTGTTCAAAACGCCCCTTCATCTCCATGGGAAGCTTATTGAGGATGAGGTGGAGCAATATGAAGGACCACTGGTCCACCGGTAGGTCAAGTCGTTTGAGCGCATTAATAGCGCTTAGCAGCGGGTTCAAAATCTCCTTCCTCAATGAGGAGACCCGCGATACTCGTGGCAGCCCTAAAATGGCAGCCACACGTGTGTCCGCTAGCAAGCGAACATTCTGATACCGGGCGGTCAACAACGCCCTTGCAATCTCATAACTGTCATCGTTGACAGGTAGATGCTGGACAAGCACACCAGCCTCTCCACGTAAGGCAGAGAGCAAATAGGCCAATTTCTGGCTAGGGAACAGGTCGTCCCTCGAGTGAACCAGGCTATCAAAGAGGTTAATGAACCCCATCCAAGAAGCCAGGTTCCCATCAAAGGTTGGGATGTCCAAAGTGGGCAGTCTGCCCAGCAAGCCGGCCGGGGTAGGCTTGACCTCCCCGGTCGTGCTCGACTCACCCCTCCGGACGAATAGGATAGCCTGAGCCTTGTTTATGATCACATCCGCCTGTTCAAAACATTGATCATAATCGGCATTAAATTGGTCGACTGCCCGCAACTCAGCGGCACCCTCGGCTGGGTGGTCGAGCAGATATTGTTGATGAGCAACGAAAAGCTGCTCCAATTCCTTCAAGCGAGCAGGTACTCCCTCATGCCGAATTAACAAGGCCTGTTCTCGGTCTGGTCGGTCTACCAAAGCGACGGCACTAGCAAACCATCTCAAAATCTTTTGTGCACCCGCGCGGGCACCACTAAGCGGACTGACTGGCGGGACCATTTTGCACCAAAATTAATATACACTATAATAATACACGGACAAACAGACCGACAACCGCAGACAATAAAACAGATCGGGAGGAACTTCAAAGGCAGAACAAAATATATAAACAAACCAAAATCAAGTGTAAATGCTAGAACTTAACTAGAACAACAAAGGCATTTAACAATAGAATTTTTCAAACAAATTAAATTCAACTATTAAGTCAATAACTTAACAAACATAATATTCAAAGGCAAACAAAACAAAATCAAATGTAAATGCTAAAACCTAACACAGCAAAATAGTGTATTACAAGTTTACAACAACAGCAAAGTCATTTAGCAGCAAAATTTTTTTAAACAAATCAAATTCAAGTATAAGTTTACAACTTAACAAACAAAATATTCAAGGGCAAAACAAAGATATGAAAAACAAACCAAAATCAAATATAGGTAAATGCTAGAACTTAACTAGAACAACAAAAGACATTTAACCCCAATTTTTCATATACAATGACAATTAGTTAAGGAGATCGGTCCACAAATGAGATTGTAGTCGGTTTAAAATCAGCAATCAAAACCAATTAATATGTATTGCCCGTTTGGACAACCAACAAGATTACAATATTAATTGTACAATACTAATCAACCACTCAAATCTAAAAACCACGCTCTGCTACCAAAAGATTGCGGTGCCCAAGGTAGACACCACCACGTCGGCGATTCACCGACTTCTGGGTTGCTGATTTTTATAACCTACTACCAGCTCATAGAAAACATTGGTGCTTACCCCTATTCCAATTGATCTCCGTATGTAGCCGGTGGACTTCCTGAGCTAGCTCGAAGGAAGTCGCGGCTCCTGAAGGGCTGCTTTCTGACCGAATTGGATGGTACACTTGCCTATTAGGCCACCAATACCCGAACTCACCGATAAAAGACACGAAAACTTGGCGGAACCTCGCACCAACAATCACTTGGTGCGCCGCGCAATACTATTTGTTAGTTAACTTATATTACATTTTATTGCGGCCCGGACATAACCTATATCAATGTCATTCCGTATTCGACTCGACTCAACTGACATCTTACATGCGGCCGGCCGCCACAGACTATAATGCTGTGTTGCCACTCGCTCTTCCTCGAGCGTGAACAGCGTTCTATATAGACATATGATAAACCACTTAGTTTCAGGAATTGTAATACCACGATATTCAAAATGCATTTCAACTGAAAGTCTAACTACCCAATCCAACTTCTGAAAACATAAAGAATTTTTTGTATATATACATACACCACCCCTTTGTCTACTATTTCTGGAAAAGTGTGCAGCTGTTCTGTAGCCAGATAATTTTAAAATATCCGCATTATCATTTTTTAAAAAGTTTCACTTACACATAGTATATCAATATTTTTTGTCGATAGTAAAATTTCTATATCTCAAACAACCTCAACAGCGTTATTCTCTTTTTAAGGATGGATCAAGCTTTTGACAGTTCCACAGCATTAATGAGAAAATAATATTGGCAAATGTAGTTCCTCGTGCTCAGAATGATTTGCTGAAACTAAGTTTTCCCACACGTCTCTGAGTTGCGACGGGAGCAAACAGCGCGGTTAACCTGCTATGATTAAAATTTAAATGAGCCCGAAAGTTTCCAGTCAGCTAATGAAGGTGTGCAGAAATTGCGATTTTCTACATCAACACGAGCAAGCACCTTTAAGTGACTTGTTTTTGTATAATGTTGACTTGTTGTTCAAAACTTGAAAGGCAGGTTAGGAGCCCACACGTTGCCCATAAGCCCGGCGTTATTTTCTGTTCTACCTAGGAGTTTTTCAAAGTGCTGCAAGCTTCCAAAGGCTGTGGCAATCGATTTCAGTTCTGCGCTCAACATTATTGTTTACTACCTTTGTGGTTGCCAGCACCAAAATAAAATTTACTCTCTGTTGATATGACTTTCATTTGGAACAACTGACTGACGGCTACCCTCATACACAGTCTGATAAGTAAATGTGAGGGGTTTCCCAAGAGACAGGCAATGCCTAGTTTGGGAACCTCTGAACAATGTATGAATTATATTTTATGATATATTTGTTGTAACCATGTAATTGTAATATCATTCAGTTAGTCAATAAAGTTTATTATTATTATTATGTTTAATTCTACACAAGATACTAGCGAAGAAACATTTAAAAAAATGATACAATATATACAGATGGGCTTATCTCTAGAAGAAATCTCTGTCAACACTAGCAGGTGTAGTGGACCAGACTCTACCTCTCTACGACTCTATTACGCATTCATATAATGGCGCCACGTTAAACAAACGAAAAATAAAATGTAGCAATGAAATAGAAAGCGCTCTTTTAATTTTTTTCCTAAAACTAATTCCTAAAAGAAATGCCTTTACCTCTGTTGTTTGTTGTCAAAATAAATGAATTAAATCAGTTTGTAAGCAATAATAAATCGGCTAACAAAATTAATGATTATAGGTTGTCTAAAAATGATTTCAACATATTAAATTAGTAACAAATGTTTATATTATATATTTTATTTATTTCGGTCACTTTCAAGAACCAAGAGGACACGTTTTGTGAAACGTAAAGCTTATGATCTTTTGGTAAATAAATGAGCAAAGTAGTAAAAGTTTCTCTAATTTTATCTACTTGTTCTTAATTTATTTTTCAATATGTTAAAACATTTTAATTAGTTATTAGTGATATTATACTAGTGACGGATGCCTGTATGTAATAAAAATACATAGGTACAGTACTTCAAGATAAATAATGGGCATCGGCTAACTTCGTGTTCCCGAAGATGACCGACATCTAGGCAGTCTTAATGATACGCTGCTCTTTTGTCAATTGTCTTTGATAAGTTATATACAGGATGTCCCAAAAACAATGGATAAACCTGTAACTATAGATGGGCTTCATTATGGCCACAAATTTTGACCTTAGTGAAAATATTTATTGTTTTTGTGTATTTCGAAAATTTCCAAATGCGATTAGTTTTTAAAGTGCCATTTCTACAAATGGAGAGCTTTTTCGATTTAGCTTTTTTTTATTTCTCAAACGATAGTTTAGCTATCAAATACAAACACTTAAATTTAACAAACTAGCATAAAGTGTTTAAAATAAACTAAAACACAAAGAAAATTAGAAATGAAATTAATTTTCTTTCATGTTTGATCAGCTACAGTATGAAAAAAATGTAGGACGTTCATCGTGCCCATTATCTTAATAACTTGCTTCGCTATTCTAGATTCCAAAAAGGTATCATAAGCCTAAATATTCTAAATATTATTATGCAAACACTTATAGCGAGTGTCAAGGTTATGCCAACGTTGCTGCTCGACAGTACGCAGAAAGGTATGAAATGTAAACATTACTTTTGAAAGAGAGAGAAATCTCTTAAACGAAAATTACCCAAAAGGTCGAAGGCCGGCTTTGTCCTATTTTATGGCCACCGAGATCACCGGATTTAAATCCCTTGGATTTTTATTGGAGGTGTATAAAAGACCTCGTGTACGCGATGTCAGTATCCTCGATTGCGGAGTTGCGGACTCGCATCCAAAATGCAACTGCTTACATCAAAGTCGGGTTAGTCGGGTTACGCGCACCGCATTAAACATTCTTTTATTAAAAGGTCTAGGACGTGTATAAGGGCGCAAGTTCAGTTTGATGTTGT
Organism: Schoenobius gigantellus; assembly: GCA_963935595.1. Lineage (NCBI taxonomy): Eukaryota > Metazoa > Arthropoda > Insecta > Lepidoptera > Crambidae > Schoenobius > Schoenobius gigantellus. The sequence goes on from OZ012553.1 coordinate 1,235,453, forward strand.
TTGGTGTTTTTTATCGAGTACTTTTTTCACACTGTAGCTGATCAAATATTAAAGAAAATTAATTTCATTTTTAATTTTCTTTGTGTTTTAATTTATGTTAAACACTTTACGCTAGTTTTTTTTAAATTTAAGTCTTTGTTTTTGATAGCTAAACTATCGCTTGTGAAATAAAAAAAACTAAATCGAAAAAGCTCTCCATTTGTAGAAATGGTACTGTTATCGAGCCGTTATAACTCTTTTATAAATAACTAGCTGTGCCTGCGAACTACGTTTCGCCATCAAAATGCTTAAAACAGTGTTTAGTTTTTTCCTCCATTTTATTCCATAATGATCCAACTTTATTCTGCCTTTCTTGAACAGCGGCCATTTCGAAATTAGGACAATTTTCGTAGGTTCGTATTGCTCTAGGTACTCTTTAGGTCCTTTCATTTAATACTAATATTGCTGAGTTTTAAAAGGAACTTTTTCCACCTTTTTTGTGCGGCAGCCATGTTGAATTTACGTCAATGGCTACGTTCATAGTGCTTTACTGATCAAGGCCTTTCATTTGATATCTATATTGCTGGATTTGGAAACGAACTTTAATCCGGTTTTTTTTCAGCGGCGTCCATATTGAATTTTGTGCGATTTTCCTAGGTTCATAGTGTTCTACTCTTTAAGGCCTTTCATGTAATGCCCGTATTGATAGGTTTAGAAACGAACTTTAATCCACCTTTTTTGAGCGTCGAATTTAATTCCAGTCGTCCTCAATGTTGCTAGGTTCATAGTGCTCTACTCATCAAGGCCTTTCATTTGATATCCATATTGCTTGGCTTGAAAACGAACTTTTATCCATTTTTTTGAGCCGCGGCCATGTTGAATTTAGGGCGATTTTTCTAGATTCATAATGCTCTAGGCTTCAAGGCCTTTTATTTGATAACTATATTGCTAGGTTTGGAAACGAACCTTTATCCACCTTTTTTGAGCGGCAGCTATGTCGAATTTACGTCAATGTTGCCAGGTTCATAGTGCTCTACTCATCAAGGCCTTGCATTTGATATCCATATTGCTGGGTTTGGCAACAAACTTTTTTCGGCAGTCATGTCGAATTAGGTCAACGTGGCTAGGTTCAATGTGTTGTACTCTTTAGGCCCTTCGTTCGATATCCATGTTCCTTAGATGAATCCAAAAAATGTGATCCGTCATTTTAGACATTAGGATCAAGAGTCCCGTCGGTGGAGTGTCGGTGGTGCTGTGGACTCGGCACTTGCCTTCCAATCGGGGGGTCGGGGTTCGAGACCCGCCATGTACCAATGTGTTTTTCGTTTTTAATTTCATATGTATATTTGTCCGACGCTCCTACGGTGAAGGAAAACATCGTGAGGCAACCTGCATACATAACTGCGAAGAAATTCAATTATGTATGTGAAGTCGACCAATCCGCACTGGGCCAGCGTGGTTGACTAAGGCCTAATCACCCTAACATAGGGTAGGCTCGAACCCCTCGGTGGGGACGTATATGAGCTGTGATGATGATCAAGAGTCGTCAATTTCAATTTCAATTTATTTGCATTCCAAAATGTTACATAGGTTGATGGTTAATATTATTATTGACACAATTTTGGACCCTGTTGGGCACAGCAATATAGAAGAGAGGATAACGTCATAATAGTTCTTTTTTTTTTATAGTATACAGTATATAGTATACAGTAATGTGTTAATAACATAGTTATTAGGACAATCGATTTGAATTGATCATTAACGCTTTTACTATTCTCGTATATGAATTAATATGTCATTGAAATGTTTACTGATTTATTGTTGTAAATCACAATTATTGCACTGAATATTATTTATATTTTATTATTAATTTCGTCATTGAATTTTAATTTGTCGGTTTAACTCTTTGTTGTGTAAATATTCATTTATTGTATTTTTATTAATATTTTGTATTATGTAATTGCATCATAAATTATTATATTGTTTTATTATTATATATTATAATTTTTGTACTGATATTATGTATGTTTTTTTTATTAATAGTATCATATAAATATAATTATTACACTAAATATTATCTATATTATTTTTTTTATATTCTCATTGAATTTTAATTTAACGATTTAATTCTTTGGTGAGTAAATATCAATTACTTGTATATTGTAAATAATTATATTGTTTTATTATACATTGTAAATAATGTACTTACTAAATTTTATTTATATTAATTTGAATACTATTTATATTAAAGTTGTATTATATACCTAAATTAATATTATTGTCATTAAAATTTAAATTGTATATTGCTTTAATTCTTTGTCGTGTAAGTATTCATTTATTGTGTAGTAATTTTTATTTAATAATAAGTTCTTTAAATATGTTTTAAACTTGTTAAAATTATTCTCATTTTTAATTTGTTCTGGTAAGTTATTATAAATTTTAATTGACATTATATAAGGACTAGACGAGTGTTGGCGTAATCTTGAAATGGGTAACATTAAAATATTTTTATTTCGCATGGAATGTTTTAATGGTGCATCCTTGCGCATAGTGTATAATTCCGGTTGTTGGCGGACAAATTTGCATATTTCCATTATATAGATACACGGTAAGGTAAGGATTTTGTATTTTTTTAAAACGTACTCCCTCTACGCGTAACCCAGAATCATTGCAGTCAGATATTTTTTTATTATTAATATTATTCAATTACTTTTAATAGTTTTAAATAGATGAAAGAGTTTGATTCCTTAGTCATAATGTAAAAACATATAACACCTTTCAAAATACCTTGAAAAGGGTATCTTCACATTTCAACACTTCAAATATTTCAAAAATTGTAACCATTTTGTGAAAATTGGTCAAGAATTAAACCAACCTACAAATATATTTGGGACGTGATATTGTCATAAAAAATGCTCTAAACATTTAATTGGTTGTATGGCTTGATTCTTTTGTCTTATTACCACGGGACTACATAAGAAAAAGACAATTTAAACTTCTTGGTTGGCGAAATCCAGATGGGCACAGAAAAGGTTAATTTTTTTGCACTATGTGACAGCCGTCAAAATAATTTCAGGAACGCCATGTTAATCACAAACTATATAGAGATACTACGTATGATGTTAATTTTCTACATAACATCGAAAATTGTATATAGTATTTTTCACCAAAAATAAAAAGTGAATTTAAACAAATGAAATTATGCCTAAATGTTCGTCCGGAAAATTCTATTGTGGTGTAAGCCATATCAAATTCTGTCCAGCAATTTCGGAGATCTTTTCGGACAAACAGACAAACAAACAAACAAACAATTTTTTAAAAACTATTCTATCGTTTTCTGCTAATGATTTTAAGGCGACCTGTGTATTTTTTTTCTAAATATTTCGCAATTACAGATTGTTGTACCCCTATGATTTTTTATTATATATATATATAGAGAAGAGATAAAATATTTTTTATTTTGTTTTTAGTGAATGAAATTTTTTTCATCGTATCTCTTCAACTCCATTGCACCCCATCAAGGGATGATGGTATTTTGCGTCCACCATGTTGGATTTTGATATCGATGTTATTTTCGTAATCTACGGCGCAAGAAACCATGAAAACGACAATAATATCGATATCACATTTTACCACCCCAATAAAATACGAAACATGTTATCCATCGATTCTATTAACGAATGTTTATGCAAAATTTAAAGTAGATTGGACCAAGGAATCTAGTTGTCCCATACAAACTTTACCCCCATTTTTCACCCCCTTAGGGGTAGAATTTCGGAAAATCCTTTCTTAACGGACGCCTACGTCATACAAAGAACACACCCTCCAAGTTTCAAGTCTCTACGATCAGCGGTTTAGGCTGTGCGTTGATCCGTCAGTCAGTCAGTCATTCAGGACAAAGCATTTTATAGGTATAGATGATCCAACTTTATTCTGCCTTTCTTGAACAGCGGCCATTTCAAAATTAGGTCAATTTTCGTAGGTTCGTATTGCTCTAGGTACTCTTTAGGGCCTTTCATTTAATACTAATATTGCTGAGTTTTAAAAGGAACTTTTTCCACCTTTTTTGTGCGGCGGCCATGTTGAATTTACGTCAATGGCTACGTTCATAGTGCTCTACTGATCAAGGCCTTTCATTTGATATCCATATTGCTGGATTTGGAAACGAACTTTAATCCGGTTTTTTCAGTGGCGTCCATATTGAATTTTGTGCGATTTTCCTAGGTTCATAGTGTTCTACTCTTTAAGGCCTTTCATGTAATGCCCGTATTGATAGGTTTAGAAACGAACTTTAATCCACCTTTTTTAAGCGTTGAATTTACGTCAATATTGCTAGGTTCATAGTACTCTACACATCGAGGCCTTTCATTTGATACCCATATTGCTGGGTTTGGAAACGAACTTTTATTCGCCTTTTTAGAGCGACGGCTATGTTGAATTTCCATCAATGTTGTTAGATTCCTAGTGCTCTATTTTTCAAGGCCTTTCATTTTATACCCATATTGCTGGAAGTGGAAACGAACTTTTATCGGTTTTTTTTTAACAATGACGATGATAAATTTATGTCGATTTTCTAAAGTTCATAGTGCTCTACTCTTAAAGGGCTTTCATTTGATACCCATATTGCTAGGTTTGGAAACTAACTTTTAAAACAAATGTTTATCCTTTTTTTGAGCGGCGGCCATATTGAATTTAGGTCGATTTTCCTAGATACTTAATGCTCTACTCTTCAAGACCTTTCATTTGATAACCATATTGCTGGGTTTGAAAACGAACTTTTATCAATTTTTTTGAGCGTCGGTCATGTTTAATTTGGGGCAATTTTCCTAAGTTCATAATGCTCTAGTCTTTGAGGCCTTTCATTTGATATCCATATTGCTAGGTTTGGAAACGAACTTTTATTCCACCTTTATTGAGCAGCGGCTATGTTGAATTTATATCAGTTTTGCTAGGTTCATAGTGCTCTACTTATCAAGGCCTTTCATTTGATACCCATATTGCTGGGTTGGAAAACGAACTTTTATCATTTTTTTGAGCGGCGGCCATGTTGAATTTTTCTAGGTACCCATTACTCTACTCTTCAAGGCCTTTCATTTGATACCCACATTTCTAGGTTTGGAAACGAACTTTTATCCACCTTTCTTTGTCTGAAATCATTGCAGTCAGATATTTTTTTTATTATTAATATTATTCAATTACTTTTAATAGTTTTAAATGGATGAAAGAGTTTGATTCCTTAGTCATAATGTAAACACATATAACACCTTTCAAAATAACTTTTCAACACTTCAAATATTTCAAAAATTGTACCGATTTTGTGAAAATTCGTCAAGAATTAAACCAACCTACAAATATATTTGAGACGTGATATTGTCATAAAAAATGTTCTAAACATTTAATTAGTTGTATGGCTTGACCCTTTTGTCTTACCACCACGGTACTAAATAAGAAAAAGACAATTTAAACTTCTTGGTTGGCGAAATCCAGATGGGCACAGCCCATCTTTTCGGACAAACAGATAAACAAACAAAAATTTTTTTTTATAACTATTCTATCGTTTTCTGCTAATGATTTTAAGGCGACCTGTGTATTTTTTTTCTAAATATTTCGCAATAACAGATTGTTCTACCCCTATGATTTTATTATATGTATATAGAGAAGAGATAAAATATTTTTTATTTTGTTTTTAGTGAATTAAATTTTTTTCATCGTATCTCTTCAACTCCATTGCACCCCATCAAGGGATGATGGTATTTTGCGTCCGCCATGTTGGATTTTGATATCGATGTTATTTTCGTAATCTACGACCCAAAAAACCATGAAAACGACAATAATATCGATATCACATTTTACCACCCCATTTCACCCTGTTAGGGGATGAATTTCAATAAAATACGAAACATGTTATCCATCGATTCTATTAACGAATGTTTATGCAAAATTAAAAGTAGATTGGACCAAGGAATTTAGTTGTCCCATACAAATTTTGCCCCCTTTTTCACCCCCTTAGGGGTAGAATTTCGGAAAATTCTTTCTTGACGGACGCCTACGTTATACAAAGAACACACCCTCCAAGTTTCAAGTCTCTACGATCAGCGGCTTAGGCTGTGCGTTGATCCGTCAGTCAGTCAGTCAGTCATTCAGGACAAAGAATTTTATAGGTATAGATTATTGTTTTTATACTTTTTGTCATTTTCACATTCAAATTTATCTGTCAGTGTCCGTGCTATTTTTGTCTTGTCATTCTGTTTTGCTATCGTTCTTGTCAATACGTATTATTGTTTAAATAAATTATCTACTATCCATTAGTCCGCTTATTCATTTAAAACATTCATATTCCATTGCTCTTCACTACTCTGCTACAGGCACTATAAAAACAAATCGCACTTGGAAATTTTCGAAAAAAACAAAAACAATAAATATCTCTGAAACCGTGATATTTTCAAGGTCAAAATTTGTGGTAAGGGAGGCCATGATGAAGTTCATCTATAGTTACAGGTTTATCCATTGTTTTTGGGACATCCTGTATAACGATTCTTTGCGATGTTTTCCTTCCGATGTTTATCTTGCCCATTTATTTATCTTGATGTAGGTACTGTTTGTCTTTATGCTAAATGAATTTGCTGCGGCGAACTGCATTTGTGACTGCTCGAGTACGTACCCAGCCATGCGTATCCAGATCGAGGCACGTAGGCATAGCGCGTGTTTCGACCGTTTCTATGAAGTCACCGTTTCTATGAAGTAACCAGCTTTACGCAGCTTTGCCCGCGTTGTTTTTGTTTTCCCATGGGAATAATATATTTTCCCGTAGGAAAATAATTAAATAGCCTATGTTAATCAAAAATAATGTAGCATTCTAATGGTGACAGAATTTTAGAAATTGGTCCAGTAATTTTTGAGTTTATTCGTTACATACATACATACAAATCTTTAAAATAATAGTGTAGATTACCGTGGGTGATATTTCGCTCAAATTGGATATTAGTATCGATAACCTAAGTGGCCAGTGCGTCACGTGTTGTGTGTGTGTTTGTGTGTGTATGTATAATAAATTATTTATTTCATATGCTTAAATTGATTTTGGTCCACAGTTTATATTTAATTTTGTTCCCGCAATTCAAGTTTTAATACACCCGCTAGGGTTGGCTGGTAGAAGTTTATACCCACTCGAACGTTCGCCACGCGAAGCGTGGTGGGTTTCAAAAGCAAAAAGTAGTATATCTCAAATATCAAAGGTGCCGCCATTGCGGAATGACTCACCCCGGCGCGTACGGAGTGTTCAAAAAATTGCGGAGAGTGACATATACTGTCTACAAGAGAACAAAAAATACTTATGGAAAGGTAATTTAATATAGAAGGAACTTATAACAGTTAATTAGATAAGGATTAATAATTAAATGAATGAAGCGCGAAAATGTTCGGAAGGTCGCGGAAGACCCGATTTTTTTTAAAAAAATTTTTCACAAAAACTATTTTATAAAACTTTAAATAACCATATATATTATTTTAGCCCTATTCTTGAAGATTATTTTGATATATAATAGTTTTGGGTAATATTTTTAATGAAAAAAGAAAAAAATAATAAAATCGATTAATTACGTAATTATATACACGAGATGCGCACGCGCGACCTCAAATTTAATAAAAATGCAAAAAATAAATTATTGTGTCTAAAATTAAATAAAAAATACGTATGGAAAGCTAATTTAATAAGGAATGAACTTATAATAGTTAATTAGATAAGGATTCATAATTGAATGAATAATGACGAGAATAGTAACTAAAGTGCTTAAAATTTCAAAAATACTCACTTTTTGAAAAAAACGTTTAGTGTGGCAATATAACACTATAAACTATCATAAACCATACATAATAATGTAGCCCAATTCTTCTAGTTTATTTTGATATAGAACACTCTACGAAAATACTAATACAGACTAAGTAAGTACGCAATAAATCTCATCGGTCATGGAGTAAGAAACGTATGGATACGGCCAAGTAAGTTAAACCGCAGACTATGACAAATTTATTTCAATCTAAGACTAAAAATAAATTGGACATGACCTGTCAACTTATGAAAGAGACTATTGGCAAAGGAATAAAGCCATAGAGAAAATATTTTATTTTTCGCGATTTTTTTATCACACCGTGCGGTTTTACGCAAAGGGAACTGGGTACAATAGTACCCAGGTCGATCGAGAAGCTTACGATTTTTGGGGACTATAGTCCCCAGGACGTTCCAGTGGGGAACCACCGGTGTGCGAATCCAGCTGGCACTTGGCCTGCTTTTCAATTTATTTGCACTATCTTTCCCCTCGCGACTTCGCCCGCGTTTTTTTTGTTTTCCCATAGGAATTTTATATTTTCCAGTAAAACAAATAATTTTGTAGCCTATGTTACTCAAGGATAATGTAGCATTCTACTAGTGAAAGAATTTTTCAAATCGGACCAGTAGTTTCGGAGCCTATTCAACACAAACATACGAAAATACTAATCTTTTCCTCCTTATAATATTAGTATAGATTTAAACAAAAAAAGCAGTGGCACAAATAAAAAAAAAGTAAAAAAAAAAATATAAATAGATTATACAGCCGTGTTTATGTTAGTCGGTACCAAGGCAGCAGCGAGCGGAAGCAGCCTTGCGTGTGCGGCCACGGCACTTGTAATTGTTAATCGATGGCTGTGTCAGGGCGCCACGCCGGCAGATGGTTCGACTCCCGGGCGGGTCGCGTGACCTGTTTATAACTTCGGGCTGATGTAATTTAGCCATCATTATAGATAGCGTGTAATTGACTTTCTTTCGAATATTAAATGTCCCCAAAACTTGATTGATATTTATGTATGGTAGGTAGTTCATAAATCAATGTGAATATTATGTAAGCCGTTGATCCAATGATGTTTTATTATAGCTAAACATATTTCCAGATCTTTAGCTCATGTGATAAATCTGTCCCTGGTTCAGGGTCACTTTCCGTCTGAATTAAAAAAATCGATAGTAAAACCTATATTTAAAAAAGGGTCGAAAGAAGACTTGAACAACTATAGACCAATTACTTTAATACCAATCATAGCAAAAATTTTTGAGAAGGTTATGTACGACAAAATCTATTCGTTTATTACATCACAAAAGTTATTCTCAGGTGCCCAGTTTGGTTTTAGAAAAAACAGCTCAACGACTCTAGCATGTTTTCACCTAGTAAAGGAACTGACACAAAATTTAAATTATGGATTTAAGACATTAGCAATTTTCTTGGATATGAGCAAGGCCTTTGACTTTGTCTCTCACCAACTCTTACTACAGAAACTGGAGAGATATGGTATAAGAGGTAGTGCATTGTTATGGTTACAAAACTATTTATCCGACAGAGAACAATGTGTAGAAATAACCAAAATAACCGGAAATACAAAAAACTCATACTACTCTGACTATATGTTTAATAGATGTGGAGTTCCACAAGGAGGGGTTCTGGCACCATTATTATTTTTGTTATATATTAATGACCTACCTAGTATCACAGACCAGAAATGTCTATTGTTTGCAGACGACACATCCATCATCATTAAAAGTAAAAGTGAACACGAATTAAAAAAAATAGTAATCGAAAATTTCCAGAAATTTATAAAATGGTTTGACAATAATTCACTGAAAGTTAATATTGACAAAACTAAATTAATCCGATTTAAAGCTAAAAGTATTGACTACGCTGATATTGACATAAATTATAAAAATAATAAACTGGACATGGTAAAGGACACAATGTTCTTGGGAATTAAAATAGATGAATTATGTAATTGGAAACTTCATATTGACCTAGTAGTAAACAAAATTGACAGATATATATTCGCTCTTAATAGAATTAGACAGCTTGTATCACAAGAAGCCGCTCTCGTTGCTTATCACGGATACGTCTCATCAATATTGAGATATGGTCTTATAGTGTGGGGCAATTCAGTAGATATGCTTAGGGCCTTTAAAGCACAAAAAAGAAGCATGAGATCAATCTGCGGTGCTGATTATTTGGATAGTTGTAAACCACTATTTAAGAAATTTAATATACTTCCATTACCCTGCCTTTACATATTGGAGATTTCTATTTTCGTGAAAAAAAATTTTCACCTCTTTCCAAAAAATAAGGATTATCCATACAGAGGTAGAAGGGTTGACGATCTATACGTTCCTCAACAAAAATTGGTACTATACTCAAGAAACACGTACTGTATGGCTATTAGAATATATAATAAAATACCAGACAAAATAAAAACATTGACATATAATAAATTTAAATCAACACTGCATAACCTTTTAATTAGTAAAATGTATTATACTATTAATGAATATCTCAATGACAAATTATGACAATTCTATTAAAATTATTGACTATCATCTTGACATTACTATTATTTTATTTCTACTACAATACAATTCTCTCTAATAAATAATGATATAAATCTATGACCCTGTAAAAGCCATTTATATGTAAGCTTCTATCAAAATAATAAGATATCCATGCTCATGAAAAACAAAATATCTGCATATATTAAATGTATAATTTAACCAATAATTTTAACATTTGCACATCGAACATTCGATAGAATATGTCGGGCAATATAACTGTAACAACCTACTAACCATATTCTGGCAAATAAATGTATTATTATTATTATACATTTATTCAAAAAAGCATCTTAAATTTAAGTTTTTTACAATATATAGATATAAAAACACAAATATTATAAAAAACTTAAATCTAGGGTTCCACTGGCAGCGGAGCATGGCCCAAGCTACCGGTGGTTAGGGCTACAGGGAGAGGAATCTCCGAACGATACGTGCCGTGTCAAGAATCACCGCCTTCTGTATCTGGCCCTTGATCCACCCGTCAAGCGAGAGCCCCTTAAGATGTCGGTCGAGACTCTTCGCTATTAAACCGTTCGCAGAAACTACTATCGGAACAATGATCGTCGAGTCAACATCCCACATGGCGGTTACCTCGTGAGCCAAGTCAAGGTACTTGCTGACTTTGTCCTTCTCAGCTTTCACGAGATTCTCATCATGAGGGATAGTGATATCGACGAGCATTGCTCGGCGTTGGGACCGGTCGACCACCACGATATCAGGCTTATTGCAAGCAATATTCCTGTCCGTGATGATAGAGCGATCCCAATAGAGCAACGCACGACCATTTTCAAGAACCGGCACTGGTGCGTACTTATAGTACGGCGTCTCAGTCTCGACAAGGCCGTATCGAATGGCAAGTTGCTGATGGATGATCCTGGCCACTAGGTTGTGTCTGTGCAAATACTCGCCGTTAGCAAGATGAGAACAACCAGAGATAATATGCCTGAGTGACTCTCCGGGACGGCGGCATGCCCGACAGATGTCGACGGTACCGTCCTTCAGGATGTATTTTCTATAGTTGTTCGTCATCATTACTTCGTCTGCAATTGCACAGGCAAAACCCTCGGTTTCCCCGAAAAGGTCACCGAAGCGCAGCCAGTTTACCGAGGCGGTTAGGTCTACATCAGGCCCAGTCAAGGCCCGATAAAACCTCCCGTGTAGCTCCTTGCCCCTCCATACTTCCTTGCGGTCTTCGACGGTGAGCACCGATGGTTTGCGCCAGTTCTCGATTGCCATGGAGAGAGGGGTAAGTCCTTTGTCAACTGCCACAACATCACGATGCATCCCACATTCGTTGTTAAGGAAGTAATTCCTGAGGCTGCACACTTCACGGTTGTGGAGGTTCTTGGCATTTAGAAAGCCACGACCACCCCATTTCCGTGGAATGTACAGTCTCATAACAGACGAGCGCGGGTGGAGCATGCGATGTGTTGTGAGTAGTTGGCGGACTCTCCTGTCCAGAGCGTCCAGCTCAGTCTGAGTCCATCTCAGTATGCCAAAGGAGTATATCAATAGAGGCATCACCCAACCGTTGAAGGCACGCACCTTATTGCCGCCAGACAAGAGACTGTTAAGTACCTTTGTTAGGCGACAAAAGAAGCGTGCCTTCACCGATTTCTTGACGTCCTCCGCCGATATCCCTAAGGACTGTGACATACCAAGATATTTGTATGAGTCGGCATCGGAAAGAGATCTGGGGAGTGATTTTGTAACTCATCGGCAATCGGCCATCGTATAGATTTGATAATTCTGTTCGATTATAACAGATTTTTTTAAACGGTTATCATTTTTAAACCTCGTCGTTCGAGCTGTGTTGGCATATTTGTCGAATGAATCAACCAATACCCATAGTCAGTAAACATAATTCCGCTTTTTTTATTAACTCATCTAGTGTGGTAACGATTGCCGACCAATCGATGTGCTACAAAATCACCACCCTGAGTGTCATTGTATCGGAAAGTTGTACATTCGGTGATTTTACAACTTTCCCCCGCTGCACATGCAAGACCGCACACTTATCTACACCGAACTCCATTCTGATAGCGTTGCTGAAAATCTGTGTGATTTTCAGCAACTCCATCAGATCTCGTTGTTTCGGTGCAAATAACTTGAGATCATCCATGTACAGCAGATGACTAATGACTTCACCCTGTCTCCGGAGCCGACAGCCTAGACTTGAGTCCTTCAACAAAGTGCTGAGAGGGTTCAATGCTAGGCAAAACCACAAGGGACTCAAACTGTCACCCTGAAAAATACCTCTCTCTATTTTAATCAAGTTTTGCGGATCAAGGGAACCGTCACCGCCGCATGGTTGACGAAGAGCTGTGGTCCACTGCCGCATACAGTTACTTAAAAAGGATTTCAGAGTTGTATTTATTTTATACAGCTCTAAAATCCTCTCCAGCCACGAGTGCGGCACCGAATCATAGGCCTTCTTGTAGTCAATCCATGCAGCAGAAAGGGATCCCCTGCTCCGTCGAACTTGTTGGCTAATGGTCATGTCTATGAGGAGGAGCTCCTTCGTACCACGGGACCCAGCCTTACATCCATTCTGAGTAGAGGCCAAAATATTATTTGACACAATGTGTGTGTTAATTTTTGTGGTCAGAATGGACGTAAGGAGCTTGTAGATGGTGGGTAAGCATGTGATAGGTCTATAATTCTTTGGATCCGTGGTACTTCCGGTCTTGTGGAGCAAGAAGGTGGTACCGGTAGTCATAAAAGTGGGAATGGAACCGTGCTCTAGGGCTTCTTGAAACTGTGTAGCCAAACGGGGATGCGAACTACGAAACCACTTTATCCAGAAGTTGTGCAATCCGTCAGGCCCTGGGCATTTCCAGTTCTGGGCCGAACGGATGGCACAACTAACGTCTACGGGGTCTATGGTAATAGGCCCCATTGGCTCAATAGATTCACATTCCCGTTCGATTACACGCATCCAATCACCCTCTACATGATCGACGGGCAGCGACCAGATGTCACGCCAGAAACTGACCATGGCATTGGCATCAGGCAGCCGCCCGTCGACCACACGATGGTCGGTTCCCTCCCACTTTCGATATACCTTCTTCTGATCACTTTGGAAGAGGCGATTCTGAAAGTATCTATCCACACGTACTCTGTAGCGACGAATACGGTGAGCCCACGCATAGACTTTCTGCTTCAGATAGTCTATGCGTTCCGTGACATTCGCCATGTAATCTTTAGGCCGGATTCCGGTTTCGGCATAGGCCTGTGTCACAAAACGCATAACTCGGGGTCGGGTGTTACCCCGACTGAAGCAGATAAGCTTGCCAATGAGAACCCTGAATGAGTTGATACGCTTTTCTATTCTCACTTGCCATGCTGGTACCGCAGGCCGCGGTGCTCGATCAGCTTCCGGGAACCTTACTCGGGCAACACGGCATGCGGCAAGGGCACCGCAGTACAGAATAGAATGCGTATCAACCAAATCTTCGCTAGTCTGTAGGTACGGAGCTAGCAAAGCATTTAGTGTTCCCAACAGCGCTAGATTACGTCTATGTGTCGGCAAACGTGGTATTCGCGGCCTAGAGTTTGGTGCGAATCGATATTCACGAATCACGTCCTCCAAAGCGGCCTCCAGTTGCTCTTTTACTTGAGTACTTACATTCATGCCAGCGCTATCCCCTTCATCAGCTTCGGGGTCAACCTGCGTCGCTATTGTCGCCTCCGAGTACAGCATTGTATCTGCACTCGAAGCAACGGGCGTGGCAGACGGGCCTTGGGCCGAGGAGGGGACGGCGGTAGCAGGAAGCGTCTCTAAGTGAAGCCGATCAAGTGTAGATTGATCCAGCAGCTTACACCGATGGATCGCCCGCACTTGATCCGATAGTCGTTGGGCGGACACGGCGACGGACGGCTCAAGGACCTGAAACAGAGACAGCATTCTGTCACGATACGCAGTCAGACAGGTTCCTCCCTCTGTAGCCCCGTAATAGGCGCGCATGCAGTTCTCGTTCATTGTTGTAGTCCATCGCATGCGTCGCACTACACCACCGGTAGCGGGGGCCTGTTGTGAGGCAGATTGCCTCATAGGTCCTAAGCGTGCCGGCAGTGGGGGGCGTCCTCGTCGCGCAGGTGGTCGTGGCGGCGGCGTCCTAGGCCCACTCGCGTCGCTCGACGAGCTGTTTGCTTCGGAACCTGCTTCCAGCAACACGCTCGGAGCTGACGGAGGGACTGATGCAGATGGTGTTCGTGCGCTTCGTTCCGCTCTTGCCGTCCTCGTTCTTGTGATCATTATTACACTTCTTTGCCATTTCCTTTTTCATCCAAAATTGTGTTATTCAAATTTCTGTTGTACGTTTTGACACCAGGTGTCAAATCAAAATTTTCCATGTTGACTTAATATTTCTAATTAGGGCAGGTCATAATTTGGTTTTTCTTGAAAATGACGATGTGATTATTGCTGAAATTTTGAGTGTCACATATAGTGTGGTATGCTAAATATAACTATGAAAATATAAAATACTATTTCACAAGAAACGGAGTGACGTGTGTTCGTGACAGCGGTTTTTTTTTTTTTATTATTATTATTATTATTATTATTATTATATTATTATTATTATAGACTAGATGTGCTCGCGAACTACGTTTCGCCATATTTTCTCGTTTTCGCAACATTTTTCATTGATGCTCAGCTCCTATTAGTTGTAGCGTGATGTTATATTTGCCTTCCTAGACAAATGGACTATCCATCACAAAAAAAAAATTCTATTTAATCAGTAGTTCCTGAGATTAGCACATTCAACCAAACAAACACACGAACTCTTCAGCTTTATATTTTTTTTTATTTAGGAAACAAACAGCATGAATTATTACATGTGATCTTATAAAATACAAAACAACTTATACACTAGCCTAATTAGTTTCCACAGATAGGTATACCATGTGATTTGTTGATCGAGAGATCGAATCAGCTACGCTATTAATAAAGCAATAATTGAACTGATTTACCTGTACAATGCTTACATTAATTTAAAGAAATAAATAAAATAAAGTAAAGGAAAAAAACACTTTGGCAAACAAACACTGCTTTAAAAGCTATTATGCTGTGGGGCTAGCACGCAGGAGAATCGAAAATCGAATCGAAATCCGAATCGAGGAGTTTGTATGGCAATTTTATTAGCGCCACGGCGGTGAGTAGCAGAACTAATAAAATTGCCATACAAACTCTTCGATTCGGATTTCGATTCGATTTTTGATTCTCCTGCGTGCTAGCCCCACAGGTATTCGTTTTTTCAAACACCGACGAAATTGGCCTAATTTCGCATGAAATATATCGATGTCACTATAATTATACTCGGCTTCGTCCTCGGGATTAGCAAATAATACTTGTAGTAACGCCTAGTGATACGCCAGTCACGCACTTTATTTGAGGGTATAAATAAAATTTAAAATGAGTCTCACGTCAACAAGGTGGGCGACCTATCCGCTCGCTTCATTCGCTTTTTAGTGCTCGCCACGATCACACTCTCGCGTCTTACAAGTTTTTACTTTAAGTGAGGTAGTGCTTATTTATAATGCCTAAGCGGAAAAGTGAGGAGGATTGTCAAATCTGTTGTGTAAGTTTAAAAAACTCGAAGTGTTACGAAGATGCCGTACACGGAGTCGTTCCAGCTTGCCCGACAGGCGTTCCCGCTCGGAGTCTCAAGGTTAGTCATTGTGTGAATAAGTGCATTTATTAGTGACTATGGCCGAAAATGTCATTTTCTATTTGCTGCCCGTACAATGCTCGTTTGATGACGGGCAGAAGTATGATAAGTCAGCCATCTTGTTATATTCTCATAAGTACTAGAGAAACTTAATTAGTTAATGACGAATTATACCTATAATGGTAAATTTGTCACGTTTTTATTTTTTACTGGTTTCCTCTGAAATGAAGTTTTATAATCCAATGAAATAGTTTTCCGAAAACTGTTAAATAAGATTTATTTCATACCTACCTAGTGGGCTTATTTATACCCCTTTTGTATGAATTTTTATGACACTATATCTCTAAGAAGAAAGTTTACTAAATAATAGTTATTGCTACAGTGATTATTCACTAAACTGGGCTTGCGTACCTCTCTTTGGGGTTGCACTACCCAATAATAATTTTGCGAACAGTATTTTAGGATTGTTCCTTAACTGATTTGCAGTAATAAAAGTAAATAATTATCCAATCGTAACATGCACCTACTTTTTATGAATATATACTAAAGAATAAATACAGTATATACATAGTGGTAATGGTTACCTATCCTGGTTTGCGTACTTCTCTTTGGAGCTGTACTACCTTATGGTAATGGTAACCTATCCGGGTTTGCGTACTTCTCTTTGGAGCTGTACTACCCTATAAATTAGTCTCGCGAACAGTACTTTGGTCTGTTTCATGACTAATGGAGATATCTGTGTATTCATAGTGGCAATGGTTACATATCCGGGTTTGCGTACTTCTCTTTGGAGCTGTACTACCCTATGGTAATGATAACCTATCCGGGTTTGCGTACTTCTCTTTGGAGCTGTACTACCCTATAAATTAGTCTCGCGAACAGTACTTTGGTCTGTTTCATGACTAATGGAGATATCGGTGGTTTTCAGAACAAGAACGTAATAACAACGTTTTAAACCTGCAGGCCTATTACGATCTCACGGTTTTCAAATGATATCATAGTGCAAAGCGAAAATTATGATTTTCGGTCAGATTTTTGATCATTCGTTCGTTATATGATATTGACATCATCGAAATTATGCCGTAGTAATGATATCATTGGAGATCGGTAATACGAAATGAAGCATTTCATGATTTATTAAGCCATGTCATACGATGAAAGATTTATAATTGGCCTACTGCTCGATGGGATTATTGGTTCTGAGCCACGTTCGGAGATGCAGGTCGACCTCGACCCAGAACCCGCCAAAGTGGCTACGCTCAGTGCGAGCCCGCCGTTTATATCTTCTGTGCCGTCATGACGGTCACCCCCGTGGTGGTCGCCACCATCGCCACCACCGCAGCCGCCGGCGCGCCTGAGCAAGTGACGGATACCGACGAGCCTGGGTCAGCTAATGCGATGCTAAACACCACAATACTTGAAATATAGGGCGAGGATCCAACTATTTCGAATACTTTTGGAGCCGACATTCACAAAGACTTTGCAGTTAAGTTGGAACACACATTAATGTGAAATACCTTTCGCCGAGTAACTGCAAACTAATTAATGCTCCCGTAGGTACTGAATGCCGAAATTAAGGTGGCTATCTCCGATATATACGCTAAACGTTATAAAAATATCGAAATTAGGCAAAAACAAGTTTCTACGGCTATTTCATGCTTGAACCAAGCTATTAATTCGCTGACCTCGAAAAATAACAGTGACCCAGAATTAATAAAAATGTTGATGGACACAGAACGTATTCTCTGTGACTTACAGTACCGGATTCAGTCATACGACGGAATTTTATTCTGTCTTCCCTTAAAAAGGATATGAAAGACCAGCTTCAAAATACTTAACCATTTTTTATTCATTCATTAGGCGAAAACCTGTCAGAAATTATTAAGACTGCAAAGGCGATAAATAAATAGGGTGCACCCTAAACAAAAAAAAACTTCATTGCATAAGCCACAAACAAACAAAAAAAAAGGCGCCTGCACCGACGCCTAGCACCTCCAGGAATAATTAAAATTAATCTTAATTAAAAAATGTTACTATTCTATCAATGAATACCTTTGCGATAAAAAATTTATAATATAAATGTCTGCCCCTCTTTCTTATTTACCTTTTATTGCTATGCCTTTCAGGTGCATGTGATATTTAGTACTTGTACATTTCTATGTTTTAGTCACTATGTCGCATGTAACGCAATTATAATTAAATAAATAAATAAATAAATAAACCACTCCCCCAAGTAATTAAACTGGAAGGGCCCTTATCCTACTCGGAAGCAGCCGAATCGTCCGAAGACGAAGGAGCCCCCTGCCAGTAGAGGTCGGCCATCGAGCTCATCGAGACACTCGCAGCAGCCGCCCGCCGCCACGCGATCGCTGCAAAATCCACTAAAATATGCAGGCACTTTGCCTCTTTTTATGACCAATGGTCTCTTATAACTAAGAATGCAGAAATTCTATCCTGCATCAAGGGATACGAAATCCCATTCACTAGTCCCGTTAACCAATTACCTGTTCCAAAGGTGAAACATTATTTAGCCACAGAAAGAGATGATTTCAATTAAGCTATTCATAACTTGTTAGCTAATGGTGCTATTTCAAAATGCCAACCCACTGAAGGGCAATTTTTACCAAGTATATTCTGGTACCTAAGCCAAATGGTAAACATCGTTTCATCCTGAATTAAAAAAAAAACTTTTATAAATTTATAAAAGCAGATCATTTAAAAATTTAAAATTTACGCTCAGTGCTAAAATTTAAAACAAAAAATTGTTTCATGACAAAAATAGATTAAAAAGATGCCTTTTATTTAATAAGTATTGACCCTAATTCAAGAAAATATTTAAGATTTCAAATTGAACAAGAACTATTTGGCTTGAGTACTGCACCATCAAGGCAATGAAACCAATTGTCCGATTACTCCGTTCTGCGGACCTAAAATCAACTAATTATTTAGATAATTATTGGCCAAATATACAAACCAAAAAAAAATAATTACCTCTCTTTGATTTTAATTAACGAGGACAAAAGTTTAATGATACCTAGAAATATATGTACATTTTTAAGGTTTCGTTCTAATCTAGACTAAAAATTTCCAGATCACAAATCAGAAATTTAAAAAAAAAATGGTTAACTCTTAAAAGATGTTGAATACGTCAATTCGCACAAATAGTCGAATTACTAGTCTCAGTTTGCCCGGCTGTAGAATACAGCTGGCCTTATACTAAAATATTCGAGCGCATTAAGTAATTAAACTTAAAATCATCATTAATGATAATTATGATAAATTTATAAATATCCCTAGGAATAACGCAATACAAATACCGTTTTGTAAAATCAAACATGATACACATGATCTGGAAATTTTCTCAGACGCCTCAAATACGGGGCTGTACGTGGCAAAGAGAAGGTTAGCGGGTTGTGGAGCATTCAGGAGAGAACACAACACATTAACTACCTAGAAATTCTAGCTGCTTTTCTAAGATTAAAAGTGTTCGCCAAAAATGTAAGTAGTTGTCAAATTTCTCCGCATCGACAACACTACAGTAATCTCTTACATCAATACAATGGGGGGTATTCAGTTCCCCCACTTCACTGACATCACTCGTCAGCTATGGTAGTGGTGTGAATGTCGCAATTTGTATGTTATGGCTTATTACATTAGCTCATCAGATAATATAACGGCAGATGCCGAATCAAGGCGGGTACATCCTGACATAGAATCGACGACACGTTTAGCGCAAAGGTCGAGTGATCACCTACTGCGCAACGGGTCGCGGGTTCGATTCCCGTACGGGACAAATGTTTTATGGCCTACAGAAATTTGATCCGGTCTGGGCGTATGTGCATGTGATATTCTATGTTTGTAACTGCACCCACGACACAGGAGAAAATCCTAGTGTAGGGCGACGTATTTAAAAAAAATTGGAGTTAGCGGACTGGGCATATCAGGAAATTGTCTCATCGTATGGGGCACCTCAAGTAGACTTATTCGCTAGTCAAATAAATACTAAATGCACTGATTATGTCTCCTGGCATAGGGACCCAGATGCATTTCCTGGGCCGATTTTAATTTTTATGCTTTCACCCCGTTCTCTGTCATAGCGGGGAACTTATGCGGACGGCGTGGAGTGTACCGCCGATATTAGCATCTATATTCCAAAGCTCCTTTAAACAATATAATGTTTATTTACGGCGCTGGTTCAATTACTGTAACGACAATAATTGTGACTTGTATAATCCTTCAATTCCACAAATAATTTATTTCAACAAACTATTATGAAGAGGGAGCTCAATATGGCACGCTTAACTCCTATAGATCCGCGCTCGCCCTGCTTAGGGGAAAATAATTTACGAGAAGATGACAGAGTAAAAAGACATTTTAAAGGAATATTTCGGTTACGCCCTCCCTTGCCCAAATATGTGGGATACTTCAATAGTTATTAATTATGTCAGCCAATTTTACGCCAATGAAACATTGTCTTTTGAAAAACTTTCGAAAAAACTCATCACTCGCATTGCGCTGTTGACAGCACACAAAGTACAAACCTTGTCCTAGATTAATAATAAAAATATTGAAATCTTTCCTTCTCTTCATAAGTGCTAAAAAGCCTTATAATGCTGTCGGTTCCCAAACCTTAAGAATAAAGTCAATAAAGTCAATGAATAAAGGACACACTGCGCGATAGCATTTTTGATCTAAACATATTTACCGCGCACAGCACGCCGCTACATCCACGGCTCATCACCTAGGTGTCGGCCTAGATCAAATAAGACGAACCGCTGGATGGAGCGGCTCTTCAAGCACATTCTATCGATTCTATAATAGAACCATAAGTAATGTCAATACTAATGGAAATAATTATTTTGCCAGAACAATTATTAATAATACGAGTAATTCAAATGATGATTGATGTTTATTCTTATTAACATAAATTAATGAAAATCCGGGAATAAACAAAATATTTCACACTATTATCTCTAAAAGTCTACAAGTATTATTTGCTAATCCCGAGGACGAAGCCGAGTATAATTAATGATTAAACGAACTTACCTGTACGTGAAGTTCAATCATAATTATACGAAGGCTTCGTCCGAAGGGATTAGCAACCCTCCCTCCCAACTACAAGTCCCCTTTTTTGTGTGAAATATTCCGGATGCGGCTACTCTAAACTAAATGAAGCGAGCGGATAGGTCGCCCACCTTGTTGACGTGAGACTCATTTTAAATTTTATTTATACCCTCAAATAAAGTGCGTGACTGGCGTATCACTAGGCGTTACTACAAGTATTATTTGCTAATCCCTTCGGACGAAGCCTTCGTATAATTATGATTGAACTTCACGTACAGGTAAGTTCGTTTAATCATTAATTATGTGGTATTATATTTTTTAATAGCTCTAATAGGAAAACTATTACCTCTATAATTAGTTTTGCAAAAGGGCATATCAAAAGTAACCATGTGTCTTGCGTTAGGCGTAGAACATTTAAAACCCAATCTAGTGAAGAAAATTGGAGAATCTACAAAACCATTTATAATTTTAAATAATAAGATCTGATCTTTGTGCTCGCGGCGAACCAACAAAGATTCAATGTTATTGGAGTCGAAGTTCCTGAACCTATACCCCACCCGTTTGACAAACTTCTTTTGAATCCGTTCCTGTAGGAACAGTGGTTTTGTCACGTGAACTGTGGTGAGTGTTCCCGGAGGTGTTCAAGAGAAGCAGCGTGGACTTTCACCAAAGAGGGACGTCCCTCTAAGCAGCGGTGCAGGTGATTTCCTGGGACACCACAGTGAGTTTGTATATTTTTATTACTAATTAGATTATAAGTACCTAAGGCAAATCTAACCTGCCGTAGGTACCAGCTCCGTGCATCACGGACGAAAGTACACCCCGGACTTTTGGTTAGTGTTCAGGTCGAGGGTTTTCTGCCCCCCAAGGAGCCGGCTGTGTACTATTCATTGGTGATTGGTTCATGGATGACATCAATTCTAATAACATTAAGAAAAGTAGTAAATATATTGCCCCACCCCTTGCCCATATAATAAATCTTTCTATCACTCAAGGTACATTTCCTTCAGAATTAAAAAATACGATAATTAGATAGACCGTTACATAAAAAAGGTCCTTATGATGACCCTGGTAACTATAGACCATTGCACTTCTACCCGTGCTTTCAAAAGTTTTTGAAAAAGTTATGTACGAAAATAGTACATTACTGCAGAGGCCGGGAAGTTAGGGATTGCCGGACGAGTAATTCTTTTATGGTGTGTTCGATGGTATTAACGGAGGGTTTGGTAAATAAACAGTTCAACTCACGTTATATATGTTTACTCGAACCAGTCCATAAACTATTTTATTCTATTTTACAATTTTTCGGAAAACTTACAGCTAGCTTAATATATGATTTATGTACTAGGTAATACAAAGCCAATTAAAAGTTTTCGCCTATAGCTAGTCAGATGATTTTATAATAAAGTGCCACTAAGCCACATATTTCACTTAGGTGGAGAAGAACTTCAAGCTATACATTTTTTTAAATTTTTTTGCTGAGGTTATAAACAAGTCGAGGTCTGGATGCAGAGACAAGCTGTTGAACAATCTGGGAGCTCTTATTACATATGAGTTGCACCTATATTTAGTTCTAACATAGGGTACATGCATTAGATTACAATGTCGGGTAGCTTTGATGGGCGCATAAATTCCAAATTTACCTAAAAGTTCTGGGGAGTCTATACCACCCTGATATATTTTGAGTAGAAACGCTACATCAGACATTTCCCTTCGCATACTAAGGGGCAGGAGATGAAAATGTTTACATCGTTGAAGGTAGTCACGAAAATATCTACGACATTTGTATTGTAAATGACGGACAAACCTTCTCTGGATTGATTCTATTCGCGACACATATATATTATAAAGTGGATTCCATACTTGCGAGGCATATTCCAAATGACTACGCACGAAAGCACAATAAAGAATTTTTATTGTCTTAATATCCTGGAACTCAGATAACATTCGAATTATAAAACCGAGAGCTTTCCGGGCCTTAGTTACAATTGAGTCAATATGTGTATCGAAAAGAAGCTTTGAGTCGAACGACACACCGAGGTCTTTTATATGGTTAACCCTGTTCAGTGTCAAATTATGTAGCGAATAATTAAATGCGAAGATATTAAATTTTCTTGAAAAAGTGCATACGTAGCATTTTGAGATGTTAAGGTCAAGGTTGTTATTAGTACAATATGTTTCAAATCGTTTGAGATCCTCCTGTAAGCCGACACAATCCGAACTTTACTTTGGCGTAAAATGAAGCCAAGTAATCTATACGCCTTCGCAGTAATTTTGTTAAAGTGTGGCTCAAAATATAAACCACAATCCAATTGTATGCCTAGATCTCTCACCTCAGTAACCCTCTTTATTAATGTATTATAAGTTTGTAGTCAAATTTGATGAATTTTGCTTACCTTGTAAAGGTTATTGTGTGACATTTATCTACATTTAAGTTAAGTCCATTAAGATCGTTTTGTAGCAACTGACAAGTCATCCGCGTATAATAATATCTTGGAATTTAAAAAGCATTTAATAACATCGTTTATAAAAATGTTAAAGAGCAAAGGCCCGAGATGCGATCCCTGGGGAACATCGGAAGTTACGGTGGTAAAACGAAACCTTTTATTGTAACGGCTTGAGTTCTATTTCTGAGGTAAGACGTTAACCAACGCAGGAGATCACCATGCACACCGATTGTTTCAAGCTTTAAAGATTGGATTGGAAATCAACATTGAGTGAGAGATTTTGTCAAAAGCTTTAGAGTAGTCAGTGTACACGGCATCTACCTGCAAACCTTTTTCCATTGATTCAAGAACATTTTCCAAAAACTCACATAAATTTGTCTCCGTTGACCGCTTAGAAACAAAACCGTGTTGGTGATATTAGCATAAATATATCATGTCTTCACCGCATCTGATACAAACAAGTATTTTATAAGGTAAATGGTTTTATTGAAAAGAAAGGTAATGATGATGTAGATATAGATAGTGCACTAAAAGCTAAAAAATAATTAGGTCGGTTTTAGGCACTCGTCATTACACCATTCTCCTGGTCAATCTAGATCAGTGTTTCTCAATCTTTATTGAATACGCTACCCCCTCACAGGTTGAAACCCCTTCTCCTGGCAAACCCCTTGGGCCATAGACAAACAAAAAGTTATAAAAAACAAGCCCATCCTTTTCACTTTAATTCTGTTGTTGAACCTTGCCTTTTTCCTTTTGCCGGCGACCCCCCGAATAAGTCAGTGAGAACCCTAAGGGCCGCAACCCACAGACTGAAAAACACTGATCTTAGAGCATTGGGACGCAAAAATAAAAGAAAGTCGGTAGGTATATTATTTTGCCACTAATTTTAATCTTTTCTTACTAAAACGGACATGATTATCCATTATGTTTTTTTTTACTTTGCCAAAAATATACATATCATATATACACAAGGATAAAAAAGATATTTGAATACGAGTATCAATCAAAGATAAACACATAGATACTGCGATGTCAATGATCTAATACAATGGCAGACTTGGCGCGCAGGGGATAAAACTGAAACAATGGGGAGCAAACAAAGGAAAGATGCAAATTATATGACGTAGTTATATAGCTGGTAGCTCTGGAGGTCGCTGGCCTTCTTATCTCTCAGCGCAGGGCGTCATCTTGTGCCCTCATCACTGTTTTCGTACAAAAGCCCTTTGACCCAAAAGAGGTGGCATCTGAATGTATAGATAGACTCGTTTCTCAAGCCCACGAAACCCCTTTCGCAAAGGTTGCTTATTGCACTGCAATAAAGTTAATTATTGCATAGTTTACCGTTACAGTTATATTGTTTATGTAGTAAGTATGATTACTTGTTGCGGATATAAAAACAGATAATTCTATTTTAATAATCACTTTAACACGAACGTCGGTGGTGCTGTGGCCTCGGCACTGGACGGTGCGCTGAGTAGAATCGGGAGGCTCGCGGTCGATCCTGCTATGTACCAATGTGTTTTTCGTTTCGCGAATTTCATATGTACATTTATCTGACGCTCCTACGGTGAAGGAAAACATCGTGAGGAAACCTGCATACACCTGCGAAGTAATTCAAAGGTGTATGTGAAGTCAACCAATCCACACTGGGCCAGCGTGGTTTGACTAAGGCCTAATCGCCCTAACACAACTAGTTAGGGTAGGCTTGTGCCCCTCGGTGGGGACGTATATGAGCTGTGATGATGATGATGAATCACTTTAATTACATGCAAAATTACATAAAATCAAAATTTTATTTATTAAAATATGACTTGATAGAAAGTTCTCTTGAATTGTCCGCACCCATACACACATACAGATCACACAAACACAATAGCAACTTTAATTGTCACTTGACTTGCATAATGTTATGTGAAAAAAAATTCCATCTGCCTGTGTTACGCTTTCACGTCTAAACCGCTAAACCAATTTACCTGAAATTTGGTAGAGAGACAGTTTAAGCCCTGAGGAACGATACAGGTAACTTTCATGCCAAATTTTTCCGTAGGGAAACTCCACGCAATCGTAGGTAAACTGGTCTAATATAAATAAACATGCCGATCAACCGTGCAACACTCGTTCCGTTGGGAAGCACAAACACTTGTGATCAATGTTCAATTTGTCAGTTATTAAATAGCAGAAGCAATAACGTCCCATTTGCCGACAATCAGCGGCAAGCGTGGCTCAAATGGAGCAGGCTTCCTATTGGCCCCGTGTCGGCGCCTCCGCTCGTAGGCACAAGGTATGCAGGAAATCAAATCAATCTGCATTAATAGCTCTCATTGGTAAACGATTTATATTTGTGTATAATCTAATATAACCTACAGAAAAAAATCGATGTAGATGTAGCTAAGAGCTTAAATAACATTACAGAATATAGAGTCATCGTGACTTACCTATATAAGAAACTAACTGTGCCCGCGACTTCCTTCGCGTGGATGTCGGAAAATAACAACATGTCGTACATTTTTACTGATTTTTATGAAATTATACGAAACGGCTTGACCGATTTTTATGAATTTTTTTTGCATATATTTGGTAGCTCTGAGAGGGTGGCCCTCTCCAGAAATCTTGTGTGATGAGTTCGCGGGCACAGCTAGTAATACTATTGTTAGAAATAGATAAAAATTAATCTCTAAAATAAATCGAAAACTCAACAGGAGCACAAAGATGTTATGTACCGAATCTTATATACACGAATTCAGATTAAAGAGTCACAACACTGGTCGGTAAAACGGTCTTAGACTGGAGTTGCCATCGACAATTTCCTTTTATTGCTAATACTATGAAAATAACTAAAGTGTATCAGTCTTGCAGTTTCAACAAAAGTAAGCTGTCTTTTGAGGTGCAGCCATATTATATGACTCATTCCATCTTAATCGGAGATGAAGAGTTAGATTTTATACATTATACAGTAATCTTGGGTAACGTTAGACAATAACTTGCCATGACGCCACATAACGAAAATGGCGAAACGAACGACCTAACTCTGCACCATATACTGTTTAAAAAATTCGGATACTACAAGACTATTAATATTTCAGGTAATTCCACAGTCTGTTGATATATGGCATTATGCTGTGGGCAAATGCCGCAGACGTAAACAGGATCTTCATTTTGCAAAAACGTGCAACAAGAGCAGTTTTAATTAGGCTCTAGAGCAGTGATACTCAACATTTTGTATAGGGGCCACAAACAGGTTTCAGTCAATGTGTCGCGGGCTGCAAGCAAAAATTTTTTGGGTGTTAATAAAAAACGTAATTCATAATTAACTATGTATGTTCATTATATTGATTGAAAAAAGAAAAGGCACACTGCAACGCACTCCGGTAGGGTTGACCTGGAGACCAGTTATATTTTCTTGGTGCGCTCAGATGCGCTCAGATGGGGTGAATCTGTTGATAAGCACGGCGAATCAGTGGCTATTAGTCTCGACATGGCAAACAAAGCTTTCGATAGAGTCTGGCTCAAGGCTCTCCTTTCCAAGCTTCCGGCATACAGATTACCCGCAAAGTTCTGTACGTGGATTGCCAGCTTCCTCCACGAGCGTAGAATTCGCATTGTCGTTGACGGTTGCGCTCCGCGGTTCGTGGCAGTGTGAACGCTGGAGTTCCACAAGGCTCCGTTCTATCCCCAGCATTGTTTTTTCTGCATATCAATGGCATGCTTTCCTTGGGAAGTATACATTGCTATGCAGACGACAGTACAGTGCATGGGGGATATCACGGAAGCTCAGGGGCTGCTAGTAGGTGTATATTGGGCATTCTAAAACAGTTTTCATCAAAACACCGCAAACGAACGCAGTGAGATTTGAGCTACGCTTCGCTGCGCTCTAGCTCCGCAAATCTCACTGCGTTCGTTTACGGTGATTTGATGAAAACAGTTTAAGATTGCCCAATATACATTATATAGGGTTAAATGGAAAAGAAGATTTTTTATTTCATTTCATTTCATAATGTTTCTATTGTGTTGTGTTGTTTGACTGTAAACAGTATACTTTTGATTGATTGCGATTTACTAGACACATTTTCAAGGTTTTCTATCTCAGAATATTAAGGCATTCAACTAGGTAGCAGTGCAATAACAACAGAAATTAAACAGGCTGAGGTTTCGTAGCTTCAGGACTCAACTCTCGGATAAGTACCGTTCTACACTCTGCCTGCCATACAGTTTCAAAGCATTCCCACGAAATTCATTTATCAGCAATAAATTTATTGCACATTATTCATATATCCAGTTACGAGTGCTTACTCAAATAATAAGGCTTCTTTCACACGTTAATACTTTTATTTGTTTATTAAATTACTTCAATTAAATATATTCTTTATTATAAAACAAAGTATAAAATTGTTGATTTTTACAAAATATTTAAAAGGGCGGGCTAATCCCTGAAAGATGTGTTCCAGTCATCACACGAATAAAAAATAGAAAATAGATATTCCAATAATTTAAAAAATGAAAATATAAAAAATATTAAGAACATTTTAACTACCTACCTTGGCTGACTAAGGTCTTAACATCCTAATTAAATAGGGTAGTGCGGTGGGAACGTGTATGAGATGCTGCCGATGAATACCACCTATGTATTATTACAATAATTTTCATAAACTTCTATGGTTCTGTCCTCATGTCGTATCAATATCGTTATGCTATAAATACATTCGGTTCGCCTAATAGAACGATATACCTATTGTTTATCTGTTTTAAATAGTAGTATCGAAAAATGAAAATTAGAAATCGCATCCGTTATTATAAAGAAGACTTTTTAATTTGGAGATAATATTCGTTAGTAATTGTAAATATGTATGTACATGTATAATTTAAATAAATATAATAAACCCGAAATGAAAAAAAATTTGGAGCATGCAGCCTTACACGAGATTTCTGCATCAGCAGAATTAAACGGTTACCAACTATTTTGCTGTATATGCACAGTATTGTATTGCAAGTTTGTGGAAATAAACGACAAACAATTAATTTGCTGATTATTTCCGCGTCATATTGCACATTGGTAGAATTATGGGTAAATATCAAATTTTGCTAAATATCATGAAAGTCAGAGGTGCAAAACGTTATTAAGTTTTATATTTCGAGTATGGAACCGACTTTTTGAAAGTAAACTACCAAACTATAATCTTCTCTTAGATGTTGTGATGCTGAATAACGATCTACTACTACCTCGAAAATAAAAATCCAATACACGTAATTGCGTCAGTTCGTCGTTTTGTTTCTTTCTTGCTACGTAAGTACTTTTTTTTTATATAGCTGACGAAGTTCAGCCGATGATCGGACCGTTTTTGGATCATACGCAACTGCGGATCAAAAATTTTGTTGCAGACCTGAGAACTGCTCCACTCACACGTCCCGGGTACCATAGTACCCAGAGCGCTTCGCGTCTCCTTTGCCTAAAACGCGCGGTGTGATAAAAAAATCACGAAAAAAAAAATATTTTCTCTAAATAAAGTGTCAGTTCTTTAGTGTTTGAAAAACGAACACTGACCATGGAAGTGGAAGTGAATGCATTAGGATTCTCGATAACGTATAGACATCATATCCGTGAATGCATATTTGTTTTTTTATAAATATTTTGTGTGGATATGATTTGGACGGAAATTAATAATTTTATGATTATATATATAATATTTTATAATATTACTTACTTATTTAACAATATAAAAATTAATGAGCATTCTTTTTTAGATTAGTCATGTTAAATAAAAATGATTATAAAGATAAGGTATAGGTTGAGAACCTCAGTAAAATTATTACTTGCATTGCACTTTTCTTATATAAAATCCGGAAAAACTGTAGTCACAGTACACTCCAGTGCTATCTCTGACCACTAACAGTGCTTCAGTACCTCCTCATCAAAAAATCTCAAGACCAAGACAGCTGAAAAATGTTCGTAAGTTTTTATACTTTATTGCTATACTTTATATCTATTCTTTAATTGTCTATAAGTGGTTGATCATCTTCATGCTTCAACAAATTGAGCCGTTGGACCAGGCTGTATATGACGTGACCTCTCCAAGTGCTGTCTTCACGAGGGACCATCAAGCCCAGCAGTGGCATGCTGATTGACTGATGATGATGATATTTTTTTTATCTTATGAATTGAAGATGTGAATCTTCAACTCGTTTTCTTGTAACCACTCTTAATACTAATATGACATTTACTATTTTCAGGTCGGATAGCAAGCAAAACAAAAGGTCAGCCAAGAAGAGCTGTGAATCTGACCTTTTCTTTGATACCGACGACGGAGACATCAGGTACTTTTATTGCTATATTTACATATATCTAAATTTCAAGTGTTTAATGTGTACAATAATCGTGTATCCTTTTTCTATCTCCCTAGTCCAAAGAAGAGAAGCAAGGCGATAAAGTGCCTATCGAAGGCGAAGAGTGCAGAAGTGAAGAATACATCGTCGTCCAATACTTCTGAGTGGTTGTTCGACTCAGAGTCGGACAGCGAGGTTTCGCGGCCGCCAAACCTGCCAAACAAGACCACCAGTATCCTGACACGCCGAGTACCTGGTGGTGTAACGCGTCGGACTGCACAGCTCGACGGCGACTTGCTAGTGGAGCTACGCCTCTACAACCAGAAGGAGGTATCTAATCTCAGCGGCCTTGACCGGTGCGAGCGCGCTATCGTTTGGGTACGCTTGCAAGGCGAAGCAGAATCTCCAGAATTTTACGCATTAAAAAATTTTGTAAAATTAGCTAAGGCAAAGTTTACCACAGAGGGGATATTTTATAAAGATAAAGTTAAAAAATAGGATCTCTTTTGTTTCTCTCTGCGTAAATTATGTTTTAGCTGGTTTACTTATTGTTTATCGTTAGCAAACTCAAAGATTAGGTACTTACATACTTAAGCCTTTATTACTTTAACTTTGAGAATTTGTACTGTCCAAATCATAATGTCGAGGTCTACTTTCTGTTCAGTTTGTGACGTATCCGTAAATAACAAAGTTTTCTCTGCACATTTGAAAAGTATTTTACATAAGAACAACAATTCGGTCGTTGATAGTGAGGGGGTTGAAAAAGTTCATAGCGCTTTTCGTAATCGTATAGCATCGTACCGTGTTCGATATCAAGATGAGGGTCATGATAGTGCGCGTGTTCGCCTGCCCGCCGAGTTTTTATGGCACTTGCGCTCTCGCGTACGCCTATTGCTCATAGCGAAAATTCAAGCTCACACTAATGTTAAAGCTAATTTTGAACTTTTCTGTGAATTCTTTCTGCTTAGTAAGTATGATTCGATTTCAATCAAGTCATTTGCAACGGAAAACTTCATCTTGCATCAAAACTTCAATTTTGAAGATATGTTTTCAAAAATTATTCACTTAATTTGTAAAAAAATTGAAGAATTTGAAGAAAGAGATAGTGGGTGGGCCTATTTACAAAGCCTATATCTAGAAGTAAATATAAACAAATATAACCCGTTAAGAGGCTCCAGTTTTATAGAATTACCAAAGTCCATAAAATGTAAACGAGCATGTATCAACATTCAAAATTCTGATAATTATTGTTTTTTATGGTGTGTCATGGCAGCACTATTTCCTATAAACAGAAACGCACATCGAACGTCAGCTTACCCACACTTTAAAAATGTACTCAATATCAAAAATATGATTTTTCCAGTTGGGTTTGCGGACATCAAAGTTTTTGAAAAGAATAATCCTCGCATAAGTATTAATATTTACGGCATTCAAAAGAATGGTAACATTGTTGGACCTTTATACAAAAGCGAGATTCGCAAAGATCATCACATTAATATGCTTTTCCTGGAAAACAGAAAACGCACCCATTACTGTCTTATTAAAGATTTATCTAAATTACTTCGTCTTCAATTAACTAAACATCATTCTAAAATATATTTATGCGAGGATTGTATGATATTCTTTGATAGTAATGATAAACTGAAAGCTCATGTTTGTGGTGGTGTATCGACAATATTACCCGGTGATGGAACACGAATTCAATTTAATCATTACGAGCGAATGCATGACATGCCCTTCGTCTTATACGCAGATTTTGAATCATTATTAAAACCAACTGAACTCGATTCTGGATCAGGCTGTACAAAGATATTGCAAAAACACGTACCATCAGCATTTGCTTATTACGATGTGTGTTCTTATGATAAGTCGCGTAATAAATATGTATCTTATCGAGGTCCAGCCTGTGTAGAAAAGTTTTTAGAAAGTCTATTATTGGATATAACCGATATTTATAACGTTTTGCAGTCGCCAGTGGCTATTTGTTTAACAAATGAAGACAAAGCGAACTTTGCTCGGGCTACAAATTGTTTTCTTTGTGATAAAATATTGTTTGACGATAAAGTTAAAGATCATTGCCAACTTACAGGACGGTATCGTGGTGCAGCTCATTCTTATTGCAATATTAGATATTGTTTGCCTAAGTTTGTTCCTATATTTTTTCATAATTTAGCGGGTTATGACAGTCATCTTTTTATACGACAGTTGGGAAAACTATCAGGAAAAATACAAGTAATAGCAAAAAATAAGGAAAACTACATATCTTTTACAAATTTTTTTCAAATTAATGATAAAGATATCATACCTGTTCGATTTGTTGATTCTTTTAAATTTTTAGGCACAAGTCTAGAGAAACTTGTCGCAAACTTAAAAAATGACGACTTTAAACATCTGCGGCGTTATTTTCCTTCTCGTGAGCATTTTGCTTTAATAAAACGAAAAGGGGTGTATCCATATGAATACATGACTACTTGGAGTTCATACGAAGAAAAAGTACTTCCGCCTCAGGAGTTCTTTTTCAGCAAATTACGCAATAGTAATATATCTAAAGTAGATTATGATCATGCAAAAAAAGTCTGGCAAACGTTTGAATTATCGAATCTCGGTGAATACACAGACTTGTATCTTAAGTCAGATGTTCTTTTATTAGCTGACGTTTTTGAAAGTTTTCGCCAGACATGTAAGATGAATTATAAATTAGATCCAGCCTTTTATGTTACAGCACCGAGTCTCAGTTTTGATGCCATGCTATTAAAAACAGATGTTAAATTAGAATTAATACACGACCTGGAAATAATAAGAATGATTCAAAAAGGTATTCGCGGTGGAATATGTTTATGTTCGACAAGGTATTCAAAAGCCAATAACAAGTATTTAAAAACTTACGATCCAAGAAAAAGTAATAACTTTCTAATTTATATCGATTGTAATAATCTCTATGGATATGCAATGTGTGCTTATTTGCCTCATTCCAATTTTAAGTTATTGAATGACTTGGAAATCGCTGGAATAGATTTTATAAATGTGCCAACTAACGGAGACACTGGTTATATACTAGAAGTAGATTTAGAATACCCCGAACATTTGCATAATGATCATAACGATTTTCCATTCTGTGCTCAAAAATTTACTCCGCCAGGTTCTAAAACTTCAAAATTGATTCCAAATTTATACGATAAATATTTCTATGTCATACATTTTGCTCATCTGCAAACATGTATAAAACATGGTTTGTTGTTAAAAAAAATACATAGAGTTATTCAATTTAATCAGAGTCCTTATTTAAAGCAGTATATTGACATGAATACTGAATTACGAAAAAAAGCTAAATCTACATTTGAACAAGATTTCTTCAAACTTCTTAACAACAGTATATTTGGCAAGACGTTAGAAGACACAGAAAAGAAGGTTAATGTGAAATTAGTCAATAAGTGGAATGATGATAGTAACAAAACAAAGAAAAGTTTCTGTGCAGAGCAAATGATAGCTCGACCAAATTTTCACAGTGTTACAATTTTCACTGAAAACTTGGTAGCCATTCAAATGAAGCCTGAAACAATCACTTTGGATAAACCTATATACATTGGTTTTTCCGTTTTGGAAATATCTAAGAGTCACATGTTTGATTTTCATTATTCTATTATGAAGCCTTTTTATAAGGAAAAGTTAAAACTTTGTTATACGGATACTGATAGTTTTTTGTATTCAATAGAAAGTAAAGATTTTTATGCTGATTTAAAATCAAATTTTCTTCCCTATTTCGACACTAGTAATTATTCTGTAAATAACGTATACGACATTCCTAGTTGGAACAAAAAGGTGCCAGGTCTCTTTAAAGATGAGCTAGGAGGAAGTTTGATTTCGAAGTTTGTAGGATTAAGGTCCAAGTTATACTGTATTAAAACGGCAGAAGATGAATTAAAAAAAGCAAAAGGCATACAGAAGCAAGTATTAAAAGATGTACAATATAAAGATTATTACAAGGTATTAAATGAAAATACATTTTTGAAGAAAAAAAATATCATATTTAAATCTCTTAAGCACGAAATATTTACTCAAGAACAGAACAAAATAGCTTTGTCAGGTAATGACGATAAACGTATCATATTAAAAAACAAAATTTCTACTTTATCATGGGGTCACTGGGATAGTTTAGTTTAATATCATTAGTTTTTCTTTAGAAGCACCGTATTGTATAGTTTATTATTATTTTAATGGTAATCATGAATCAAATTGTAAGTTGAGAAATATGTTACCCCATCATCTATTTATTTATTTATTATATGGCTTAAGTAATGAATAAGTTAATAGAATAAAAACATACATGAAATTGTATAGTATGTACCGACACGGCACTTTATATTGTAAAGTTATTTAATTTTAATATTGTTATCCATCAGTTATTTGTTTAATAGTATTATACATTGTTTTTTAATGGTAAATAGGTAAATTAATTACCTAGTTTTAATCAAATACTTAATGTTGTATTGTAACAATGAAAATATATAACGTTATAAACCAGCTACCATGTTTTTTTTATTTCATAATCCATAAAATATAAAACTATTAATAAAATAGCACACGCAATGAACAATTCGAAACTGGTTGGGACATGTTATTGCTGATTTAGGTATTCCAACTTATAGTTCATTAGTAATTTGTCCAATTGCGATTCCGTGCGAATGCTTTGTTGTTATGTCAGCATTATATTTACACTATAAATAGCTATTAAAGTCGAATGTTTTTAAAATTTGTTTCACACATAATTAATCAAGTGACAACTACGGTCACCCAAATACATCATGGTAAGTCGTATAAATTATTTTTCTTCAAACTCTTTTCTTGTGTAGTGGTTAGATCACTAGTTAATGTTTATTTGTATATTTGATTTAGTTGGAAGATAATGTTGTTGTTAAAACCTTATGGTTGTGATGCTGTTATCGTGATTCTCATATTCTATCGGTTCCGTATAAGATAGTCAGCCTCCTTGTGGATCCTAGATACTCTTCTACCTCCGCCACTATATCAATCATTTCTTCGATGTGAAATTATTTTTGTTGCATAATAAATTAAATTTCAGAATACCCAAGAAATCTCGCAGTCGCTACTCATAAGCAAGGAGGCAACAGAAGATTATGCTCCTTGCTTTGAGCAAAATGCGCAAGATATGTTGGAGGGCTTCTCTGAAGAATTTCCACATTGGAATGCTAAAGATTCACCGCTGCATGCCAAGGTGGTTAAAAGTCTTTTTAATAAAAAGAAGCCCATGAAGAGGAGAAGCAAGTTACTGCAGAATACGAAGGGGAACGAACCTTCTTATTTAATTAAAACAATACCTACTAAAGGGCGGCGATTAATTAAATTAGAAATATTAGATCTGGAATCAACCAGCAATGATCCATTAATAAAAACACAATATGTGGTAACCGAGCATATTGATCCAATAATGGATCAAGCAGAAAATATTATAACTAATATCTCTAAGAAAATATGTGGTTACAGTTATAGTTTTTAAATAACTATTGCTGACCTAAAACATTTGTAGATGTATATTAAAATTCTCTAATGTGCTAGATGCGTACCTACTATCTTTAGTTACGTGTACACTCACGGAGATACATTATTTCAACAACATTATTCTTCTGAAAAATTATAGTAATGCTTATAAATTTTACTAACTAAGACTTATGTTATTTTAAATAGTTATGTTAGTTTAAGTCTTGTATTGTTTTCAATAAATATTACTTAAAAATAAAAAGACTTGTATGAAAATATTTGTTTTTATTTTAACACCTCTATAATGTAATCAAATATTTTGAAAAACATTCATTCAGAATTACCTCTATAAATAAATCTAAGATAAAATTTATTAGAATTCAAATACATAGTTTAAAATAATGGTAATAAAATTAAAAATATAGTTTTATTTATTAAAGAACGCAGTGTATTACTTTGTTAAAGTAGGGATGCAAGTAATTAAACAATGTTTATTTTTAAGCATCGATTCCTTACTCATATCATTTTTTATTGCACGATTCGAGAGGGGTGAGAGCTCTTTCTTCTCTCTCCATTCTTCTCGATGCTTTAACATTGTGTGTTCTAGACACGTCCAATAACTTAATATAATGAGTGGTAACAGTATCCAAATTCTTCTACTCCTTGCTATTGTTACCGCCGTCGAATGCTTAGTCTATATGGTGGAGTGAGTGCACTTACAAGTAAATATACTGCTAGTTCTCTTATTATTACGAACGCAAAGTGTTATATCCATTTTGTTAAAAGCCACGAATCAAAACGGACAAGTTGCTATGAAGTTCCTCAAACAAAAGGAAACGTTAAAATTAGATTATAATATCTGTCCTGCATCATTATGTGAAGCAAAGCGACATGGCAACTTATTGCCGAGCACTATACGATGTATTGTTTGTGGACCATCAAATTGCGGCAAGACAAACTTAGTAATAGGTTTGTTATTACATGAGAATGGTGCACGTTTTCGTAACTTATATGTATATTCTAAATCATTATACCAACCAAAATATGTGTTCTTAGAAAAAGTATTAGATTTAGTTGCAGACATATCTTATAGTAAATATAACCATAATAATGATATCATGAGCCCACACGAAGCTTTGCCAAACTCCATTATAATATTCGACGACGTAGCTTGTGAAAACCAAAATAGCATTCGGGATTATTTTGCTATGGGTCGACATAAGAATATTGATTGTTTTTACATTAACCAAACATACAGTAAAGTACCTAAACAACTTATAAGGGACAATTCTAACCTCATTATTTTATTTAAACAAGACGATGTAAATTTAAAACACGTTTACGATGAGCATGTAGGTTCAGATATGTCGTGGTCTCAGTTCCGTGAAATGTGCTCAACTATTTGGAATAAACCATTTAATTATGTTGTGATCAATAAAGACTGCGAAAGAAATAAAGGATGTTATAGGATGGCATTCGATACTTTTGTAGTAGTAGATTAATATACATAAGTTATTGTTTCATCAATACACAATCACTATTACTCTGGATTTTGCATTGAACGGAATCCTTGTCAAAATGGAAAAGCAACTTAAAAAACAAATTGTAAAAGCTGCAGCTGCTGTAAAAAGAAAGGTTGAAATGATAAAGGATATGAAAAATACAAATGATGCCACTCTGGAATCCATATTCAAACCTATAACCGATCCACTGAAACAAATAGCCATTAAGAACAATGAAATTTCTCATGAAGATGAGGATGAGTTTGAACATTATACAATAAAAAAAAATAAACATAATGACAGCGAGGCAACAAATTTTTCTGATGACGATTTTAATGAAGAAGAAGAACAACAGTTCTATAAAAAATTTAATTCCGAAAAAACCCTTGTCGTATCACCTTCTGACAACAATAATATGAGTGATGCTTCCTTTAAGTCCTTTCAATCATCACCAAATGTTTCACTTAATAGTTTATCGTGGTGTGCTTCACCCGACGCAAATATCCCTTTTGGAATAAAAAATGAACGAGGAAAACTTATGCTCGGCCAAATACGTGTTTTCGACGACGGAAAAATTATAAAAATTGGAAATCGAAGTTTAAACAAAACTCTTGGATTAAAAGAATTACTATTTGAAAAGACACCAAATTTGGATGTTATCACAGATGAAGATTTGCAAAATTATAAAGAGCTTCTAATAGAAACGAATGCACAAAGGCGTAATTGTGATCCACGCAAGCCAATTAATAGTAACAAAGGGTTTAAGTACATGCATATTATTAAACCACTGTTTAAGTTCTCTAGAAATAAGTATGACAGCACAGAAAGTCTTACGGTAGGAAAAGGAATAAATCTTTTAAAAAGTGTAAAGAAAGATATAGATTACGTTTATTGGGATGATCCAAATGAATTAGTAGATCGATTGAAATTACTGTTTGCATCTCGTGATGCTGGCAATACCGGCTTAGATAATGAAATTATTGCGATTATAGAAGAGCTGTACGAAGCAGGCATCATTAAAAACACCAAATATAAGGAACCTAATTTTAAAAAACTGATCAGTAGTTATACAGCAAACACCGCATAGATACGGAAATGAATGTAGATAAATTTGGTCATCACGTTCATAAACGTTTACGATTAGAGGAATATATTGGAAATCTCAACGATACATTAGTGAAGTCAGAAACAGGTGAATATGATTTAAAATCATCAAGATTAAAAGGGCTTATATCGCCAGGCAATGATGACGAAGCCGCCAATAAAGCTTACGTGGATGAAAAGACACACGAACTAAGAACTAATATTTTAAGTGATGTAAATATTCGTTTAAATGATTTTGAAAGTTCAATACTTAATAAGCTAGCCACCTTGTTTTACACAAGGACAGAAATTGATCACATGCTTCAAGAGAAACCAGATAATAATGAGCAAACAAGACATAGTGAATGAGCTTCACAAAGCAGCAAGAAGGAATTTTTCTCGGCGATGTACGATCATAAAAGGAATAGATGATTTATGGCAAGCCGACCTCATAGATTTGCAAAAATATTCACAGTTTAATAAAGGGTATAAATATATTCTTATCGTAATTGACACTTTATCAAAATATGTATGGATCAGACCTTTAAAATCAAAAGCGAAAAATTATGTTACAGATGCAATGCAAAGTATTTTAACTACATCATTACGAAAACCTAAAAATTTACAAACTGATTTAGGCACAGAATTCTACAATGATAATTTTAAACAATTAATGAAAAAGTATAATATTAATCATTATTCAACATATTCTATTAAAAAAGCATCTATAGTAGAAAGAGTTATAAGAACAATTAAATCTCACCTTTACAAACTATTTAGTTTGAACGGAAATTACCAATGGTATAAAAATATTTTAAAGGACGTTGTAGAACACTACAATAACACTTTGCATAGAATAACAAAATTTAAGCCTGTGGAAGTTAACAAAGTAAATGAGCTTATAGTCAAAGGTTATATTATGAATTCTCAAAAGAATAAAACAAGTCGGGGATATACATTTCGTGTTGGTGATTATGTTCGCATAAGTAGATATAAAGCAGATTTTTACAAAGGCTATACGCCAAACTGGTCCACCGAAATATTTCGTATAGTAAAAGTTAATCACACTAACCCAACAACTTATCAAATAGAGGACAGACGCAATCAAAGAATCCTCGGCTCATTTTATGCATACGAGTTACAAAAAACTAAGTTTCCAGACCTATACCTCATTGAAAAGGTTATAAAAAGAAAAGGAAACAAATTGTTTGTAAAATGGTTAGGATTAAGTAATAGCGAAAATAGTTGGGTTGATAAGAATAAATTGGTTTTATGATATAAAATAGCTCAAGATATCTTTATTGATTCACTTTTTGTTTATCAATGAAGAAAGGAAGTGGTATCATAAACAGCTTAATAAATAAGATTTCGTTTGAGTTACATTTACCGGGCTACCAATATTGCGGACCCGGCACAAAGCTTCAGAAACGATTACTTAAGGGTCAGCGAGGAATTAATAAATTGGATAACGCTTGTATGCACCACGATATTGCTTACATAAACAACGACGCTAACGTAAGGCACAAAGCTGATCTAGATCTATTAAATATGGTTCAAAGAAGATTGAAATCAAAAGACGCTGGAAAGAAAGAAAAAATTGCTTCATGGATAGTAAAAAATGCTATGAAGGCTAAATTAAGAGCTGGTGCAGGTGCTCGGTCGTTTATGACGGCTGTGAAAAAACTCAAATCTAAATTAAAAAAAAATAAAATCTAAAGACACAAAATCTACTATTAAATATGCGGTCGCCGCTGCAAAAAAACTATTTAGAAATAAAAATAAAATGAGTTTACCTCGTTGTATTCCTATTCCAAAATGTGGAGGACTGTTACCGTTAATTCCTATTTTCGCGGGATTATCAGCTTTAGGTTCACTGGCTGGTGGAGCAGCTGGCATAGCAAAAGCGGTTAATGATTCAAAAGCAGCTCAAAAAGCTCTTCAAGAATCGGAACGACATAATAAGATGATGGAGGCGGTTGCTCTCGGAAAAGGATTATATATTAGACCTTATAAAAAGGGTGCAGGTCTATATTTGAAACCCTCAAAAAACTAATAAAGCGGCTACCTAGGCGGGCATTAACTAATTGGGATATATTAGAACATGCTAGTGATATTCCATTTTTTCGTGGTGTTTTCATGAGGGATACGTTGCCCTCAAAACCTAGGAAGATAGAATGCGGTATTATAAATTTAGATACTTCAAATAACATTGGAACACATTGGGTAGCCTACGTGAAAGAAAATAAGTATGCTGAATATTTTGATAGTTTTGGTAATCTGAAACCTCCGTTAGAACTACTTGATTACTTAAGAAATGTTTCTTTAAATTATAACTATGAGCAATATCAAACATTTGACTCTGTTAATTGCGGCCACCTTTGTATAAAATTTTTAAAGGAGTATTGGAAAACACATTTATATAAAGCTTGAAATAAAATTCTTTATCAGTAGTAAAATGTCTTTCACTGTGTCTATAACTGGAAAAGGATCCTCTCTGATAACAAACTACTCACCTACTTTGGAATTAAGTGGATACTATGAGTGTGGATTGTTGTATTTTTCAACATTTAATTCTATACCCAACATAGATAAAAGAAATAATAAATTCTACTATGACGATAACGAAGTAATCGAAATACCTGAAGGAGCTTATGAACTTCAAGATATCTGTGATTATTTAAAGACATACATTAGAAATGCAATGTTAAAATTAACTTGTAATAATAATACTTTAAAAACTACAATTTTTTGTACTAAAGATGTTCATTTCAACAAAAGTGACTCACTTGGAAGGATTTTAGGTTTTGGTGGAGAAACAATAAAGGCATTAAAAAGGACCGAATCTCTGTATCCTGTCAGTATATTGCCAACAACCATTGTGCGCATCGAATGCGACGTAGTTAGTGGGTCATTCGTGAACGGATCTGCAAGTCATATTATTCACGAGTTTGTTCCTAACGTACCACCTGGTTATCGGATCATTGAAGTGCCGAAAAATCTAATATATTTTCCTGTAAATAAAAGTTCTATAAGTGCAATAACTATACAATTATTAGACGCCGAGAATAAACAAATCAATTTACGAGACGAAGAAGTACAACTGTATCTACATTTTCGTAAAAATGATAAATTTCAATAAAAATCATGACACAGCTTGCATTCAAGTTAGTACTAGAAGATCACCTCATAAAAGCACACCGCTTCACATAAAAAAGAAGCTCACCAAAAACAATAAGAAATTTTTGAAGTTGATTGGCTTGTTAAAATGAATATTTTAAATATATCTCAATCAACATCATACGACAATAGTATTGAAAGTTTCGAATATCATTCTTATAAACCGTACGTAACAAGTTTCAACAAGAATGATGAAATAAGAATACCTATTAATCAACAAGATCTATGTCTGTTACCCTCACTCAGCACTTTGTATATTGAGGGTAAAGCCAATGTTTATAATAGTTCGACTAAAGAAAAAATATCAAATGTGTATTTTATCAACAATCCAATACTATATTTATTTCAAGATATTCGATATGAGTTAAACGGAATAGAAATAGACAAAATAAAAAATGCTGGCATAACTACAACAATAAAATCGTACCTCTCGTTAAATGATAATGAATCTAAATGCTCACGTGTATGGGGATGGTCAACTTCTGGTACAAACAATCTTAACGGAGGAATTTTTTCGGCTTCTGTGCCGTTGAAGAAAATTTTAGGTTTTGCAGAAGATTATGAAAAAGTTATAATTAACTCCAAACATGAATTGGTGCTATTAAGAAGCAATACGAATCTCAATGCTTTGAAATTAAATGTCGGAGAGGTGGTCGAAGATATAACTATTAGCAAAGTTGTTTGGCGAGTTCTGCACGTTAAAGTATCAGATCGTGAAAGAATCAATTTGTTAAAACATCTAGAAAAGGACAGGCCTATTACACTAGCATTTCGAAATTGGGATTTGTATGAATATCCATTATTACCGAAGACACGTAAACACACTTGGTCTATCAAAACTTCGTCACAGATAGAGAAACCAAGATTCGTTATTATAGCCTTGCAAACCAATCGCAAACACAATGCGGAAATGTCAATGGCAGAGTTCGATCACTGCAATGTACGAGATGTAAAAGTATATTTAAATTCATCGTATTACCCTTATGAAGGATTGAATGTCAGTTTCTCAGAGGATAAATTTAATTTATTATA
This sequence comes from Schoenobius gigantellus, assembly GCA_963935595.1. Lineage (NCBI taxonomy): Eukaryota > Metazoa > Arthropoda > Insecta > Lepidoptera > Crambidae > Schoenobius > Schoenobius gigantellus. The sequence continues at coordinate 1,277,619 of OZ012553.1, forward strand.
CGAACAATATGCAAGATTCCAACAGTCTTATCATGGACGGCGACCAGAGCCGTTGATGAGCTTGAAGGAATTCAGAGACGTTGCCCCATTATTTGTTATTGATTGTTCTCACCAACAAGAAATGATAAAGGGATCAATCGATGTCAGAGTGGAGATTGAAACAGACCAAGAAATCCCGGATCAGACAGCAACATATTGCTTGATTTTAAATGACTGCATTTTTGAGTACAAACCTCTGAGCAATATTGTGAAGAAAATATCTTAACTAAATAAAGTGCAATCAAAAGGTATTTGAAAGAACAAACTTCAACTTTATGTTAAACAGTGGAATACAACGAAACAATGAGTGCTGATAAGAGTTCGATACTTTTTGTTGATGTTCAAGGATTCAAAGACTGCAAAAATAATTTTATTATTAAGGAATTTGCGTTAGCCACAAAAGAGTTTACGCAAGTCTTTTTAATAAAACCTCCATATTCGTATCTAAAATTATCTGCCGAAGAAAAAAGAGCAGTCAATTGGATTGAACGCAACAGAGGAATATACTGGAGTCAAGGCAATATAGATTTCAGAGAATTTAAGAGATTAATTATTCCAATTTTAAAGGACCAAACCATAATAATGAAAGGTGTTGAAAAGCAAAAATGGATTAAAGATTTGTGTTCTGACTGCTTTTTGATAAATGTTGAAGGCAAAGGTTGTCCTAATTTTGCAACATTGCGCAATAGTTATGCTAAAGGTGGAGCTAACTTCAATTGTATAACTCATAAAAAAGAGTGCGCTCTAAGGAATGTTTTATTCATAAAAAAGTGGTACTTAAGCACATGTAATTTATGACTTCAGTAAATTGTACTTGAATGAAAATTTGTATTTAAAGTATTGTTTTAGTTTAGCTATGATGATATTTGTTACTTGCTTTATAATAAAAAAATATTTTTAACAAAAATTTCTGCGTTTTATTAATGAAAACAAATATGGTGATTCAATATACTCGCATAACTCTTTATTTATCAAAAATTACAATTTAATGGTATGAATAATTTAACCCTGTATAATGTATATTGGGCAATCTCAAACTGTTTTCATCAAATCACCGTAAACGAACGCAGTGAGATTTGCGGAGCGTAGCGGAGCTAGAGCGCAGCGAAGCGTAGCTCAAATCTCACTCCGTTCGTTTGCGGTGTTTTGATGAAAACTGTTTTAGAATGCCCAATATACACCTACTGCTGCTCGTGGTGATATTGGTAGGGTGAGGCAGAATCCGCAACCACTGAGGAACTGGCTATCTTACATCTAGTTGTCGGAACATAACAGTACTATCAATATTGTCATTATGGCGACAAACTTAGAAGCCCTATTGCTAACCAAACCGAGCAGGGAAACTTCTGCCCCCATAGGAAATCGAACCCCAGCCAGACCTCCCCGTCAACATCCGGTCGCCTAATCTACTAGACCAAGGAGGCAGTTGAAAAATCGAGGAGGTCAGCGTTTTCAAGTGTATGCTTTATACCAACATAATACAGTAATTTCATTTTAAGTGTATTTACACAATTTAAACAAGCTCCTACGCGTCATACCACATTTACTATATTTTCATTATACGCATCGTGTAACCACCGAAGCTTGTGGAATGTTCTGAATTCAATACAAGGGCTCAATTTTGAAACATTCGTCAGGCGTTGAGTGCTCGTCGAGCGTTCGATTTCTATGGGTTTTCGTTTTGTTTTCGACAAAAATCAAATTAACATCGTTATCTCTTTTTTGTGTCTTTGTGTTTGTATATTCCAATGGTTGACTGGTACAAATACAATATGGCATTAATTGTGCAAATAAGATTTAACAAATAAAAAAATAATATTTACTCAAAAATGCATGTAATGTGGTCAACCTTGCCGTTCTGTTTCAAGGAGCGGCCGGCAAAGTTTTGCTTGTAGTTAATTAATATTTTTTTTATTTAAATTACTTGCTGGTTTTATTTATATTAGGTACTTGCATTTTTGAGTAAAGCACTATACAAGCCTTGGCCCACAATGACTGCTTCGCTGGTCACGCTATGATTGCCTCGAGCTAGCCTAGCTACGCTCTAGGCCTTCCAGCTTGGCCATCATTGCAGCCCTCGCTGTCCTCACTGTAAAGTTTATCTCAGCTCGTCCGTCAAGTGCTGCACGCTGTCCGCGCTGTGTCGGCCTAGAGCTGCGCTGTCGGCCATCATCAGCGTGACCAACAAAGTAGTCTTTATAGACCGCGGCAGTAATGTACTATGTTTCGAACACATATATACATCCCCTGTTGCTTATGTTATTAATACCAAATCGCGACAATTACTTGTTGCCTTCCCGACGTCGGACGAACACAGCACGTGGAGTGTAATAATTAGTGTCCAAAAATTGCTTGGAACCTATCCTCTGGTCCTATGGTCGACCTAGGTAACAGTGAAGTCTAGGAAATAGCAAAGTACCAGACTTGAGTATTATTAAGTTACAGCCCAGCATATTATTTCAATACTAGGTAAGGTGGGGAAATCAAGTGCGAAGCTCAAGATCAATCACGATGGAGAATTACTATGGACGCCCTCTGCCCCACCTGGGGGACAGAGGATAATAAGTAAAATAAGTATATGCCCGCGTACTACGTTTTGCCATAATAATTGCCCAAAAAAATTCTAGAGCCCCCCCCAGGGATATAAAAAATAACCTACGACCTCATCTCAGACCAAAAAATTTCATAAAAATCGGGTTCATAAAAGCCGTTTCATAAGAGTTCGATAACAAATACTGTGACACGAGATTTTTATACATTAGACTAATGGGCCTGCCCCCGTAGCACGTCCACCAAAACACGATATGATAAAGCGATTTATCGCGGTGAACTGTCAAAATACGACGAAACCCTATTGTATTTTGACAGTTCACCGCGATAAACCGCTTTATCATATCGTGTTTTGGTGGACGTGCTAGGGGGGTTGGCAGACGTTGTCCTGGCCGATTATAGCGCCACCTATCGGGCCCAATTATACGTATAAACCTCCCCTGGACCTATTCAAATACACACAGAAAATTTGCAAGTAGATATTGTTTGTTGTTACCTAACAAATATACTCGTAGATATTTGTCATAATGTTCTCGTTCGCTCGACGAACACTCGATGCCCGACGAATGATTCAAAATAATGCCCCTGCTCCAAGCTCGCGCGTAGGTGGCGACAAGGCAAACACCACTCACAAGATGTAGAATTGTAGACATACCCGCTGTGTTCTAATTAGGTAGGTACTGGTGGAACAATATTTGTGCTGTTTACTCACGGCAACAAATTCACGCCGGAGTTGGCATTCCGTACGATCCCGATCCCACGGGTAATGTTTACATTATTTTGTTACTGGGTATTTTAAACCAGACAAATCCTAGTTTGTTGTAGAATGGGTTTATTTAGGTTTGTTTGATAACAGCAAGCTCCTTGTTGAGAGCGTCGGTGGCGCTGTGGACTCGGCACTTGCCTTCCAATCGGGAGGTCGGGGTTCGAGACCCGCCATGTGCCAATGTGGTTTTCGTTTCGAATTTCATATGTAGGTACATTTGTCTGTCGCTCCTACGGTGAAGGAAAACATCGTGAGGCAACCTGCATACATCTGCGAAGAAATTCAATGATGTATGTGAAGTAGACCAATCCGCACTGGGCCAGCGTGGTTGGCTAAGGCCTAATCACCCTAACATAGGGTAGGCTCGAACCCCTCGGTGGGGACGTATATGAGCTGTGATGATGATGACATGTACATAAATACAATTATTATTATTAATTTCGATTGTCTTGGACACTGTCGTTGGTAGGCAACCCGCAATAAAATTAGACCCCGAATTTGTGATTAATCGGTACAGCTCCCTAAATAAGCTTTTAGGCGTGACCGCTTGGATTCGGCGTTTTGTACTGTAGGAACCGACGCGAAAAGCGTGTGTCGGAGGTTCTCTCTCCAGAAGAACTTCAGGAATCTCTGTTGGTTTGTGTTCACCATCCCGCACTGGACCACCATGGTGGACAGCCCAATCTGGTTTCACGAGAAGAAAGCCCAATCACGTGAGTTTTATGGTTGATCATGGCTCGCCCCCTGGATTTGCGCTCTGCCTGAATTCATTGAGAATTTGTTAAAGTTATTGAGGCCCATTAACCGCCTGGTGTGCGTCTTCCTCTCCGAGCGACGCATTCATTTTGTTGTCTTCTCTTTGCTTGGTCTCTGACAACAGAGTTGACAGAACAGTGTGCGAGTCTCACAAAAGGTTTCGAATCCACAAAGTTGCGAGATTATCAGCCTTCTCATTTCAATAGAAATCCTCATGTCCTGGATTCCATATCAATGTACTGTATTTTTCTTTGATAAGATAAGTAAGGGTTTCGTAACTCAAAAGGAAAAGACGGTACTCTTATAGGATCACTTTGTAGTCCATTTGTCCGTATGTCTTTCGAGACGCTCTTTCACGGGAACGCTTAGAGATATCGAGCTGTTTTATATTAAATACTGCGGTCTGCGGTCTGCGGTCTCTTCCAGCTGTAAAAGGAAATCACTTTGTAAGTCAACACGATTAAAGAAATGGCCGCTTATGTTGCAGGTTTTCGCAAATTTTACGATTTCACAAGGGAATTAAAATTCATAGTACTTCCCGTTGACTTAGAATCATGATATTTGGCAAAAAACAAGGTCTCATAGCACATGTTTAGAAAAAAATCTGAAAACCGTAAATATGCATACTGTACCTACTTAGATAACTTTGTACGGAACCCTCAGTGCGCGAGTACAACTCGCACTTGGCCGTTTTTTTTTAAGTGCGTAATATTCATATTATACAGTTTTCATTTCATTATTGTGACTGTTCACAGAACTTATTATTCCTTTGTTAATAGAATAACAAAAGAAAAGGACATGTTGATTCAGAATAAAATTTAATAAAGTTTGTTAGGAAGCAGGAGTGGGGACTTCGTTATTACATACCTTTCTTTGTGTACGTGTGTGTGGCTCATCGCATCAAGTTCATTCTTTTATTTCACGAGCACCAACGGACAGAAAATGAAGCAATCGCTACACTTTCAGCACTACACGTATGTGTGATTGTCCGCTGTATATTGCTTGTTCGAATTAAACTTGATCACTTTGACTGCAAGCATTCGCCGCATTGGACTCATTCGCTGACGAAAATCTCGGTTTGCGAAATTGGTGGGCTTCACGCACGTGGCGGAGCCAAGATCGATAGCACGAGCGACAACTGTTGCTCTACACGCTCCATCTCTTTCACACTCGTGACGCACAGTAATAATGAAATGGGTCGAAGGATTTCGGTGGCGCAAACTCGCGCAGCGACGCCCCTCTCTGTCGCACTCACTCGACGTGCCGTAGAAGCGAGGGGGAGGGAAGATGCGGCACGGGATGCCTCTGGCCGTCAAGGAGGCTATGAATAACAATGCGGGCGACTGCGGGTAGGATCCTTATCGACGCGGCGCCACTGCCAGTTTCCTTCATAACCCGTTAGTTCGCGAATATCTGCAAAGTCTATATCTAGACTGAGAACTCAAGGTCGAGCGATTACGACTGCAATACTTGTAGCGTAGTTAAATGAACCAAGCTTTCCGGTTTTACTTGCGTTTATTCAGTTTTAAATATTTTTATTATTTAGCCCGATGTCTTAACATTTCTATTGTTTAGTAAATTGATATTGATCTTAACTCTATGACACATAGAAGCGTTTAGTCATCCCGCGACCACGAATGAGAAAAGCGTTCGAAGCGTTGTTAACTTAATTACTAATTAAAATATTTAAAGCCAAACATAGGTACCTCAGTGTTTCTTTAAAGTTTGTTTCGCATACTCGTTACTTAGAATTATTCTAAGACTAGTTAGCTAGTTTAAGAATGAATTACCAAGTTTTCATATTTTTTTAAGGAAATGGATTTATTGCGCACATAATATCTGGTAATACTCGTATCTTTGTAAACACGAATCATCTTTTATTTTCAGAATCTAAGCGGGAATAGTAGAGAGATGCTAGCTGTCAAATTCAATGTAAATTAAAAAAATATATATCCCCTTCACTTTATCGTTTGCAAAACATATCCTTACATGTATAAGGATTTAGGACTCTCCATCAAATCCAAGTTCAAAAAGCTGTGTTTGAAGAGACCAAGAAATATTTGCAGGCATTACATTTGAACTCATATTTATAATTCTAATTTGATTCTACCTAACGCATTACCATGATAAACCATATTTATACTAGCAGTGCTAGCATAGGTACCTAATTTCAGTTTCATCATAACTTTGCGCTTTTATTTGGCTCGCCGCGCGGCAAAAATATAAAGCACAAGCTTTATTGAGCGATTTAGTTTTGTGCTTAATTTTAGACATGTTTGGTTTGCTCTCGGATGAGTTTGAATTTTTAAAAAGATATTGCAGCTGCTTGAAAAACAGGATATTTTTATTTTGAATTTTTAGTAAAATATTCTCAAAAAAAAAGCGGTTTCCTCTCGAGTGATTCTCAGAGATGGAGACGTTGCTGAAAAAACTTGCGTAAAGCGTGTTGTCAATTTGTCATACGACATTACTGTAACACCGTTTTTTCTTAAAATTTCATCAAACACTAATTTTGAAAAAACACTTTGGTTTCACTGTAGTTTTAACACAAATTTCACAACTAAAATCAATATCAATGTCAAGTGTCAACGTCAACGTCGTTTCACGTCACGTCAGTGACATTTGCAATTATCTTTGGTCATTATTCAATTTTTGCATAAACAAAATAAATCTCGCGTTTATCCTGGCCTTATTTTACATTAAAAGTTTAAATTTAATTTATTTTTTTTACATTACAAATAAAAGCAAAATATACTTAATAGTAATCTACTTGATGAAATTAAAAAATATAAGTCATGATATTCTATTCTTTACGATCGAAATTCAATCGAAAAAGTGCTTTTGTTGTCTCTGTGCTGGAAATTATATTCTTAACCGCGTTTTTACCCTCGGCGGTAGAGCGGACGGAAATTTCATATAAGTATCATGTCTTTATCATGTGCCATGTGGTAGAATCCGAAAACTATTTTTCGTTTTTAAAATACTTCGAGATGTTGTAGATTTTAAACTAATCCGAAAATTTTACTTTCCTTATGACAATCGATAATAGACTAGTGTATTACATTACATCAAGGGGACAGAGGCACTGCCAAAACATAGTTATATACACGGTTATTTTTTATCACCCTGGAAAATTTTAGGGACGCTTCAGGACACATCAATTATTATAAAAAAAAAATCTCTAAAAATGCTGCTCTCCACTAGTGCAGCATTTTTTGTATTTTTTTGAAAATTTATATAAATTTAAGTAAGTTAGTTATTTTTTTATTAATATTTAAATCATTCTAATACCATGTCGTGAAGCGTCCCTTAAATTTTCCAGGGTGATAAAAAAATAACCGTGTATACGAGTATACTGACAGCAAAAGTCCTGTGGAAAATCAAGCGAAGCTAGGGCGGAAAAGACAAGTAGTTCTTTATTTATTTCTCTGAACAACAATCGCCGGTGCAGGGAAACATCGCATTTTTTTACTATTATTACATAAATTTTGATTTTATAAAATTGTATGATGTTTACTTTTCTTCTCTGCTTCTTTTATGTGTGTATTACCCTAAATTATCATTATACCCTAAATAAATGTCCCCTTACTTTATTTCTTCTTTCAACAATCGTTTTGTTTACAACAGAAGTCAAAACTGCGTCACCATAATCAATAGTTAATAGTGTCCAACGAAAATTGGGTTAGGTACTCAAAGGCTGTCCGGAAGTCGTAAGGTCACCAGCGATCGCCGGAATGTGGCCTGAAAGCGGCCGCCTCGAACGAATGCTAATTAGTGGTATTAATGACATGACTGACGCCGGTATTGTAATTTGTAAATAATTGTCCTTTTTCTTCACAAATAGTAGCCGTTTTGTATTAAACAATTAATTTATTTTATGACGTGTTAATGAAATTGCACACAACCTGAAATTAGTTTGTTCTGATTCAAGAGTCAGATTTTTTTACCACGCCACTTTTTGCTTTTATTTAACTCTATCGCCTTTATTCTTAGCAAGTTAGCAGCCGCGACTCGCGCGCGGCGCGGCGAGTGACAGCGGTATCACGGTACTTTTAGTACTATTATTTTCCTGTGATCACGGTAATTTATACAGTATGTCGACTCTGCCACGGTAATAGTATATACAGTGAACTCGGCCCCTCTTCGAAATTTTATACCTACGGCCGCTCGGCATCGCTTGGTGCGTTGGCCCGCGATAGGGCCGCGCGCTTACAGTTTCTGCCTAGATTTGTAATTATACTATTTCAGAATGCATAAATTGCAGAATGCATGCACTTTGTCGATCTAAAGGAATGAATTAAATAGGTTAACGAAACTAACATGTAGGTTGCTTAAAATGCCTTTGATATAATAAATTAATAATAAATAAGCAAATATATTTTATTTATTTCACTCACCTACTAACCAAATAGGCGAAAGATCGCATGAAGTACCAAGAAAACCCATTTTTGTGAAACGTCAAGCTTATATCCTTACTAATATTATAATATTAGTACTAATATTATAAAGCTCCGTTTGGCTCGTGCGTGTAACCTGCGGCGAACTGCGTTCGTGACTGCCCTTGTAGCTATACGATCCGAGTGCGATCACAGCCCAGGGGCTCTACCATGATCGCTGATAGCAAGGTTTAAACAATATTGAAACAGAGACACCGCTCTTGCCGCGTATAGCGCCATTTCGCTCTCAGTGCGGTTTTAATATTGTTTTGTGCGATCATGGCTGGGGGGCTGATCGAGGCGCGTAGGCATAGAGCGTGTTTCGACCGTTTCTATGAAGTCATTCTACTGTATATCGCATACCGTGTAACAGTGGCGATATCGTATTCGCAGGCGCACGACCATAGACTTTAAAATTTGCAAGATATATGAAACAAAACAAGAAAAAGAAATACATTCGTAAATACCTAATCCGCGAACAAGTATTTTCAATGTTCAATATTTATATATATTGAGTCCTTGGCTAACAGACTTAGTTCTGCAGCATATGCAGTTAAAAAAATAAGACAACTTACTGATGTTGAAACGGCAAGATTGATTTACTTTAGTTATTTTCATAGTGTCATGTCATATGGAATACTACTGTGGGGATCGGCTGCTAGTATTGAAAGTATTTTTGTACTTCAAAGAAGAGCGGTTCGCGCTATTTATAATTTACGAGCAAGAGATTCTTTAAGGGACTTATTTAGAGAAATTAATATATTGACCTTAGCAGGACAGTACATTTATGAAAATTTGATTTGTCTATAAAAATTATAATACATTTGAAACCAATTTCCAAATTCACCATCTAAACACAAGATTCAAAAATAAACTTGCCGTTCCAACATTCAGGCTTCAAAAAACTAGAGGCTCGTTTATGGGGAAATGTATAACCTTTTATAATAAGCTTCCACAAAATGTTACCGACTTGCCTTTTCATAAGTTTAAAGCGCATGTAAAAAAGACTCTTATGAGTAAAGGCAGTCAACGATTATTTGAATGATGCCAATGCCTGATGTTAATTTTTCAGATAATGAATCGTGTTGTTATGTATAACTATTTGTTTAAACAAATATTATTTTTGGTAATAAGTAGTAAGAAGAGAACTAACACATCTAATCTTGTAATGGAAGTTGAGCTCAAACTTCTGCTGTGAGGTCAGCTTCCAATTGATGACTCTGTAACAATACAGGGAGAAAAAAATAGCCCTTGCTGGTTTTCTTGCTGGTTCTTTCCAGTACAAGGTCTCCCGCCGTAGACTTGTGAACCAATGGCGTAGCTGCTTTGACGTTCAAAAGAGATTGTAACAATCCAATTTGAATAAAAGATATTGAATTTGAATTTGAATATATAATTCTTTTATAATAACAATAAATTGGGTTGTCTAAGGTTTTGCGCTATTTTATAAACACATTGTATTTTAATTTATTTCTAAGGCAAAATATTTTATCAATTTAAAGCATTCACCCTCATTCTCAATACGTTTCTGCTTTGTCATGGGAAGGGTTTATGCATTTGCAGTAGAACTTTGGAAGTCTAGTCGCGACAAATGGAGGAACAATGTTCAACATTTAAAAATTTATAAAATCGCACAGAAATATTGTAGTTGATTGGAGGAAAAAAAACACACATCGCAATTCGCCCCAAATCTCTACACCGGTTCAACAAGCTGAAGCAAGCTGCAAAGCGCGTTTCTCTCTGCAAAGCAGTATAATCATTTTCGTTTTTTTTTATCTCACCGATTTGATACAAGTGGGTCGATATTATGCGTATGATAATATCAAGCCATGCCGCTAATTCCGGGGTTTTTTAATTCGGGTTTTATCACCGCCTCGCTCCCTCATGATCTCCCTTGGGGTTCTTTCTTCAAGCCAAAGTTTCTACTACGAAAACGATTGATATCTGAATACTTATTATCAAAGCAGTAAGAAGAAATATGCTATGACGGCTAAGAATTGGAGTGGGTGGTGTTATAATCACCACCACAGACCACGCAAACAGAAGTATCTTAAGCAATTTAAGCTAAGACAAGTTGCAACGTGCACTCGAAACTTAAGTGGGGTATTCATTATTCAGCGTCCTGCGAACAAGATAAGTGGTGATAATACGAGAGCAGAGAAGCTCAGCTGGATGATTAATGCACGTCATGTAGCCATGAAAAATTACACATTCATAGGACGGCTGCGAGGAGGGCTGCCAACCGTAATATAATCATTATTATTATTATTTTATTTATTATTATAAAAGACACAAAACAGAATACAATCATAACAAAAAAGAAAATCAATTTCTAAATCTTTTTTTATACAAATGTGAAAACTCCATGGTGTAGTGGTTGAGAGCCGGAGTCCGGAGTTCAATTCCAAATGGGGGCACAAGTTTTTCTCCTCGGCTTGCTTGACAATAGGGCTTGTTTCCGAGCGTGACTATATAGCTACCACCTTCTTACCTTAATTTGTCGCTATAATAACAATATTCAAAGCATTGTTGTGTTCCGACAATTATAGGTAAGATCCATAAGGTAAGATAGGTAAAGTCCAGGTGAAGCTCGTTTCCATCTTCAGCACGTCACTTACCATCAGGTGAGATGGAGGCTAAGAGCTTCCCTCTCTTGTAAAAAAAATATGTATCTTACTTGGAACTCGGTGGGACAGTGGCTTGTACGCTCGGCGTTATGAATAACGATTATAATATAATAATAATAGAATAATAATAAACTTTATTGACAAAATATCATATATCATATCTATATCATAAAACAGTTTTATTTCAGTTTTTTTATACACGGTTATTTTTTTATCACCCTGGAAAATTTAAGGGACGCTTTACGACATGGTATTAGAATGATTTAAATATGAATAAAAAAATAGCTCACTTACTCAATTTTACTTACTAACTCACTTACTTAATTAATTTTCTAAAATATCCAACAAATGCTGCACTAGTTGAGAGCAACATTTTTAGAGATATTTTTTTTTATTTCTTTTTTTTATTATTTATATAATAATGGATGTGTCCTGAAGCGTCCCTAAAATTTTCCAGGGTGATAAAAAAATAACCGTGTATTATATATTTATACTAATTACTTTACTAATTTATATCAGTAAACTACTTTTATCTTGTTTGCCGTACTTTGAAAGACAGTCTTGATTAGAGATGCAAAAATAATTTTAAACGTTTAAAACCATTTGGTTTTAAACCGTTTTTTTTGTTTTAAACGTTTTAAACCATATTTGGCGGTTTAATATTGGTTTAAAAGGTTATTCTATTAGAATTTAGACTTCCCACAGACAACACCTATTTCTTTATTTAAGACTAGCTGTGCCCGCGAACTTCGTTTCGCCATCAAAATACTTAACACAGTGTTTAGCTTTTTCCTCCATTTTATTCCATAATGATTCAACTTTATTCTGCCTTTCTTGAGCATCGACCATTTCGAAATTAGGACAATTTTCGTAGGTTCGTAATGCTCTTTTTCTAATAGTCCACAAAATTAAATACATTACATATTACTATAAACCATTGATTTACTACCAAACGTTTGGTAGTAAATCAATGCTATAAACAATAAGTATTATTATTGTTTTAGAGACATTATTGATATTAATAAATTCTTCTTCAGTAGAAAGAACTACACAGTTGCAAGAATAATCTTTATCGTATTCATGTTTCGAATTAAAATAAACAATTGTTTATAAATTAGAACTGTATACGAATAAAGTTTAGATTTTATAATGGGTGTTGGTAACACCAACAAAATATATTTTTTGGATATGACAACTTGGCCAATTTTTACTGGTTGTACAGTAAGCTCCTTGTCAAGCTATACTGTTTGACCTTTGAACCGTTCTTATGCCGCTCGTAATACTGGCGGTTTTCGTAGAGTTAATGTATAGCATGAATGGGGGGGTTACTGTACAAATACGTTTTCCGTATTCGATATCCGATCACGGAATACAGACACGGAGTTTCGTGAACGTAGCGCAGACGTTCGTTTCTTCTCATTCGGGATTTCTACCATTCTACCTAAACGTACGTACAGAACGTGTTCCGTTCGTAATAAAAACGAACGTGTGAAGCAGTCAATGAGTATTTTGTATAGATTTGATGCATTTGGATGCCCGCATTCAAAAAACGAATGCGAAAAAACGTATTTATGCGGTTAGCCTTAAAATGTATTGAGGCTTCCGTTTTTGTAACGTGTACTGTGCGATATAGTGTTGCTGGCATAGTTCGGTTAGCAAACTCGCCGTGATGACTAACATCCAACACACAAACTTGGAGTTATCGTTAGTTAGTTCACGATCGTTGCATTATCACGGTCTCGAAGGACACTAAACACAGGTAACATCTAACATCGAACATCCAATAGGCCCCGAAGCGGTTCTCAAACTTTTTTGGTGACGGAACCCTTTTGGAAAGCGAAATACTTGACGGAACCCTAAAATAAAACAATAGTTTTTAAAAGTGTATTCTTTATTAATAAGCATAATAAAAGTACGACCAGAGAGGGTGTTTTGATTTTTCTAAATTATTGCGGAACCCCTTATAGGGGTAGTGTGGAGCCCTAGGGTTCCGCGGAACACACTTAGAGCATGGCTGCTCTAGGTACCCTTCAGGGCCTACTTTCATTTAATACCCCTATTGCTGGGTTTGAAAAGCAACTGTTATCCGTCTTTTTTGTGCGGCGGCCATGTTGAATTTACGTCAATGTTGCTACGTTCATAGTGCTCTACTGGTCAAGGCCTTTCATATGATACCCATATAGCTGGGCTTAGAAACGAACTTTTATCAGTTTTTTTTGAGCAGCGGCCATATTGAATTTTGTGCTATTTTCCTAGGTTTATAGTGCTCTACTCTTCAAGGCCTTTCATTTGATACCTATATTGCTAGGTTTGGAAACGAACTTTTATCCACCTTTTTTGAGCGGTGGCCATGTCGAATTTACGTCAATATTGCTCTACTCTTGAAGACCTTTCATTTGATACCTATATTGCTAGATTAGAAAACGAACTTTTATCCACCTTTATTGAGCGGCGGCCATGTTGAATTTATTTATGTGTTGCTAGGTTCATAGTGCTCTACTCATCAAGGCCTTTCATTTGGTACCCACATTGCTCGGTTTGAAAACGAACATATATCCTTTTTTTGAGCGGCGGCCATGTTGAATTTAGGTAGATTTTCGTAGGTACCTAATGCTCTACTCTTCAAGGCCTTTCATTTGATACCCATATTGCTAGGTTTGGAAACTAACTTTTATCCACCTTTTTTGAGTGGCGGCCATGTTTAATTTATGTAAATGTTGCTAGGTTCATAGTGCTCTACTCATCAAGGCCTTTCATTTGAGACCCATATTGCTGGGTTTGGAAACGAACTATTATCCATTTTTTGAGCGGCGGCCATGTTGAATTTATAGCAATTTTCCTAAGTTCACAATGCTCTACTCTTTTAGGCTTTTCATTTGATACCCATATTGCTAGGTTTGGAAACGAACTTTTATCCTTTTTTTTGAGCGGCGGCCATGTTGAATTTATGTCAATGTTGCTAGGTTCATAGTGCTCTACTTATCAAAGCCTTTTATTTGATACCCATATTGCTGGGTTTGAAAACGAACTTTTATCCATTTTTTGAGCGGCGGCCATGTTTAATTTAGGGCAATTTTCCTTAGTTCATAATGCTCTACTCTTTTAGGCCTTTCAGTTGATACCCATATTGCTAGATTTGGAAACGAACTATTATTCTTCTTTTTAGAGCGGCGGCTATGTTGAATTTATGTCAATGTTGCTAGGTTTATAGTGCTCTACTCATCAGGGCCTTTCATTTGATACCCATATTACTGGGTTTGAAAACGAACTTTTATCCTTTTTTTTTTGAACGGCGGCCATTTTGAATTTAGGTCGATTTTCCTAGGTACCTAATGCTCTACTCTTCAAGGCCTTTCATTTGATACCTATATTGCTAGGTTTGGAAACTAACTTTTATCCACCTTTTTTGAGCGGCGGCCATGTTGAATTTATATCAATGTTGCTAGGTTCATAGTGCTCTACTCATCAATGCCTTTCATTTGATACCCATATTGCTGGGTTTGGAAACGAACTTTTATCCGTTTTGTTTGAGCGGCGGCCATGTTGAATTTAGGGCGATTTTCCTATGTTTATAGTGCTCTACTCATCAAGGCCTTTCATTTGATATGCATATCGCTGGGTTTGGAAACGAACTTTATCGGCAGTCATGTCAAATTAAGTCAACGTGGCTAGGTTCAATGTGTTCTACTCTTTAGGTTCTTCGTTCGATATCCATGTTCCATGGGTTGATCTAAAAAAATGTGATCCGTCATTTTAGACATTAGGATCAAGAGTCCCGTCCCGTCCCTCTACGCGTAACCCAGAACATTGCAGTCAGATATTTTTTTTAATTATCAATATTAATCTATTACTTTTAATAGT
This sequence comes from Schoenobius gigantellus, assembly GCA_963935595.1. Taxonomy (NCBI): domain Eukaryota; kingdom Metazoa; phylum Arthropoda; class Insecta; order Lepidoptera; family Crambidae; genus Schoenobius; species Schoenobius gigantellus. The sequence continues at coordinate 1,292,654 of OZ012553.1, forward strand.
TTTAAATGAATGAAAGAGTTTGATTCCTTAGTCCTAGTGTAAAAACATATAACACCTTTCAAAATACCTTGAAAAGAGTATCTTAATTTTTCAACATTTCAAATATTTCAAAAATTGTACCGATTTTGTGAAAATTAGTCAAGAATTAAACCAATGTACAAATTTTATGGTCACTCGATAAGTATTATCATAAAAAATGCTTTAAACATTGGTTGTATGGCTTGATCTTTTTGCCTTACCACCACGGTACGACATAAGAAAAAGACAATTTGGTTGGCGAAATCCAGTTGGGCACAGCCATTAACAGAAAATATTAAATTTTATTTATACTATGTGAAACACTTCATTCCTGCCTTAATTTTCGAAATCCAATTACTTAAGATCAGGCTGTATGGCGTAGTTCCATTGCCTTTCCTTCGTGGAAGAAAATACCTTCTCTCTGTACTACTACTATGTGACAGACTTGTCAAAATAATTTCACGTGCGCCATGTTGTTTTTCTACCTAAAGCCAATTCGAAAATTTTATATGGTATTTTTTCACTAAAAATAAAAAGTGAATTTAAACAAACGAAATTATGCCTAAATGTTCTTCCGGAAAATTCTAAGCATTGTGGTGTAAGCCATATCAAATTCTGTCCAGTAGTTTCGGAGATCTTTCCGGACAAACAGACAAACAAACAAACAAACAAACAAACAAACAAACCAACAAACAAACAATTTTTTTAAAAACTATTCTATCGTGTTCTGCTAATGATTTTAAGGCGACCTGTGTATTTTTTTTCTTAATATTTCGCAATTACAGATTTTTGTACCCCTACGATTTTATTATATACTAGCTGTGCCCGCGAACTGCGTTTCGCCATCAAAATACTAACACAGTGTTTAGTTTTTTCCTCCATTTCATTCCATAATGATTCAACTTTATCCTGCCTTTCTTGAGCATCGGTCATTTCGAAATTAGGACAATTTTCGTAGGTTCGTAATGCTCTTTTTCTAACAGTCCACAAAATTAAATACATTACATATTACTATAAACACTAAGTATAATTATTGTTTTAGAGACATTATTGATATTAATAAATTCTTCTTCAGTAGAAAGAACTACATACACAGTTGCAAGAATAATCTTTATCGTATTCATGTTTCGAATTAAAATAAACAATTGTTAATAAATTAGAACTGTATACGAATAAAGTTTAGATTTTATACTGGGTGTTGGTAACACCAACTAAATATATTTTTTGGATATGACAACTTGGCCAATTTTGACTGGTCGTACAGTAAGCTCCTTGTCAAGCTATACTGTTTGACCTTTGAACCGTTCTTATGTCGCTCGTAATACTGGCGGTTTTCGTAGAGTTAATGTATAGCATGAATGGGGGGGTTACTGTACAAATACGTTTTCCGTATTCGATATCCGATCACGGAATACAGACACGGAGTTTCGTGAACGTAGCGCAGACGTTCTTCTCATTCGGGATTTCTACCATTCTACCTAAACGTACGTACAGAACGTGTTCCGTTCGTAATAAAAACGAACGTGTGCGGCAGTCAATGAGTATTTTGTATAGATTTGATGCATTCGGATGCCCGCATTCAGAAAACGAATGCGAAAAACCGTATTTATGCGGTTAGCCTTAAAATGTATTGAGACTTCCGTTTTTGTAACGTGTACTGTGCGATATAGTGTTGCTGGCATAGTTCGGTTAGCAAACTCGCCGTGATGACTAACATCCAACACACAAACTTGGAGTTATCGTTAGTTAGTTCACGATCGTTGTATTATCACGGTCTCGAAGGATACTAAACACAGGTAACATCTAACATCGAACATCCAATAGGCCCCGGAACGGTTCTCAAACTTTTTTGGTGACGGAACCCTTTTGGAAAGCGAAATACTTGACGGAACCCTAAATTAAAACAATAGTTTTTAAAAGTGTATTCTTTATTAATAAGCATAATAAAAGTACGACCAGAGAGGGTGTTTTGATTTTTCTAAATTATTGCGGAACCCTTATAGGGGTATTGTGGAGCCCTAGGGTTCCGCGGAAGACACTTAGAGCATGGCTGCTCTAGGTACCCTTCAGGGCCTACTTTCATTTAATACCCCTATTGCTGGGTTTGAAAAGCCACTGTTATCCGTCTTTTTTGAGCGGTAGCCATGTTGAATTTACGTCAATGTTGCTACGTTCATAGTGCTCTACTGATCAAGGCCTTTCATTTGATACCCATATTGCTGGGCTTAGAAACGAACTTTTAACAGTTTTTTTTGAGCAGCGGCCATATTGAATTTTGTGCTATTTTCCTAGGTTCATAGTGCTCTACTCTTCAAGGCCTTTCATTTGATACCTATATTGCTAGGTTTGGAAACGAACTTTTATCCACCTTTTTTGAGCGGTGGCCATGTCGAATTTACGTCAATATTGCTAGGTCCATAGTGCTCTACTCTTGAAGACCTTTCATTTGATACCTATATTGCTAGATTAGAAAACGAACTTTTATCCACCTTTATTGAGCGGCGGCCATGTTGAATTTATTTATGTGTTGCTAGGTTCATAGTGCTCTACTCATCAAGGCCTTTCATTTGAGACCCATATTACTGGGTTTGGAAACAAACTATTGTCCATTTTTTGAGCGGCGGCCATGTTGAATTTATAGCAATTTTCCTAAGTTCATAATGCTCTACTCTTTTAGGCTTTTCATTTGATACCCATATTGCTAGGTTTGGAAACGAACATTTATCCTTTTTTTTTGAGCGGCGGCCATGTTGAATTGAGGTCGATTTTGATAGGTTCCTAATGCTCTACTCTTCAAGGTCTTTCATTTGATACCCATATTGCTAGGTTTGGAAACGAACTTTTATCTATCTTTTTTGAGCGGCGGCCATGTTGAATTTATGTCAATGTTGCTAGGTTCATAGTGCACTTATCAAAGCCTTTTATTTGATACCCATATTGCTGGGTTTGAAAACTAACTTTTATCCATTTTTTGAGCGGCGGCCGTGTTTAATTTAGGGCAATTTTCCTTAGTTCATAATGCTCTACTCTTTTAGGCCTTTCAGTTGATACCCATATTGCTAGGTTTGGAAACGAACTATTATTCTTCTTTTTAGAGCGGCGGCTATGTTGAATTTATGTCAATGTTGCTAGGTTCATAGTGCTCTACTCATCAGGGCCTTTCATTTGATACCCATATTGCTGGGTTTGAAAACGAACTTTTATCCTTTTTTTTTTGAACGGCGGCCATGTTGAATTTAGGTCGATTTTCCTACGTACCTAATGCTCTACTCTTCAAGGCCTTTCATTTGATACCCATATTGCTAGGCTTGGAAACTAACTTTATTCCACCTTTTTTGAGCGGCGGCCATGTTGAATTTATGTCAATGTTGCTAGGTTCATAGTGCTCTACTCATCAATGCCTTTCATTTAATACCCCTATTGCTAGGTTTGGAAACTAACTTTTATCCACCTTTTTTGAGCGGCGGCCATGTTGAATTTATGTCAATGTTGCTAGATTCATAGTGCTCTACTCATCAATGCCTTTCATTTGATACCCATATTGCTGGGTTTGGAAACGAACTTTTATCCGTTTTATTTGAGCGGCGGCCATGTTGAATTTAGGGCGATTTTCCTACGTTCATAGTGCTCTACTCATCAAGGCCTTTCATTTGATATGCATATCGCTGGGCTTGGAAACGAACTTTATCGGCAGTCATGTCAAATTAAGTCAACGTGGCTAGGTTCAATGTGTTCTACTCTTTAGGTTCTTCGTTCGATATCCATGTTCCTTGAGTGGATCCAAAAAAATGTGATCCGTCATTTTAGACATTAGGATCAAGAGTCCTGTCCCGTCCCTCTACGCGTAACCCAGAACATTGCAGTCAGATATTTTTTTTAATTATCAATATTAATCTATTACTTTTAAAAGTTTTAAATGGATGAAAGAGTTTTATTCCTTAGTCCTAATGTAAAAACATATAACATCTTTCAAAATACCTTGAAAAGAGTATCTTCATTTTTCAACATTTCAAATATTTCAAAAATTGTACCGATTTTGTGAAAATTAGTCAAGAATTGAACCAATCTACAAATTTTATGGTCACTCGATAAGTATTATCATAAAAAATGCTTTATACATTGGTTGTATGGCTTGATCTTTTTGCCTTACCATCACGGTGCGACATAAGAAAAAGACAATTTGGTTGGCGAAATCCAGTTGGGCACAGCACATTAACAGAAAATATTAAATTTTATTTGTACTATGTGAAACACTTCATTCCTGCCTTTCAATTTTCGAAATCCAATTACTTAAGATCAGGCTGTATGGCGTAGTTCCATTGCCTTTCCTTCGTGGAAGAAAATACCTTCTTTCTGTACTATGTGACAGACTTGTCAAAATAATTTCACGTGCGCCATGTTGTTTTTCTACCTAAAGCCAATTCGAAAATTTTATATGGTATTTTTTCACTAAAAATAAAAAGTGAATTTAAACAAACGAAATTATGCCTAAATGTTCTTCCGGAAAATTCTAAGCACTGTGGTGTAAGCCATATTAAATTCTATCCAGTAGTTTCGGAGATCTTTCCGGACAAACAGACAAACAAACAAACAAACAAACAAACAAACAAACAAACAAACAAACAATTTTTTTAAAAACTATTCTATCGTGTTCTGCTAATGATTTTAAGGCGACCTGTGTATTTTTTTTCTTAATATTTCGCAATTACAGATTTTTGTACCCCTACGATTTTATGATATATAGAGATAGAGATATATCCAGGTCAAAAAAATTCAAAACCAAAAGTTGTTTTTTTTTGTTATTATAACACTAACTTTACAAGTTCCACTTGAATCTTTATTACATTTAAGTTATTGCAACCGGTTTCGATATATCAGGTCAGGCCTGACGATGATGTATTGAAACCGATACTATGGAGTTCCATCAAGAAATTACAACACAAAGCTTTAACTATTAAAAGTTGTTTCATAATCACCTTTTATTACATGTATACTTTACATAGAATTAACTAACACCATTAATAACATTATTTATACTTTTTAGATCTGTTTTGGTAGTTTTTGGTATCAATTTCAAGATCAAGATTCAAGAGGATTACGAACTCTACACACAAAACAACTTGAGAGAACACTCTGCTAGTCACTCAACAAGCTCCAAAAATTTACCAACCAACAATGGCGGAATCAAAAGAAAACTATATATCTTGAGTAACAGGCACTATACAGGAACGATACACTCTGCCGAAAATATATTCTCAGCAGATTTCAATATATGTTTTCTATCACCGAACTCAGGAATTCAACAGCTACTAGCTTCTTTGAGATATAAATTGTCAAACTTTACTATTGATGATTATTGTATAATTGTATTGGGCGAGACTGACTTAAAATCTAACCATAACCCCATTGAACTGATCAATACAATTAAGAAATCAATACAAGAAATAAACTACACTAATGTCATTATATGTACACCTACATATATACAAGGAGCGCCTATATACAATTATAAAACTGAGATGTTCAATAGTTTGTTGTATTTGGAGCTACAAAATCACGACTACGTACACTTTTTTGACTCTAACACATGTTTGACCTATGAAATGTTATCCAACCTGACTGGTAGAATTAATAACTTAGGATTAGTAAATATTTTTCAAACTATAATGAACCAAATTAAAATCGACATTGAAAGATTCCCTTTAACGACTAATGATGACTGCAACGAAGCCATTGAGAGTAAATCTGGAACACGTGGGTCTGTGTCTGAAACTGGTGACAACTCTGCTGATCATTTATTTCGTATATAATAATTTAAATATATTACATCAAAATATAGACGGACTTATGAGTAAATCAAATTCACTTTTAATAAATTTAGAGTCTTTAAAAGAGTCAGATAAAACTATTGATATTCTTTGTATCACGGAACATAACATGATGGAAACTGACCTACATCGCCTGAGTCTTACAAACTACAAGTTGATGTCATACTTCTGTAGGCAGCAGCATAGGGGTGGTTCTTGTATTCTTATCAGAAACAGCTATGAATGTGAAAATATACCAAATATAATTAAGCAGTCAGTATGTGGTGTGATTGAATGTTCCGCGATAAAAATAGTACAACACAAAATGGTTATTTTATGTATTTACAGACCTCCCCGGTCTAGAGCAGAATCTCTGAATTTATTTCTTACTAGACTCGATGAAATATTAAATATGATCACTAGTACTAACACCAACTATAAAATTATTATTTGTGGTGACTTTAATATTGACATTTTGAAAAACAATAAAATTACCAAACATTTTGACGAAATATTATCGACATATAATTTAAAATTTCACTTTAAAGCGCCTACAAGACCACGTAGTAACACTTGTATTGACAACATTATCCATAATATACGTGGAACTAAAGGAGCTATTACTGAGTTAGCTTTATCGGATCACACAGCTCAAATAGTCAATGTGCCTGTGAAAAGAACATGTAGACTGAAGCATTGGTTCACATATCGACGCGATCTCTCTCGTGATAACCTACGGAAGTTCAGAGACTGCATAAAGAGTCTCAGCTTTAAAGAAATATATGAAACAGAAGATCCAAACGATGCTTTTAATATCTTCCATGACTATTTTACGCTATTTTGTAATCTGTGTTTCCCAAACAAGAGACTTAAAATCTTATCTTATAGCAAACCCAAATGGATCTCGAAAGGCATCAAAGCATGCAGTAAAAAAAGACGAGATCTATTATGGAAATACCGTATATCGCCAACTATAGTTAATAAATCAACCTTTGTTAATTACACAAAAAAGTACAAAAAAATTATTAAACTAACTCAGAAAACACAAAACGAACACTACATAAATACATCAAGCAATAAATCGCAAGCAACATGGAGAATTATTAACAGATACAACAACAATACGCCAAAAGAAAATATTTCTTGTATTATAAACAATGACATACATATAACTAAGCCGACAAACATAGCTAATACCTTTAATAATTTTTTTATTGACTCCATTAGTACTAATATTAATAATAATAATCCAAAATTAAATAATATACGACATAATCAATTCCGATCAATATTTCTATCACCAACCATACCAGATGACATTATAAAAACTATCAAAACCTTAAAAAACACAAGCAGTGTAGGCCATGATAACGTGTCAACCAAAGCTATCAAGCATGTAGGAGATATTATTGCACCTACATTAAGTCATATTATTAATCTATGTATGGAACATGGAATATTTCCCGACAGATTGAAATTAACAATCACTATACCAATATATAAAAAAGACAACAGAAAACTGCTGAAAAACTATCGCCCTATTGCATTAATATCTATATTTTCCAAGATCATAGAGAAAATTATAAATGGCAAATTTTACAATTACTTTGAAGCGAATGATATATTTACAAAACATCAATATGGTTTTCGAAAGGGTAGATCTATGAATATGGCAATTTACGATTTTGTAGAAAAAGTAATTAGTAACGTAGACAAACAAAAACCGACATTAGCTATTTACATGGATATGACTAAAGCTTTTGATAATGTTAACCATAAAATACTGCTTATGAAACTTGAAGCATACGGTATAAGAGGTAATGCTATAAAACTAATTGAATCTTATTTAAATAACAGAAAGCAAATTACACACATTAATAAAATTAGCCCTACAACTGGAATTAACACAACTTATGCTTCAAACGAAAGGTCTGTCTACTATGGAGTTCCACAAGGCAGTGTTTTAGGACCATTGCTATTTAATATGTATATAAATGACCTTCCTAATGTAATTAACCACTCCATGACGATTTTTGCCGATGACAGCACTATTTTATTTACATATGATAATTCACATGATGTAGAATATGATATTAATAATACTTTAACATTAATAATCAAATGGTTGACATTGAATAATTTGACGATTAACCTGACAAAAACGTACTTGATGAACTTTAAGCTTCGCAATAAATTCCCGTTAAATTTTGACATTAACTATTTAGGAAACTCAATAAAAGAAGTGGACATAACAAAATTTTTAGGACTAACGATAGATAATAAGTTGACATGGAAATTTCATATTGATAATCTAGTAAAAAAATTAAACCAATTTTCATATGCTTTGTATAAATTAAGATATGTTAGTAACTTAAAAACACTCTTAACAGCATACTACGGATATGTGGCATCTATATTAAGATATGGGATAATATTTTGGGGCAATAGCACTGACAAGCAAAGAGTCTTCAAGGCGCAAAAAAGATGTGTAAGATCAATGTTTGGCTTGATGCAAGAAGACTCATGTCAACCCTATTTTAGGAAATATAAAATTTTAACACTCACATCCATATATATTAGTGAGCTAGCAAACTTTTACAGAAATAATTCACACAACTTTAAAGCGTACACTAGCGGAAGTCGACATGAAGGCAAACTGAAGTTAATTCATAGTTATAAGACCTCTTTACATAGAATTAGTGTTAATTGTATGCTACCCACTGTGTATAATAAAATACCATTGTCAATCAGATCAATACCTGAAAACCAAAAGTTTAAAACTACCCTCAATGGCTTTCTTGCTGAAAAAACCTATTATAATCTTAAGGATTTTCTAAATGACAAATAAATAGTATTGACATTATGAATTGAATTTATAATTTTGACATTAATTATTATTTTTTAAGCCATTTTGTATCCATTGACATTCTATTATAGTATATTTGACTCACTTATTAATCGAACACTCCTTAGTATGGCAGATTATTTGACTTAAAAATTAAACATGATTATAATCAACTTTGACATTTTCGCAATACTATTCTTTTTCCTTCTATTACTAATTTCTATTTTGTATTACCTTTCAATGAAATATTATTATTGTCAATAACATTAGAATAGTAGTTATAGTCTGTAATTCTGTTGACATTTATTTTAAATTTATATAATATGATTGTTTAAGTACTAAGATAACATAATTAATTTGTAAATTAAAATTAATTTAGATTTTCACCTCCTTTTCCTCATATGCCTATAAGATAAGGCGAGACATGGCTGTACCTTATTACTCTTAAAATCTATGTTTATACCCATGTATTATGAGCAAATAAATGAATTATGAATTATGAATTTAAATTGTTTAAGGGCCGATTTTTCAATAGTCAGATAATTTTTATCTGCGGAATAAATATGACAGTTTGACAGCTTTTATATAGAAAATCTGTCAAACCGCCATATTTATTCTACAGTTAAAGGTTATCTGACGATTGAAAAATCGGCCCTTAATCAACTAAACTAATAATCAACTCAAATTTAAGGAATAAGCTTTTCTAGATATTATGGTAATAAAAGAGGATCACATTCCTCCATAAATTCCGTATTGTTATCTGATTCTTCACTTTCATAATCTTCGAAGATCTAAAAAAATAAACATAAAAAGCTAGATGCCCCGTCGGAAATAGTAATAATTATGGGAATTACAAAAGATGAAGTTAATTCAAAATAGATAAGCCTCAAGGGGCAATTTTTGAAACAAAAATACTTTAGATACAGGTGCAGCGGACTGGCAATGCTAACATGTTTTGCTAGAAAATTGGCGCTGCGAACCTGGCTTGAGGTGAAATAATTTCCAAAGCTATTTATTACGACAAAATACATATATTCCAAATGTGCAATGGCTGAGACCAAAAAAACAATAATTAAAATAATAATAGTATTAATATAAATACAAGTGATTTAATTTTATTTAATAAAAATGGTAAATGATTTCAATTAACCTCTTTATCTTGATTTTTAAAGTATTATTTTATTAATGTACCGACCACGTGGTCGTGGTTTAAAACCGTTTTAAACAAATTTAAAACGGGTTTAAAACCGCGGATTTTGGTTCTAAAACGGTTTATTTACAACTATAGTCTTGATCTCTTCCCAGATCATGTCGATTAACTATCCTGTATCTCGCATAGTCATTGCATTGAATCCAAGTAAGGGAATAAAATTACAGTCCTAAGTATTTCCTATACAGGGTCATTTTTAATGAACCAACAATCTCCCAGGGGCTGATTCTAGTGCTCAGATGCAACAACTTTTTGTATGGGACCAACATCGATATCTCAAAAAAAACACTTCTCCATACAAACTAGGTTAGCTGATTGAGACTTTAGTATGGGAAAGTGGATATTTTTTTTGCGATTTCGATGTTGGTCCCATACAAAAAGTTGTTGCATCTGAGCACTAGAATCAGCCTCTGGGAGGTTGTTGGTCCATTAAAAATGATCCTGTATAAAAGAAACTAACAATCTTTCACTGCAATATATATTGTGTTAACCATTTATCATCTCTTCTTCAACCGTATATGTAAGATATAGAAAGACCTATCTCATATATATAATAATATATGACGACACATACTAATAATTACTAAGTTAAATACCTTATTATTACTTCCAGTACTGTAAATAAATCTCTGCTGTATACCAACGTTTTATTAATTTAACTCGTGGTAAAAGTTGTTGGTGTCAAAATTACGTATTTTTAGCATAACTTATGTTGTATTACTTACACATTTTGTCACTGTTTTTTTACCCAAATAAATAGAAAAAAAAATATGTCCGACTGCTGGGAATGAGAAGAAGAATAGGAATAAGCCTGAAAGATTGTTTTGTTTCGAATTTTTCATCTCTTCGCAGATATAATTATAACTGCGGTTATCTCCCTTAGCTATCTCACGCTCCTTCACGGGAAGAAAAGGAGCAGCAGCATATTTTGTTATACAACTAAGTTGGCAAAAGTGCAGACTGCCCACCTGATGGTAAGTGGCTGCAGCTGCCTACAGTATCTCAATGTGACTTCTACAGGACTTGAAAATCTATAAACCCCACAAGAACGCCGATGTACGTTGTCAAATTGTGATATAAAGTTTCAAGTTACAATACGCAGAAATCTCACTGGCGGTCTTACCCTTCGAACCGGAAAACATCAATGTACGCACTGCTGCTTGGCAGCAGAAATAGATAAGGTAGAGACACCCGCGCAGACGGTATTTTGGTACAGTAAATCCGTTACCGGACAGATAACAAAATATCCGTACTCTACTTATTGTGTCTCCTTTTATTTATATTAAACAAATTCATAATAATTATCATGTAACAATTAGGTAAACACACTCTACCTTTTAAGGTGAAGTTTATGCGTTAAATATTCCACTTTTAATCTGTGTGGCAGTGGTTCGATCCTAGTATAGAGCGTTATTTTTTCTTAAATTTGTTCTTTTTATCATTTTGATTTTATTGCTTTTTGGTTTATTTTTTTTAATTACCTTATTAGATTTGTTTTGGGGCATTTTATTTTGAGAAAAATATTTAAGTTAAGATTAAAAAAGGGATTTAAATAGCCCAAATCGAATAATTTTCCGAAAATTTTCAGTTAAATGCCTACGATCCAAAAAAGTTTCACTTGCATCGTGGTTTCATAAAATCACACAATTTTTTATTAATAAAAATGTAAAATATTCGTGATATTTTTTTAAAGTTTACTAGATATATTAAAGTTTACTAGACTAGATTAAAAAAATACTATAAAAATAAAATAATAATAGGAGGAGATTTTAACGTAAACATACTAAAAAATAACAACCAAACTAAAACCCTGATAAATCTAATGTTAGAATATAATTTTTCCCAATCGATAAAACAACCTACACGTATAGCAAAAAATAGTGAAACTTGTTTAGATCTTATTTTTACGAATTTTTCCCAAAAAACCTTCAGCACACTGGTAAAAGACTTTGGTTTTTCCGACCATAAAGGTACTGTAATCAATGTTAAGGAATATCATACAGTCAAAGAACCCCCGGTTTGGAAAACAGAAAAAAGGTTATACACTGACCAAAATGTGGAGTTATTAAAAAATTCGTTAAAAAATATAAATTGGCCTAACATTCTGAATACACACAATACAGTAAATGAAAACTATAATCTTTTTAGTGAAATGTTACAAAAAGAACTAAATAATAAAATACCTAAAAAAGTCATACAAAAAAAATGCTCGAAAAAAATGGCTTACAGTCGGAATAAGACTGTCTTGCAAACTTGGCGAAGAATTGGCGGTACCGTTCCAAATTTTAATTCAACAGTCATTTTCGAGCGGAGTTTTCCCTGAGTTGTTGAAAGTATCAATAGTAAAACCTATCTATAGAAAAGACGAAAAATTAGAAATAAAGAATTATCGGCCGATATCGTTATTACCGACTGCATCAAAGGTGTTACAACAAAACTATTTTGTATGGGAAGGAAAGACGTACAAACAACTGGAAGGTTTGGCCATGGGAAGTCCTTTATCTCCTCTTTGTGCAGATATTTTTATGGATAATTTTGAAAAGAAAATCTTAAAATCGAAGTATAAAAATAACCTATTATATTGGTACCGGTGTGTAGATGATATTCTTTGTTTGTGGGTAGGCGATGACCAAACATTACTAGAACTACAAGATTACATGAATTCTTTGAATAAATGTATTCAGCTAACGTTGGAAGTGGGTGGGAAATCCATCAATTTTCTTGACCTCACAATAACGTTGTATGAAGGACACCATCAATATAAAATCTATAGAAAGACAACTTACAGCGACAATGTAATCCACGCATCTTCACGACACCCAGATACCCACAAACATGCAGCGTTCCACTCTTTCATAAATAGATTGGTCAATGTCCCTATGAATAAAAAAGACTACGCCGAGGAACTGAACACTATTAAACAAATAGCAATAAACAACGGCTACACAGAGACAATGGTAAATAATATTTTGAAAAGAAAATTAAGAAAGAGAATGGAGAACTTGTTACTTCCGACGATCACTACGAAATCAGACATAGAACCGAAAAGGTGGGTCAAAATTCCATACTTAGGCTCGATATCACGAAAGCTACAAAGACTCTTAGATGGCCCAAGAATAAAAACATCGTTCTACAGTACTGGATCCCTTAAGAACCTCATTTGCAATAACAAAGAAAAAGTTCCTATTGAAAATAAGAGTGGCATCTACAGTCTATCCTGCAATACATGTGGAAGGATATATGTCGGACAGACGGGTAGGAAGTTCAAAATTAGGATAAATGAACATATAGCTAGTTGGAAGAAGAAAACCCAGTCTTCAACTTTCGCGGAACACCTCAATGATGAGGGACACGATTTCGACCCATCAAAGAACGTAAAATATCTTCATGTTGCTGACAAAGGAAGAAAGCTCAATGCTTTAGAAGCAATAGAGGTTAATAGACACAAGATCAATACCCGCATTCTGAATGACCAGACTTGTCTATCTACATCGCCCTTATTAAATTATTTTAAGTTGTGACGAAAATATCAAACTATTTTTTTAATTACATATTATTAGTATTATATTTTATTTTAAATTATTATTTGTAATTACTTGACATACCAATGTAATATTGACATCTTAATAACTTATTATGACATTGCACCAATTTGACATTAATAATTTTATCTGTAATAACTCAACTTGCCGACGTAAAATTGTAATATTTTAATCACTTATGACATTCCACCAATAGGCTAGTTGACCCTTTTTTAAAGTAGGGCTTAAAATGTTCATAATTGTTGTATTAGACTAAATCACATGAATATTATTTTTTTCGATGGCTAAAAAGTGCAAAAAATCTATTTTAAATTAAGATTTTCAATTTTGGACCGAAAACACGGTCAGCCATGATAGTCTGTTCATTATCTGTGGCAATGACGTCAGTCTTATAGTAAACAAAGCACGGGGGCGAAATAACCTCACAAAAACAATGCTTTCTATTAAATATCACAAAATATAGTAAAACTGTATATGGAAGAACAGTAATATAGAAATACCTCTTCAAAGACTCCAGGAAATCTGTGGATTAGACATACCCAGTGATATAGACATGCGAAATATTTGGTTAACACTCGCTTAAAGAAATCCTGTAACTATCTACTGAAACTCAAATGTATTTTTGCGAAAATCACATTAATGTAAGTACTATAACTGAATAACTCAATCTGTGTAGGTACTTCAGTTTCAACTTAAACAAAATAGAAGTTTTTAGGTTGTATGTAAAATCAAATCTGTATGTAAATTAATTAAATTTTTATCTTTCAGTTAGAATGAAAACTGACTGCAGCCGACCAACCAAATTTTAACTTGACCAGAAAACTGAGAGAAAACTTGACCATTTACGCCTTTTTGATTTAATCTAAGTTATACACTGACACTAGATGATGTTTCAAGGAAAAGAATATGTACTTATGTCCAATTGAATAATGATGTAATTGAATATTAATTAAAAAGTATGTAATACAAACAAAAATATCAAAGTTTCATAATGAATATATTTATCTAAACAACTTTTACTTTAATTTACTGAGTACCTAATTAAAATTTGTTGCTTTCAGTGGTTACTTAATGAGAACTATTGTGTACTAACCTGTTCTCCTCTTGACAACGAGATTGATAAGGCAGTAAAAGTTGTGCAACATAATACAAAGCAGTGCATGCTTAGCCACAACATCAAAATGTGACCCGTCAACTAGAACAACATTATGTCAACAAAATAACTCAAGTATTCATATACCAAAGCACCATAGAAGTAAATAGGTCCAGTTTGGTAAAACTGAAAGATGTTATATCTTCACTGATTAAACCTGCTGGCCACCATGGCTGGTAAATTTCAGAACAGCTTACGCAAGAATATGCAAGTTATCCATTTTAAAGCCGTATACAAATATATTAAATGTGATTGCTGTGTTGTCAGCCTGTGCTCTTCTTAATTTACAAGACCCTTCTTATTAAATAAATAATATAAAGAATTTTTTTTTCTTTACTTTATACATAACTAACATCTAAAGATGACATAATAAATTTTTGTACTACATTAGTCATTATGTTCTTCACAAAAAAAAATGTTCTATGTTTATTTGACAATAATGACTTGTAAAGGTTTAAGTTGAATCAAAATATTTTAATTTGAAATGCATGTGTTTCATTTTTCTGTTACACCTTAAAAGATTTATAATATTTTATAGGTTTGTTGCTCATTTTTATCATTGTTACTCAAATATAGTATATGTTCCAAAAGTACAAATAGGTTGAATAGAGTTAGATCAAATTTATTAATTTGTATATATTGCCTTAAGGTCGCAGGTAATAAAAGTCAAAATAATAGTAAAGTGATTTATTATGAAGTAATACTTTCATATAATTTAGGAAAAATGTAGTATAGTTTCCAAAATGGCACTATTTGATCAATAAGTTTTTTGACATACAGATTGTTAGAACAAATACCTATTATAGTTAATATTGTCACCTTTTGAGTGTTTTCAAAATTACATACTGCTAGCAACACAAAAGTATATAAGTTTTGTTTGCTTTAGCACAAAACATCTGCATCTATACTTGAGTTAAGCATACTGTTCACAGTTTTCCGTCTTTGATAATTAACATTATCTTCAGTAAAAGAGCATGACAATTTTGTATTAATCTAATTTTATGGATACCGTTTGTTGAATAGACTATTACAGGGTATTAATCAGAAATGAGGTCACATTTTGCAAATTTCAACCCAAATCTTCATCTTTCAACTTTTATCCACATTTCATTATACTCGTAGGTGTCTGCAAGATTTCCCACCAAAAATCTTCCCAACAAAAGAACCATCATGTGTTATGCACTGGCTGACTTTATAGCACATGGAAGCTGTTATTGTTTATAACGAAGCTCGAACTAAAGAGCACTTCTGTATTGATGATTCGTGGTTTAGTTTTCTATGCACTTTATTCTTTCTTCATTGAAGAGGTCTTATATTTTTTAAGAAATATGTCACAATCTGTGTCTGTGAATGTATATATATTTTTCCTCCCAGTAATTTTCTTCATGCTTGACAAATGAACAACTGCCAATCTTTCTCTTTTTATGTTCATTTACAAATTCTTGCAGTACTACACTGGTATTTGACACATGATCCTGATGTTTTCTTTTCAACATTTCTCTTGAAGTAAATATTTTTAGTGTTTATTTGACTTTTGAGAGATAGAATTCTATCCAATAGCATTCAACTGCTGTACAAAATAGCTCCTCACTGTGATGGTGCAACCACACCAAAAATGCATGTTTGCAACTCTCTTCTGCCGCGTGACAATCTTGACAAGTACACTTGTAACCGTTCTTCATTATAACAGTATTGAAACTGTACTTATATTGTTTAGAGCGATACACAAAGAATCTCCTGACCATCAATCTGTCTATTTTCGGAAGATTTGTACTATCTGCTCTCACAAATCCAACATCAATGGTTGATTTTGCTAATAATACAAATAATTTACGATATTTACAAATATAATAACGGAGACTTGGACGATTTTTTGCCAGTTTTAGGAAAGAATAGTGCAAATCGACGAGTTGTTGAATCAAATTTGACATTTCTTTGTTTACTATATGATTGACGTCACGGCCCTGACCACAGGATATCAAAGCGTTTACGGCGTGAGATAAAAAAAGATTATTTCTAGCATTTTCAAATTAAAATTTTACAGCAATCATTCATTGTTATTTATTAAAATCGGTATATTGTGGAACCTTATGCCAAATACTGTTAGAAATAAACAATATTTTAATAAATTTTGATATGAGTCAACTACCCTATTTCATGTTTATTTTTTTATTCATTTTTGATATACGCGACTTTGACTGCACTGTGACACAGTTTGATCTATTTGCTATTAATATTGTCCAACAAAACGAAGGTACATTCAAAATAACTTTTGACGCTTTTATAAAGATCATGAGGGTATATTTATGTAAATATACCCTTCTTATGAAATTTGTTTATTGCCTGACGATGATGTATCGAAACCGGTCGCAATAATTGAAGTATAATAAAGATTCAAGTGGAACTTGTGAAATTAGTGTTTTAATAACAAGATACCATGGAGTTCCATCAAGAAATTACAACACAAAGCTTTAACTATTTACAACATATTTGATAATTGCCAAAATGGTTTCCGTAAAAATAGATCGACAATTTTTGCTGTATATAATTTCATACAGGAAACATTAGAAATTTTAAACACACAAAAATACGGAATAGGTGTACTCTTGGACATGACGAAAGCTTACGATAAAGTTCTATTTAGTATCTTACTTGAAAAATTGTATGACATAGGTATAAGAGGTAAAACGCACGAGTGGTTCGCATCATTTTTTTTTTATTGCTGTAAGTAGCAGACGAGCAGACGGCCCACCTGATGGTAAGCGGTATCCGCCGCCCATAGACTTCGCCAATATCAGGGACATAGCTAAGTCGCTGCCAACTTTGAATATAGTGCTCTCTTTAAACCTCTCTTGAAAAGGGGCATGTCGTAGCGTTCGGGAAACACAGCAGTGGGAAGTTCGTTCCAGAGGCGACATGTTCGTAGTAAAAATGAGCGCTGAAAGCGAACTGTACTAGACGGCATTGCTTCCAGGTAATATGGATGAACCCCACTGCGGTGTCGAGTGGTACGATGATAGAAAGGTGACGTTGGTACCAATTCGAACAGATCCTCGGAGCACTCACCGTTGAAGAGACGGTAGAACACACAGAGAGAGCTAAAGTCCCTCCGTGAGCTCAGTGACACTAGCGAGTCCGTTAGACTGGCATCCCCGATGATTCGAGTAGCTCGCCTTTGCAGAGAGTCAAATGGATCCAGCTGGTATTTAGGAGCCCATATCATACTTATCATACTTACATAATAGGCAACAGTACGTAGAAATTGAACACTTTGATTGGAATACAGGACAAATAAGTAATATAAGATCAAAGGTACTAGATGGAAACAACTCAATCCCTCAAGGCAGTGTTCTTGGGTGTGTGTTGTTTTTGATATACATCAATGACCTCCCGAAACTATTTCAAAAAGAGACTTGTGTGCTGTTCGCCGACGACATCTCCATATTGACTTCATGTAAAAACAACACAAATCTTAATAAAAATCTAACATCAATTCTTGATAAAGTTTGCTACTGGATGAATGACCATAATTTAGAAATTAATTTCAAAAAATCAAAATTAATGCAATTTAGACCATACCAAAAACAACCCATTGATATAACTTTAAATTATAATGGTACCGCCTTAGAGTGCGTAGATACCTTCACGCTTCTCGGATTAAACATAGACAGTAATTTAAACTGGAAAAATCATATAGAAAAAATAAAATCAAAACTATCGTCGTTTACTTATGCCCTAAGAGACCTTAAGAAAGGTACTGATTTTGATTCGGCTATGTCTGCTTATTATGCTTACACACACGCGTGGCTTTCCTATGCCTCTGGGGAAATAGTACAGATTCTATAAACGTCTTTCTGCAACAAAAGAAATGCAAACGAATTCTAGCAAACATAGATTATACCGATAGCTGCAAACCATATTTCAAAAAATATAAAATTCTAACTGTACCTTCTTTATATATACTTGAACTTGTTAAATTTATAAAAAATATCCTAATTATTTTACAAAACAGTGTGATATACCAAGACGATATCCCTCTAGACATGCAAATAAACTTGTATTACCTCAGTCTAAACTAAAGTTGCATAGTCCAAATCCAAATCTGATGGCAATAAAGGTGTTCAACAAGTTACCTTATAATTTAATAAACGAGACATGTGACAAAAAAAATATAAAAAATTTAAAAACTTTTTTATTAGATAAGGCGTATTATAATCTGAACGAGTTTTTTAACGATAAATTTGATAGTAATTAGTCTCACTTCCAAATTTAAATTATTATTATTTTTTTTTTTTATTTCATTTATTTTACTATCGACATTTTAATTTTAAATTATTTATTGAAATTAACTGGCATAGTATTAAAATAAAATGACATGATATATTTTATGTATTGACCTCTTTTGACCTATTTTAAATATGAATATTGACATTTTTCATTTAGATATTGACGATTAAGAATTTTATATTTTAAATAATGATTTGACATGTATTATTTCTACCTGTTTTACTTTTTAATGACATGATATAAATATGTTAAATAATGTAGTTTAAACGTAATGAAGGCGCAATGGACTTTAATAATGTAATCGGATAAACTAGTTCCTATTTGAATTTATTTATAGTGGATAATTTTTATAAAAATGTAGCAACATACCTACTAAGTTGTTGTGCCCAACAGGGTCCAAAATTATCTGTACCATCCTTTGTAATTTTGGATACAATAAAAGTATTGAGTATTATATTACTTGACCGTAATTGTCGTCAACCCTAAGCGTTTGTCAGTGCAGCCGCTCGCCCCGCTCGCTCGCCAAGCGTAATGAGCAATCTAAGACGTCGCAGAACTCATTAATTCAGCTATAACACCTTTGTCCCGGCATTGTTTGCTCCGATACCGTTTGTTTGTTTCGGTATTCATTGTTTGCCTGAAATTATTAGATCGTGGAAAATGAAATTAAAGGGAAACTATTCGTGAACGATGATTAGATGCGATGATGAAGTTTATTATTCGTATTTTTTTATTTTACAAAATTGTCGTAGTTACAGCATAGTGTCATAATTTTTTGGATTTGGAAATGCCTTTTTTTCTATGTTGTACACCACAGACTCGTGGTCCGTACCTTTGGAATTCTTGGGTACAATATTAACTGATCTATTTTAATATTGTTATTAAAACGCTTACTTCTTACTACTCTTCACTTAATCTAAGGCGAGTTGCGCATTTACAATTTTATATATTATACTATTGTAACGATATAATACTATTTATATATTACAATATTATTAGCAACTACTGCTCATTTTTTACAACCTTTGGATAAGTCTTGTTCCGGATGGGGTTCGGGATGGTATATTTATTAGTGGCGAGTCTTGCACCTAGATTGCTGCGCGTGTAAAGGCTCTGAACGCCATCTTCTCATTGAGATCTTAGACCTCATCAATCGTTGCCGTGTTGGAAAGCGCAATGAGGCGTCTTGTGGCGTCGTCCTCTTTCAGTTGACGATAGAAATGAGTGCAGGACACCGTGTATCTAGTTATCGCGACCGTCGCATGAAGGCCACTATCGTCACAATCTTAGAAATGCTTTACGCATATCTCGTGTTCCCAAACGCAGACTCTACGGCCACTGGAGGCAGTGCTATCCAGAAACCCCAGCCTACCGACTAAAAAGTAATGTACGCCTAGGTGCGAGCACTACCATCACCGCCACATCCTCCCGTCACGAAGACGATACGCCAAGGAGAAACACGTCTTTACTGGACATGGGTACCCTTTGGGCACTTTCCTGACCACTTTCAAGCCACCTAAGTGAGATAAAAAGAGGCTACTAAAGCAATTGTTAAGTAACTCTTTATTAAAACTCTGTGGTTTTATTCTGGAAAAAATAACTACAATATAGACGCCCCTAAGCACAGCAGGACTTAAATTACATTACCACTAAAATTATGTTTCACTGTGAATAACACAGTTACATTAGGAAGAAGCCAAATCAAATATGGCGGGTCTTGCGTTTCACGCGAAATGTGTTCGGAATATTTAGCAGCGTGCGTGATGCAGAGGGCGTATGTTAATAAAATATCGAGAATTCAATATTTCGGTGCTGTCTCCGCCGAGTGACAGACCACTGATGGGATTACGTAATGTCACTTTCAAAAAAATCTTGATTGCTTCAGACACTAACACACGGCTGGCCCAGCCCCAATCTCAGCAGTATACTTGGTATCATCTTCACGCTAGCTTATATTCACAAAGTTTCGATGATAAATTGATTGGAAACTTCGCATGATATTATGCGTGACGCAGTTAGCCCCCACTCCTCACTTTAATGGCTCCATCTCAGTAGTTATTTGGACAAAACAAAAATACGTGTGGATATTTTTTTAGTATCTAACTGACGAAACTATTATAAATTTCGATTTTTCATACTCGATGTAACACAAAATTATACTACGAGCTAGGAGACGAGCTCTTTTTAACCAAATAGTGATTATAATATACAAAATATCATCATTCACTCACAAAAAATTTAAAGAATATCCTGCTTAAAAATTAAAGGCTAATTAAAATGAAGGTTTTAAGCTCTACGATCATATCAACTCCAAAAATCAAAACCATACTCGTACGAAGTAGATAAGGAGAATAATATATATAACTGTTTGGTCCGAATGTTAACTATAAGAGGGTGATTTTAGTCTTGCAAATATACAAAACGCAAATATATCAAGATAGATATATTTGCGTTTATGTTTATTGTGTTAAAAACCTATATTATATTTAAAACCTATTATGTTTATGTTTAAAACCTATATGTTTGTGTTTATCTTTATGTTTAGATTAGCTTTATTAAATATGTGTAAAAATGAAATATAATAAAATAAAAAGGTAACCTTAATTTAAACATGAAAGATATATCCATGCTTAAATAAGAAAAAACATTGTGTGGTTTTATGAAATGAACGATGCAAGTGAAACTTTTTTTCGGATCGTAGGCATTTAACTAAAAAATTTCGGAAAATATTTCGATTTGGGGTATTAAAATCGCGTTTTTAATCTAAACGTAAATCTTTTTTTCTGAAAGGAAAATATAAATAAAAAAATAATTAGTCAAAGGAACAATAAAGTAAAAAAAAACAGATTAATGAAATAAACAAATAAGCAATAAAAAAACGAAATAATAAAAAACAAATTTATGAAAAAAAATAACGCTCTACACCAGGATCGAACCACTCTGCCAGTCTAAGATCTAACGCATAGACCAATCCTGACCTATATGAAGTAGTAAAATTAAAGATCTCATCCTTAGATCTCATCTTTTTAGATTTTTTTGTAAACGCATTAATTTTTTAATTTTAATTCTTAATACGATAAAAGCATATTAGAGCTAAAATCAGTCATCTTGAAATCACACCTAAATCTTAACACAGAAACTATTGCGTAACAACAAACATTTATAGGTGGAATTTGCTATTTAATGTAAGCGGTGCCCCCAACAGTCACAAACTACACAAAACACATTTCTAATTCCCTGTCATGGAACATCGTCGAAACATACACAGCAGACCCAAGTCCTCGTTGGTGTCGGGCGAGCCGGCGGCGGCAGTGGCGCATGAATTTACATTAGGCCCGTTTGTCTCCGCGTCCCAATTAGAATATATTGGCCGGTATTTTCGGAACAGGCACCCGCCATTTGCGGCCCATTGTTATGCTGAGTATATCTCTTCATCCCCGGCTTATTTACATTTGAAAAGTCTATCATATTCCTGGCGTTATTGTGCTCTCTGGTGACGTGTTCTTGATAGAGACAAACGTGACCATTGGATTAAGTGAATTTAGAATAAATAAAGTACTTAAGTAAAGTAATTATACAAAATTCAAAGAGATTCGTTAATATAACGGAGCTGATTGTGGAATAAGCTGGTATTGTATGGTATTTCTGAGTTAAGAAGAATTCTATATTTGTGACTTTGACTTTTCTCCCAAGTATTACGTAACGCAATTTTTGAAGATTTTTTACCACTCTATCAGTAATTTCACCCAACGGTTATCGGTTCCGCGGTTAATGTGGCCAGCCCTTTGCCACTATTCCTTCGTTCCCTGTCGGATCACCTCGTTCCGAATTAGTGGGGCGATTTTATAACTCATCGGCAATCGGCCGTCATATAGACTGTTTGATTAAAACTGATTTTAAATACGTTTCCCATATTGCAACGTCGCCGTTCGAGCGGTCTTGGCATCTTTGTTGAATGAATTAACCAATACTTTGGGCCAATAAACATAATTCCGCTTTTCTTCATTAAGTCATCCACTTGGATAACGATTGCTGAACAATCGATGAAACAAAATCACCACCTTGATCCTTTAGAGAGACTCCGAACATAGCCCTTTCCATGGCTCGCTGAGCGACTTTAAATTGTGGATAAGCTCTACCGTGAATAGCCATGTTTCGGCTCCGTATGACATGATAGGTAGGACGCACTGATTAAAGACTCATCCTGAGACATTGTGGTATAGGCGAAGTAAAGTTCAGATTATAAATTGATTGTCTTTAGTAGACACAGTGGAGGTTGAATCAACCTTTTTTATGATTAGAATATAGTTTTAATTTTTAAATAATAACAATAATTCACCGCGTACGTGTCGGAGCGTCAAAAGATGGAAAGTGAAAGACAATTTTGTAGAGATTAATAACTACTTACAAGCTTTTATTTACTTTCACCTGTCACGATGTCCGTAACGAAAAGGGTATTACGTCGCCCAATGACCTTCAGCATTTGCCCGCTGGTAAAAGTATTCCCACGTTAACGCCATCTCTTTCTAGACAACTGCACTACAAAGTATCAAGCTCAAGATAAAATAAGACTACAGACACGCCGCCCAGTCAGTGTTATTTTGCCTACTTTAATCGCTCTCTGAGCGATATATATTTTCTCATCACTACATAGTATAAAACAAAGTCGCTTTCCGCTGTCTGTCCCTATGTATGTTAAGATCTTTAAAACTACGCAACGGATTTTGATGTGGTTTATTTTTTTATTTTTTTTTTAACTTTTATTTACTTTCACCTATGTCGATGTTTGTCATCAAATCTTGCAAATTAAATTTGATCCACTTCCCGGTTACCGATTGATCTAAAATTTAGCATACAAGTGTAAATCGCGTGACAATACAATATTATGATGACATTGGTGCTGATCTGATGAAGGAGCTGGAAGGTGGCCATAGAAACTTCGCAATGAAATGACACATCCTAATCGAGTTTGGGCTCGTTTGATTCGTCTTGACGAGTACTTTAGTGCTACATGGTAACCAGGGTCTGATGATGGAGCTGGAATGTGCCCATAGAAACTCAGTAAAGCAACGACGCAACCCCATCGAGCCTCAGCTCGCTTGATTCGTCTTGACGAGTACTTTGGTGCTAGAGGTTAACCAGGGTCTAATGATGGAACTGGAATATGGCCATAGGAACTCATTAATTAATCGACATAGCCACATCGAGTATGGGCTCGTTTGATTCGTCTTGATGAGTACTTTAGTGCTAAATGATAACCAGGGAATAGGGGATATTTTTAAATATTTATTTAATTGTAAATGTGTGTCCATCTCTCATCGTCGTAAAGAATCTCGCGACCGCTCGCGACGCACGCATAATAGTCCTTAACGCCTCGCCTTAGCGATCGGGCTCGCAATGCATCGGAATCTATCGGATTACCTCGGAGGTGCTCGGAGCGATCACAACCTCCCGCGCACCGCAGCTAGTTGACACTCTTGTTTTCTTTTGAATTCGCATGAATTACATCTCTATTGGGTTAAGTGCTCGTAGGTCTAAGCATACGTCTCTAGCGTCTCCACTTTCATAAATGCTTTCGTACACGCTCGTCGGTTACGGGTACTCTTGACCTGACCTTTTGGTGCAGGTCCAAGATGTCTCCTATTTGGTCCAGGTAAGTTCGTCTCGGTTGTCCCTTACCGACTTGTCCACTTGCATTTGCCTCGTATATTTTTTTCGTAAGTCGTCTTCCATTCATCCTTTCTATATGGCCAAACCATATTAGCATTCCTTTTTCAATTTTTGTCACTACGTCTTCTTTCATCCCATACATTTCCCTTATCACACTATTACGAAACTTATCTATCAGAGTCACTCCAGCCATTCCTCTCAAAGCTCTCATTTCCACTGCATTAATCCTACTTTCATCCTTCTTTTGCCACACCCAACATTCACTACCATACATAAGCATAGGGACCAAAACGAATCTATGAACAGCCAGTCGTGCCTTTTTTGACAACATTTGGCTATTCAGAAAGTTTTTGCAAGCCCTATTTACTTTATTACCTTGTCGCGAAGCGGAAGGCTTCGTGCAAAAAAAAAGGGAGGAAGCTAAAAGAAAAACAAGGTTAAAAGTTAATAGCGTATAATTAAAAAATAAATGCAAATGCAGCTAGTCTCTCTTCGGCTTCGAATTGCAGGCGGGCGATGGCACTGGCGGTTGATCTCGTGGAGCGAGCAATTTTCCTAACCGGCGTCGTCTTATAAACGTGACGCGCATTCTCCTCCTCGCGAGTTGGCATCCCTTCAGTTCGGTGCCATTGTTCGTCGCGAGTTGAGACCCCTTCCGGTCGGTGAAGTTGTTCGGGGCGAGTTGAGACCCCTTCCGGTCGGTGAAGTTGTTCGGGGCGAGTTGAGACCCCTTCCGGTCGGTGAAGTTGTTCGGGGCGAGTTGAGACCCCTTCCGGTCGGTGAAGTTGTTCAGGGCGAGTTGAGACCCCTTCCGTTCGTGGTTGTTCGGGGCGAGTTGAGCCCCCTTCCGTTCGGTGTCGCCGTTCAGTGCGACTTGAGATCCCTTCCTCGCGGTACAGGTTTTCGTCGCGAGTTGAGAACCCTTCCGTTCGGTGTAGCCATTCAGTGCGACTTGAGATCCCTTCCTCTCGGTACAGTTTTTCGTCTCGAGTTGAGACCCCTTCTGTTCGGTGTCGCCGTTCAGTGCGACTTGAGATCCCTTCCTCGATGCCCGGTTCCATTTGGGCGGCGACAGTCGTCGATGCGGATGGCGATCGCGGTGGGTGGTCGAATACGCACACCAAATCTTCCTTCCCGCTCTGGCTCCGTGTAACTA
This sequence comes from Schoenobius gigantellus, assembly GCA_963935595.1. NCBI lineage: Eukaryota > Metazoa > Arthropoda > Insecta > Lepidoptera > Crambidae > Schoenobius > Schoenobius gigantellus. The sequence continues at coordinate 1,318,342 of OZ012553.1, forward strand.
CCATCACTTGTACTTGTTTAGATCCGGCTCGGTAGGATCAAGATGTTGAGAGTGGACTGTATGTAGGTACTTGACTGTATGTAGGTTAAAACGCTGATTTCTTTGTGATAATATTTGGAGCTTTATTTACTTCTTGCAAGACGACTTCCACTGACCGACTACAACTGACTACAATTTAACAGAATTCGGCCCTATATTTATACACTATCCTTGGTTCGCGGGGGGACATCCCGCCCGCGGACCAATCAAAAGGGGCCGAATTTATTTTACATATGGTTCATTCATGGGGACTTGGCCCGCATAAGCTTAGACTACGTCCGCTGCTTAGTTCTGGGTCCCCGGCACTTGCGAACTGTCGTCAACAATGACATTTGTCAGTCACGTAGGCATTGAGCTACAATATTGAGATCAAATGTTGGACGCTAATAATTATAATAAGAAAATATAGAAAAACACAATAAAGGACTAATAACTATTACAAATATTTATCGCTTTTGAATAATAGCGTTATACAAAGTGAAGTTCAAATAATCAGTTAGTGCTTTACAAACATTCGTGAATTAATAAGTGTTACAAGAATTTGTGCATATTTACAAGATCGATATGTGAAAAGACAACTCTTCTTCCAGATATGTTTAGGACTTCTGTTTGTGATTGTACTTCTTTTTCGATAATAAGGCCAGGCAAAGAATCTTCATTTTGTTGAAACTAAAAAAAAATCATGTTCATGATTACTAGGCAGTTAAATATATCTTAATTTTAAATTTGTAGTTAGATTATAACACAAATATAAATAAAAATCTATATTCTGACAAATCACAGAGTATGATGACGCTAAAACATACCCTCATATTTTGTACTATATATAGCGTATATATAGCGACAGAGCGTAGTTCGTTTGATTCTGGCGAAATTCCTTATAATTTCGTCGTAGGCAGATCCTTTTCTACTGTTTGGGAGTTTTGTAGATTTTTTGATTGCCTAAAAACAGAAAACTTTATAAGCACATTTATTAGCACAGTCAAGTGTAATATCAATTTAATAATTTTTAAATTATATTAGTGGCTTCATTTTTAAATAGCCGTTTCATAGAAGTTTGGGCACTATACAGATTACATATATTTATTTACACTCTTTTTTCTTCAAAGAACGTTTGTTCTCACAAGAATCTCACAGTTGGATTTTCTCCTGTGTAGTGGCTGCAGCTACAAACATTGAATCTCACATGCACATACGCCCAGACCGGAACAAAATTTTGTAGGTCGTACAAAATCTTTGTCCCGTACGGGAATCGAACCCGCGACTCGTTGCGCAGTAGGCGATCACTCGACCGCTGCGCTAACCATGCCGCCTCGACTTTATGTACGACGAGCTATGCCCGCGACCTTCGTTTCGCTTTACGATAGTTTCTTTTGTTTTATTCTAGTTTTCCCGTCTATTTTTTCCCGTGGGAAAAAAAGTACCCTATGTCCGTCTCTTGGTTCTAAGCTACCTCCCCACCAATTTTCAGTCAAATCCTAGTTTTCCCATTTTCCCGTGGGAATTTTAACTGTAGGAAAAGTAGACTATGTGTTATCTTATATAATTAGCTATCTATTGATGAAAGTCCCGTCAAAATCGGTCTGGCCGTCCCGGAGACGTATGTTCCCGTTGTCTGTCTGTCTGTATGTTCCCGCTAATCTCCGTAACGGCTGGACCAATTTTGACGGGATTTTCACTAATAGATAGCTAATTATATAAGATATAATATATAATACTTTTCCCACGGTAAAAATTCCCACGGGAAAACAGGAAAACTAGAATTTGGCTGAAAATTAGTGGGGAGGTAGCTTAGGACGAGGAGACGGATATATGATACTTTTTTCCTACGGGAAAAATTTGACAGTAAAACGGGAAAACTAGAATAAAACAAAAGAACCTATCGTGAGGCGAAACGGAATTCGCGGGCACAGCTAGTGTATTATAAAATTTATTATGCTGATCGTCAGAAGGCAAATCATCACAGTCATCTTGTTCTCGGTGAGCCTTTTCAAATGAGTCCAAACACAAAAGTTCTACGTAATATTAGACTCACCAACAGTTATTACATTATAACAATTACTTACAGACAAAAAACAGATATACATAGTTATAATATATAGATAAGTACAGCATATGTAATATGAATTATTCATACATAACACAACAATTATTTAAAAAAACGTTGCCTCATAATAGAATTTTCTCCTGTGTCGTGGGTGCAGTTACAAACATAGAATCTCACATGCACATACGCCCAAGCCGGAACAAATTTTTGTAGGTCATACAAAATCTTTGTCCCGTACGGGAATCGAACCCGCGACCGGTTCCGCAGTAGGCGATCACGCGACCGCTGCGCTAACCGTGTCGTCATACTGTAGCCACGTATAACGTAGCATGTGTTACATACATAAATATTTTTTTAGTAAGTAATGGAGTCTTTGGTGGTTATTTCTATTAGATTATGATTATACATACATTGAGAAAAAAAGAAAACCATAAAAGCAAAAAAAATATGTAGGTAGGTATGTGAAAACTAGTGTAAGAATAAAAATAATTAACTACATTGCTAGTCGTTAATATGCTTGAAGTCCTATACCTACCTTCGGAGCTGATCATCAAGAAGGCGAAACCAGTACAGTCATCTTGACCTCGGCGAGCTCTTTTAAATGAGTCCAAACACGACAGTTCTACGTAATACAGTGGTTGAGATCCTGTACCTACCTTTGGATCTGATCAACAGAAGACAAAATCATCATAGCTATCTTGATCTAAGTCAGCCCCCGTATTATGAATTCTTATTTCCATTCGGTTTACGGGCAACAAAAACTGTGTGTAAGTTATGAACTTTATTAGCAAGGTATTAGAGTTCATTACGAAATAAAAAATAGTAAACTGCATGGAGATAATACTTCACAATACGGGGCCTGCTCTTTCAAATGAGGCCAAACACGATAATTTTACGTAATACAGTGGTTGAGATCCTTACCATAACTTCAGGGCTCATTATGATAAATATTTGAAAGAGGAATAAATTTTAACCTTTTCATAATATCTAAATGTAACTTCTTACCAATAATTTTGGAGAGCTCGACCACGAGCCACTGGGCTTTTACTTTTATGCTTAGGCATTATTACCTAATCTGAACTAATTTCACTCTATGACAACTACTTATAACAAATACTAAATAAAAACTTATTAAATACATTTACAAGCTAATTATTGTCCTTAATATTACTTATTTTAATTATTAACACTATCTACAATCCGATTTAATTTAAAAGTCATTCAAAATTTGTCACTTTTCGTAATGATGTCGCACAAAAAACGCACGTACAGTCCACCCGTTACGAGATTCAAGAACGCACTAGATTCTCGTATCGAGTATTGCTGTCCGGGCGTTGCGGAGGTGCCTGGCGCGGGGTTCTTATAGTATTTTAGGTTTTTCTTTATTATTTAAAAGAACTTTGAAGTTATTTAAAATCTGATCAATACGATTTATAAAAGACATCGTTACCTTTTTATTGATGCAAAATTCATGCATTAGTAATAAGCCGTTACTGAGAGAATTTGTAAATAAGTTTAAAATTGGCGACTTTTCTAATTTTTTTTAAAACAACTGGGTATAAGTAACTAAAATTTTAATCAATACGATCTATACTTCGTGACCTTGCGTATAACATATATTTTTTTTATAACTCTTGCTCAATAGGGTTCTTCTACAATCTTCTTCAAACATGCAGTATTTTTTAAGTTTATGCGAGGTAATCCCCTTAAAGTTAAAGGACATTGCTCTGCGTCCGTACATTGTTGGCCCCAAAACCAACAGCAGTGAGAAAATGCTTTTCGTATAATAAGACATTAGTAAATACTGTACAGCCACATCAATTACTACGGCTTTATATAGTATAGATTAATCAGATTTTTAAGTTAGTTGAAGTTACATTTTATTTCGTTAGAGCAATACACATAGTCCATACTTATATAATTATTAAAATAATTATTATTGCAATCATCTAAGAACGTTATTATAGCCACGTAATAAACAACAAGAAATCTCGAAATTTTATAAAGCAAGTCAAAAACACAACAAACTAACAAGCGACAGCGCGCGAGTAGTCAATTGACGTATGTTTTAATTTAATTTTCGTTGTAAATTGTGAAACAAATTACGAAAAACATAATTCATACAAATAAATAAATGTCCATAAAATCGACTCAATTCTATTCAGTCAAGCAAAAGTAACAATAACCATTCGTTTATTTTACTTCATTTGGTTTTGTTTCTGAAAGTACTTTTATATATTTTTGATTTGTCCGTCGAATTCATATATTTGTTATCAGTGTTATAAAATGTGTATATACCTAATTATGATGTAAATCAAATTTTTGTTGGACATGGGGCGATTTTCGACATTGTCCTTTGACCCACTTCTCGTTTTCCGATTAAGCTAAAATTTTGCATGCATTATGTGTGTCGCGTGTCAATGCAATATTATGATAACATGGAGCTGATCTAATGCTGGAGCTGGAAGGTGGCCATAGGAACTCTGCAATAAAACGACACAACCCCATTGATTTTAAGTTAGTTTGATTCGTATTGATGAGTACTAAAAGCTTTTATTTAAAAAAGTGTTTTTTTTTTAATATTACCTTGTTTATAGGTGATCAGTTCCTGATGAGACTTACTAACAATAGTAAACGTGTAAATGAGCAGGCGTTAACATTCATAATTAGGTATTGATTAAGTTTATCAAAGCTCTACCACAGAGTACAAATCCAACAAGTTAACATAACATTAAAGACCTGACTGTCTCTCAATCATAATTAAAGTCATAATCCACTCGGCTGCATTGAAACAAAACGACAAATGAATCGATTCAACCTATTATTGGGTGAGCGGCGGCAATCAGCCAACAATACCGTCGATTCTGCTGCTATCACACAATTTTCCTGTCAATGCGGCCTGTTGTGGGAAGGTCACAAAGCTTGGCGGTGCTTGGCACGACTACGCTCTCGGTACCTTAAAATGCTTAGTTTTTGTTGATGGAATTGATGGAGTTCCAAACATAACTATGAAGTCGCATTAAGTTCAACATTATGTAGATATTAGATACACGAAACGCTGCCGCTCTTAATATAGAGGTTGAACGATTGTCAAAAGGGGCGGGCGTCATAAAAAAATATTGTTTAATCGCTGCTCACGTTAACAGGTTGACTACCAAAATACTAGAGCAATGGAGCTCTTTTTATTTTGTAGTACTATACGTAAAACTTAATGATATTATTGTTTGACTATTTAACAATGATAACGTAGAAAGTTTTAAATACGCATGATGGTAACACAACACATGGTGGACAGTGGAAACGATCAACTGACTGTTATTCAGCTGCTAGCTGTTTCTCAGTACTCGGTAATTTCTTTGCCTGTCAAACCAGAACAAAACAATGCAAGCAGCTACTGTGTTTTGTTCTGAATTCGTACCCATTTCGGTTCCAAATAACACTTATTATCACTCGCTATTGCGTTCAAAAATATCATAAAAAACCTTGTATTGCTGCTGCTAAAACAATAGTGATATGTAATACTTAAATACTTACATTTAACTATACATCAGGCATGTTTAACTATACAGTCAGCTTACACCTGCGAGTTTAGTTTGCAGAATTAAGCGGGCGGTACCTACGTGAAAGCGAATACGCCCCTTGAGGAAACCCGGCTGCCTCGTTAACATGGAGTTCAGGTTGAAACCTGCTTATATTATGTGTAGCTACGTAAACGGCTAAAGGTACATTTATTAACATATTCTGGTATCATAATTAATGTAAGGTTAAATATGAACAACTTTACATATTCCCGCTTCCTAACGTTCCTAATCCAACTATTCTCTTTCATATCTATCGAGTGACTTTGTTTGAAAATCAAGTTTCTATTAATAAGCAATTCGTTCACAAAAACTCACGTTTGAGTTGTTATTGGTCCGGTTTTGGACCCGCAGTATTTCTGCTTTCCTAAGGTGCCGGGGATATTAGAATTGGGTTCGAAGATACAAGGTTACCATACTGATTCTTGTTGAATTTTCGAATGCATTTAATACTGTTGACCATGAGATCCTTCTTTCAATAATAATTAAAATAATAATATAAATTTATTGCCTTTCACTCAAATCACTAATAACAATTTTAAATGTTAACTCATCTTATACAGGAACCCTATTTATATAAGGGTGAAGTCAAGGGCTTAGATAATACGGGGGGGGGGGGGGGGGGTAATACATTATTACTGCCTAACAATTGACACCAGTACATGCATTTATGTGAGGGACGGCATTGCTGCTACACCCTTACGTTCACTATGTTACAGGGATCTGACTACTCTAAAGATCGGGACGGAGGGAGGGAACCCAGGAGAAAGTGTTGTAATTTCCTCAGCGTACCTACCCTATGAAGAAAAGGATCCGGTCTCTGCGCACTTTAGGAGACTGGTCGAAACACACGGGCAAAAGAAACTCATCATTGCCTTAGATGCTAACGCACACCACATCGTGTGGGGCAGCACTGATACGAACAAGCGAGGTGAAGACCTACTGGAATACCTGGTAAGCTCATCTTTATACATACTCAATAGAGGAACCACGCCCACATTTGTTTACAAAAATAGGGCTCAGGTAATTGATGTGACGGTTGCAACGGTGCAAGCGTTATCATCAATTAATAGCTGGCATGTGTCTGAAGAGGTATCACTTTCTGATCATAATTACATATGCTTTAGGTATAGTACTAACATAGAATTAGGTACTGTACGAAGGAGAAATCCGAGGAATACCAATTGGGATTCTTATAGGAGGGACCTTGAATCAGTACTAGGGGTCACTACTGTCAGGCTTAACTCGATTCCTGAGCTGGATAGGGAAGCTAACCGTATTAACAACGGTCTCTTGCACGCCTGGATAACAAAATAAAAATACAAATAACTGCCCGGAAAAAGAGATAAAGGTTAGAAAAGTTCAGTGGTGAACACAAGAACTGACTAAGCTTAGGAGGGAAACAAGAAAGGTATTCAACGAGGCTAAACGAAGAAACGACTACTCGGAGTATGCTAGGAAGCTTACTGAATATAACACTGAAGTAAGGAAGGCTAAGCGCAGGTCATGGCGTAACTTTTGTGAGTCAATAGAAACAATGCCAGAAGGCATGCGTCTTAGCAAAGCCATGGCTAAAACTAAAGCAAACCCACTCACAGCCGTGAGAGATGCTGATGGTAGACTAACGGAAACCGGAAGTGAGGCATTGACCGTTATGTTTAACACACATTTCCCGGATTCAACGGTAATTAACCCTAATGCAGGCGAACAAACTCCAAGGGAAAGTCAAATAATCCCTACCACAAAGGAGAATTGGACGTCAGCTAAAAAGGTAGTAACAGAAGAAAAAGTTCGATGGGCAATTAATAGCTTTCAGCCCTATAAATCTCCCGGCCATGACGGGATATATCCTGTGTTACTACAACAAGGTGAATCAATACTGATCCCCATCCTATGTAGACTCTTCAGAGCCTGTATAGCATTTGGTTATATACCAAAAGTGTGGACACACATTAATGTAAGCTTTATACCCAAGCCGGGAAAAGCTGACTATGAACAGGCAAAGGCATTTAGGCCGATAAGTCTCTCATAGTTCTTGTTAAAGTTGATAGAGAAGCTTATCGATAGATACATCAGGGATGGTCCACTTAAGAAACGACCGTTACAAGGTATGCAATGTGCCTATCAGGCAGGCAAATCAACTGAGACTGCTCTACACCATGTAGTCAGCAGGATTGAAACGGCACTGGAGTCAAAGGAGATTTGCCTATGTGCCTTCCTTGATGTGGAGGGTGCCTTCGACAAGACTACATTTGACTCCATTAGCAGAGCGGCAAGTAAGCATGGCATCAATGAAACCATAATAAGATGGATAAATTGTATGCTTAAGAGCAGAGTGATCACTGCAAATATATTAGGCGATTCAGTGAGCGTCATAACAACCAAAGGATGTCCGCAGGGAAGAGTCCTCTCTCCCATACTTTGGTGCCTAATGATAGACCCGTTGATCGAAGAGCTGAACAAAGGACCACTGAAGACAGTGGGGTACGCTGATGTCATAGTCATTTTGATTAATGGCAAGGTGCCGAGCGTGGTAGCCAACCTGATGCAGAAGGCGCTACACAAGGTTGAGCGCTGGTGCAGGGAGACTTCCCTTAGCATAAATCCGAAGAAAATTGTGATACCATTCACAAAAAAGAGGAAGCTCAACAGCATGAGAAATCTCAAACTGTACGGTACGGAAATACCATGTTCCTCTGAGGTCAAATATCTAGGAGTTACCCTAGATAAAGAACTTACGTGGAAAGTACATGTAGGGCTCACTATTGAGAAGGCCACAAGGGCCTTCAATATGTGCCGCTCTACCTTTGGTAAAACCTGGGGCCTCAAGCCCAAGATCCTCTATTGGATCTATAAAACAATGATACTTCCGATCGTCACTTACGGAAGTATAGTCTGGTGGCCCAGAGCAGAGCTGGTCACATGTAAGTGACTCCTAGGAAGATTCCAAAGACTGGCCTGTAACGGGAGCTTTCAAATCTACTCCTACAGCGGCCCTAGAGAGATTTCTCAATCTCGAACCACTGCATATTACCATATACAGAGAGGCCATGAGTGCACTATACAGGCTCAATACCATGGGACTGTGGAACGTGAACTGGCCACGTACAGTACACACGGGACTAAAACCTAAAGAAGAGATTCCATTGCTGGGCATGACCAGCGACAGAATGACACCTAAATACGTATTTAGGCCATTTTTCGAGGTTTATATTCCAACAAGGGAAGAGTGGGATAAGGGGCTGGCACCCCCTCGGGGGAACAGCATGATATGGTACACGAATGGATCAAAAATGAAATCCGGTACAGGAGCAGGCATTTACTGCAACAAAACGGAGATATCGCTTAGCATGGGCAAGCTGGCAACTGTGTTTCAAGCCGAAACATACGCTATCCTAGCCTGTGCACAAGAGAATCTGGACAGGGGTCGTAAAGGCTTGAATATCTACATTCTCAGTGATAGTCAAGCAACGCTTAAAGCGCTCTTGTCGCACAAGGTGGAATCCAAACTAGTGATGAACGCGATCGAAGTACTAAACAAATTGAGTAAAGCAAACACGGTTCGCCTAGTCTGGATACCAGGCCACAAAGGTTTCACTGGAAACGAAAAGGCTGACTATCTGGCAAGAAAGGGTTCGGAAACACCAATGGTGGGACCGGAACCATTTGTCGGACCTCAACCACAAAGAAGGCACCAAGACAGCTCAACCACAAAGAAGGCACCAAGAAGAATGGGCCAACCATAAAGGAATGACACACGCCAAGCTCTTTATGGGCATGGATAACTGGCTCAAATTTACACTGAGCTCAAGCAGATCCCAGACCCGTCTAATGGCAGGTGCCTTAACCGGCCATTTTGGCACTAGGATCATGCTTACCCGGATGGAACATACCAGTTCCAAAATTTGTAGGGCCTGCAAAGAAGAAGAGGAAAGTATGGAGCACCTTCGGTGCCATTGTGGTGCTCTTGCCTGCAGGAGATTAATGCTAACGGGAATGGGATACCCAAAACCGGAGGACTACAGGGCCATGCCACCGTGGGACATCATCAGGCTCATGAGCACGATTGACTGGACTTAAGGTGGTGATGGCTTTAAGGACTAAACATGGGGAAGCACAAAAGATCCACGATGGGTCGAAGTGCGAAGGCTCTCATACTGAGCCACCCCTACATTAAGATAAGATATTTGTTGAGCTTGTTGATCTAGCAGCTAGAACAACGGCATGTAATGGCATTGGCCTGTACAATGACTTATAGCCGAGATTAAATATAATAGTTATGGCCGAGTACAAAATATAGCCTTATAAAACCTTGTTTTTCTAAACAACTAAACAATATCTCTTGTCACTTGGAAAGTTAATCAACTGTATATCGCCTGCCCCCAGAGAGCTATAGAACTCTCTGCCTCTGAAAGTTTCGTAGTTTTAAAGTGTGTGGTAACTATCATGGTACCTACTTTGTTATACATATACAATAATAGTTTTATTATCATCCTGTTATAAATCCAAATATTAAATCCACCCGGGGAGACACAAGAGGCCAAGCTATCCTACTAATATTATAAATGTGAAAGTGTGGATGTTTGGATGTTTGGATGTTTGTTACTCAATCACGCAAAAACGGCTAAACGAATTTGCATGAAATTTGGCATGCATATAGCCTTTGACATGGAAAAGAACACAGGCTACCTTTTATCCCGATTCTTTAAGTAGTTCCCGAGGGAAAATTGAAAATTGTTTACGAGCTAAGCCGCGGGTAGACAGCTTTGAAATTTGGTATGCATGTCACCTATGCTATGGAAAAGGATATGTCCTTAATGATCTCTCAAATAGTTTCCGTGGGAAGATTAAAAATTGTTAACGAGTGAAGCTTTAGACCCAATTCTGAAGTCGCGGGCAGAAGCTAGTAAACCAATATACGAATATCATCCTTTTCCGCGTCAGCACTTTATGAATTCCTGCAAATAAACAAAACATTACTCTGACATAAGCGTGAGTGCTCTATAAAATTTTAATGCGGGTGCTCCCCTGAGTATATAGAGGGATAAATAATACTTAAAATATATAGTACCTAAAATATACTGGAGCAGTGCAGTTCCCAAAAAACAGACTTCGTCTTGTTTGGGAATTACTATTTTCATTTCTAAAATTACACATTTATCGTCTAGTGCCTATGTTTAAAAAAAATATAATGTTATTGATCCGGAGCAGAAGTGCTCCGTTTCTCACTTGAACCCGCTACTGGAATACTCAACTCTCGAGATACAGGCTAGTACCTAGTTCGTGTTTGGGTGGCTAGTGGTGGGTCAAGTTAATTTAAGTAAATTCCACTTTTGTGATTCTAGCATAAGAGACGAGACAATAAAGTTATTATTATTATTATGGCGTACAAATGTGCTTAAATCTCAGCTTTTTATGCTGGGTAGTGAGAACCAATCACGGGCTTACGCCAAGTGGGTTGGTTCATCGTGTATTGTGGTGGGTATTTGTGTGGTGGAAGTGAGGAAACGCCTGACAATTGAGCAAGTATCTAGAACGACAGATTTTTGTAGTGAGACGTATGTATATTTGTTCAGATCTAATTCCTTTAATGATGTGTGGAGTGATAGGGGGATTAGTGCTGTAGATGAGATGGTAATCGGTATGATTTTAACTGTATGTTGGTGCCACATTTGCCGTATTTCATCTGCAAGCGGTATATATTTTTGTTTTTTTTCGGTGTACTTTTTCTTTATATTTTCTGAGTTAGGAATTGCTGTATCTATTAAATACGTAATATTTTCTTTTTTCAATGTTAATGTTATATCTGGTCTATTATTTGTAGTTGTCTTATCTGTTATTATGTCACGATCCCAATAAAGTTTTGCTATTTCATTGTTTAGTACATTTTTGGTTTATATTTGTAATATGGTTCTGCTTTCTCAATAAGTTTATATTTTGTTGCTAATAATGAATGGATTTGTTTTGCTACATTATTATGTCTTTCTGTATATTGTCTATTCGCCAGAAAGGGGCATCCTCCAGTAATATGGTCTATTGTTTCTTGGCTATTATTACATAATCTGCATTTGTCTGATACTATTGTTTAGTCTTTCATTATATATTTTTGATAATTTTTAGTCTTGATGATTTGATCTTGGATGGCGACCATAAATCCTTCCGTTTCTTTATAGATATTTATAGATATATTATTATTATCCTTTATTTTAAATAGTTCTTAAATATAAATTTTTTTATAACATAAATATAAAAGATATAAATATTATAAAAAAACCTACACTTAGCGGGTCCATCGGCAGCGAGACAGTACCCAAACTACCGGTGGTTAGGGCTGCAGGGTAAGGAACCTCCTGACAATTCTTGCCGTGCCAAGGATTGCCGCCTTCTGTATCAGGCCCTTGATCCATCCGCCTAGCGAGAGTCTCTCAAGATGTTGGTCAAGACTCTTCGCTATTAGACCATTCACAGACACCACTATCGGGATAATGACAGTCGAGTCCACATCCCACATGGCGGTAACCTCATGAGCCAAGTCAAGGTACTTGCTGAGCTTGTCCTTCTCAGCTTTCACGAGGTTCTCGTCATGGGGGATGGTGACATCGACTATCATTACCCGGCGTTGGGACCGGTCTATTAGCACGATATCAGGCTTATTGGCTGCAATAAACCTGTCCGTGATGATAGAGCGGTCCCAGTAGAGCAAGGCACGACCATTCTCAAGAACTGGCGCTGGTGTGTATTTATAATACGGCACCTCAGTCTCAACAAGGGCATATCGGAGAGCAAGTTGCTGGTGAATGATTCTGGCTACTTGGTTATGCCTGTGCAAATACTCACTGTTAGTAAGATGCGAACAACCAGAGACTACATGTCGGAGGGACTCCCCAGGGCGGTGGCATGCTCGACAGATGTCGACGGTTCCGTCCTTTATTATGTATTTTCTGTAGTTGTTCGTCTTGATAACCTCGTCTGCAATTGCACAGGCAAACCCCTCGGTTTCTCCAAAGAGGTCCCCAAAGCGTAGCCAGTTCACTGACGCCAGCTGGTCCACATCAGGCCCAGTAAGGGAACGATAGAACCGGCCGTGCAGCTCCTTGCTCTTCCATACGTCCTTGCGGTCATCAGTGCTTAGCACCGATGGTTTGCGCCAGTTCTCCTTCGCCATAGAGAGAGGTGTGAGGCCTTTATCAACTGCTACTACCTCTCGATGCACACCATTCTCGCTGTTACGGAAATACTCCCTGAGACTATACACCTCGCGGTTATGGAGATTCTTGGCGTTTAGAAAGCCACGACCCCCCAGTTTCCGCGGGATGTATAGTCTCATAACAGACGATCGCAGTTGACGAACCTTTCTGTCCAGAGCGTCTAACTCAGTTTGAGTCCATTTCAGTATGCCAAAGGAGTATATCAGTAGAGGCATCACCCATCCGTTGAAGGCACGCGTTTTATTGCCTCCCGACAAAAGGCTTATTATTATTATTATTACCTTTTGATCGTGTTGACTAACAATTAGTTAGGTCTGATTTTTTCACTGCTGAAGAGATCATAGACCCAAGTATTTGAAATAATAATAATAATAAGTATATAGGTGAGAAGGTACCGTAATAATAATAATATAGGTGAGAAGGTACCGTAGTACAAGTACTCGCCGGAGCCAGTGCTCGAAAACGACCGCGCTCGATTATACTGGGACCGGTCCATCATTACGGACAGGACAGTTCCCGCCAACAAGCCTGATATCGTGTTGATGGACCGGGCGGAATCGCGTGTGTTCTTAGTGAACGTCACCATTCCTTTTGACGAGAACCTCGTGAAGGCTGAATCAGATAAGAAGATTAAGTATCTGAACCTGGCACACGAGGTTACCGACATGTGGCGGGTGGCGTCCACTGAGATCATACCAATCGTAGTCTCAACTAACGGCCTCGTCCCAAATTCTCTTCATGACCATCTAAAGAGATTGGGACTGTGTGACGGACCCTTGATAGCGAGGCTTCAACGTTCGGTATTGCTCGATAACGCTAGGATTGTCCGCCGATTCCTCTCTTTGTCGCCCTGACCCTCGGCCGTCTGGCCTCCTCTGCCGAGGGGTGATCTCCCATCCTTCGATTTGTCGAGGGACCGGGAAGAAATAAAAATTAATTGCGCAATAATAATAATGATTTATTTGTTCCAAAAACATAAAAAAATAAGAAAACGAAGATATCTTAATATTACAGAATATTGGAACAAAAAGGGTCTGTAGCTCAGCATAAGACAGACCGGTACGGACTGTCGCTGATATTCTGCCACAACCTATGTACAATGAACATTCACAAAAATTGACATCACAAAACAATCATTATTTACAATGGACATTCACGAAAATTGTCATCACAAAACGATCATTACAATTTAACATTGTTTGTGTATGATGGATTTAAATTCCCTGTCAGCTGCCGCCTTTTGATCATCTAAGAGCCAGAATTTACACTTTTTCTTAAAATTTTTAGATGACATGGAAAGATCCGCCCTCAGTGGTGGGGGTAGGTCGTTCCAAATCTTCGAGGCGGCATAAACAAAAAGTCCCGTAGTCATAACATTTCTATGTATTGGCAAAGTGAGGAAAACTCCGAGGTTTCTCAGGTTTGAGTGTCTGCATTTAAGCGATAATTTTTCGAAAAGATATTTTGGGGTGTTCGTCTGCAAGAGAGAGTGTAAGAAGGAAGCGTATTTTAATTTCCAAACTCTGCCCATGCACAGAATCTTGTTTTTTACTAAATATGGTGTGATATGGTCTCTTTTCTTAACTGGAAAACAAAATCGCATGCAAGCATTTTGTACCCTCTGAATTTGATTTTGAGTGTTTTTTAGTTTGATATCTCTACTCGCTCTTTAGAAAAAGGGAGACAGAAAGACGGACAGACTTAAACGGATAGACATTCAGATGGACAAAGAAGTGATCATTTTAAGGTACGGAATCCTAAAAAATTAACTAAGCAACAACAATATTAGTCCCGAGGCGTGCAGCACCGCCTTTCTTGACCTACTTCTTCATGATCGCGGCTGCCTCGCAAAGCGCCGCAAAATTACACCACCACTTTGAGCAACTACACATTAAAACTTAAGCTGCTTTGCGTACTTAACGAGGTTACTAGCTGTGAAATGAGAGTGCAATTTATTTATTTCAGCAGCCATATCTCCTGTTCTCTCTTTTAGGTTCTTAGAATGTTTTAACTAAGAATCATTGCTACTATATTGAAATAGCTGGTGTTGGGTTTTTGTGACAGTGGCCACATAATTTTATTATGTCAACTCTTACAGCACTGAACGTGGTTGCTAGAGCAAAACAAAAGTTTTGTTTATTTAATCTCATCATACAGAATTACAAATATAAAGAAAAGGCGGATTTGAAAGAAATGCGGCTGAAGCATTTTCCATCAGTCAACTGTGAGGCAAGTAAAATGTTAGAAAAATAATGCCATGATTTGTGCTCAGGACCAGGGAGGGGGAAAATGCATTTACGCATTTCTCGTGGTCGAGCCAAACCACGAGGTTATGTGGGACTCCCCAGACCGTACTCGATCAGGGCCTATCAACTAAAAACCCCCCAGGCCTTATTATCGCTGACCCCCTGTCTGTGACATGTCCGTTGCCGGACTCTCATCCTGGCTCTGCTACTTTGTGGAGCGGCACAGAATCGCGCCACTCTACACCCCGGAACTGGTTTTTTATTGTGGTTGTCTTCCACGAGGCCTGACGCTCAGTGCGCTGGGCCCTCGGCACGCTCAGTGCGGGTAACGGGTTGCCCGACGGCAGATCCCACTGGATCCACCGCCACGCGGGTGAGCCGAAGCTCGGGGAAACCCCCAACGGGCGCGAAGTGCCATGGCGAGAAACTTGCCTCCACCCTGCTACCATCAGAAGTAGCCGCCGGAATCGTCTTCCAGCGAGAGCCACACCTCTTCTTAACATAAGAAGAGGGGACTTTACCCTTCCCCGCATGAAGCGGGTGGCCACATGAAGTGGCCCGCCGGGCTTAACCCGGCCATCCCGCGCGCCCCCCCCCCCCCCCCTCCCCTCCATGGGGGTCCTCTCGTCAGACTTCCGAACAGGTGAAGAGTCAACTTTTTTTTTTCATTCCTACTTGTATTTGCAGACATCTTGAGTATATTCAGGATGTATGCACATACAAGGTTAATATGATTTCTTTAAATTAGATTGTTTTGCTTTGTTTTGACGTCAATAAGTGCCTGTAAAGGCCTATGTTAAATAAAGATTTTTAAATTTGAATTTGAATTTTGACTATTAGACCGTGGCAGGGAATCTGCCGGGTTGCCCAGGGTGCACCACGAGGAGGTTGTCTGATATCGCACCCCTGGTGCTCAGGCAGGACCTATCTAAATATTTTTTAGCTTTTTATTACATTATCTACATCTTCATTATATTGCCTTTCAATGAAACCATTTAACATAATATTATTATATTTTTTAAGCGAGTTCAAAAAAGGAGGAGGTTCTCAATTCGATGCGTATGTTTTTTTTTGTGTGTGTATGGTACGCGATTACGCCGCCAATTATTGTGGACCGATTTTCAAAATTATTTTTGTATTCGATAGAGTATACTCCAAGAGTGGTCCCATGGTCACCAAAGTCAGGATCTGATGATGGGATCCCATGAAAATCGAGGGAAACGCTAACTTATAACAAGCTCACCATTAAATTATAGCGTTATATTTTCATTCACTAAAAAGTAATAAGATTTGCCCAATGCCAAGAGCCAAACGATGATCTCCTAGAAAGTCTTAAAATTTGTCACCGACTTCAATATTGACGTGTGATGTTGTCTGTACCTATTCTTATATTATTTTTAACTTTTCAGTGTTTTTGAAGTCGGTTTTTATTTTCATAAAATATTTTTTTTCTATTTTTTATTTTCAAGTTTTTATTTTATCACTTTTAATGACGTACTGTATTCTACTAGACAAGCCCTTTCATTTGATATATTGAAGGGGTTTCAACAAAAATGCAATCTGCCGATTTGTGGTTGCAGCCATCATGGATTAATCGGTCAACGGGAAGTGGGTGGGTGGATGGAAATTTTAATTACCAAATTTGATCCAACAACAACAACAAACACGGCAAGCCAAATAAAACTGTTTAAAACCAATGTCTGCTAGATTATCAGTCATGCTATTCTGACTCAAAGAAGGGAAAAAAGAAATAATTTGACAAAGCGACAACAGAAAATGAATGCAATTTCGAGGAGTGCTTATTATTAACGTAGTGTGAAGGTTTTTTTTACCTTTTAACAGGAAATCTCCAGACTTTCTTCTCAGCTACGATGGTATGTGACAATAAGGCAGAAGATGAAAGACAATCGAGAACCTGGTTTTCTTACCTCTAATTGACGGAACACGACAATCTTATTAACATTGTTATTATGGTGACAAACTTAGGTAAGAAACCAGCCGCCCTCAGTTATCTACCACCAACGGAAAAAAAAGTAAATAAAAATAATTTGTTTTATACAACTATTTATTTTATTTACTAAATCCTGCTTTCTGTCTTCCTGTTCTTCTCGAGAAGGCTCTTCCAATTTCCGAACAGGTGTAGAGTCAACTTGTTTTTTCATTCCTACTTGTATTTGCAGACATCTTGAGTATATTCAGGATGTATGCACATACAAGGTTAATATGATTTATTTAAATTAGATTGTTTTGCTTTGTTTTGACGTCAATAAGTGCCTATAAAGGCCTATGTTGAATAAAGATTTTTGAATTTGAATTTGCAAGGCTTGACTTTATCGTAGCCAAGCTTCACTCATATTTTCTATGACGTGTCTAGTGCGGTGCCAGCATCTGCGCGGTGACGCTCGCTCCTCCGCTTTTCGATGGCAATAAATCTCTGGATCAGACTTGCTATTTGAGAAAGGCGCCGAAACGGCGACCCACCAAGCGACGCCGATGACAAGCTTAGCAAAATTAAAAAACAATGTGTAAGTTTCTATGAAAGATAGTTCAATTACTTCAATTCAATTTTAAGGTTAATATGAATTCCACTTAAATTCACATATATCCCAAAGATGGTAAGGGGATCTCCTTAAGAGAACAAATTTGTCTATAACACCACGCTGGTGAGACTGGTTTATGCAGGATTTTGTTTCAGGATAATCTCTTTGCAGAGGCATAATTACGGTAAGCTTCCTCAGTCAGCTGTTAAAGGGAACTGCACTTCTTAAGATGCTACAAAATCAACAGATGTACTATAATAGTTGCTCTCGGTGTGTTATTCAGTTAATGATTTATTGATTCACTTCAGTATACAGTAAATACATTAATAGCTTACATTTCTTTTAATTTTATACGGAATTAAGTAAAATGACCAATTTCTCCGGATACAGATATATAGTATATTTAATTTATCGCCAAACTTTTAGAACGCAAAGGATATCCATAATATAAAAACAATATTGCACCATTTGCATAAATTAATTTTATAACTATATTTACTAACTTGTTATTTTTTTGTTTTATATAATGACTCGCTATGCCCGTGAATAAAGTTTAACACAATAATTAATATTAAGGTAAACGTAATCGAGATAAAAACTATCAAATTTTTTGAGTTGGACCAAATTACATACACATCAAGCTGAATTTTATGAAATTCGGTTAAGTAGTCGATGTTTATCACGAACAAACATTGTGACGCGAGAATAATATAAACACAAGAAGAAAGATGTTGTTATAAGTCTTTACGAAACAAACACGCGCTGTGCTCAATGTTGAAACAAAAGCCAGCTCGTCGTCGAAATTAACAACGATCTTGATGACAACTGCTTCTGTTAGTAAATCGTACTACTGGCCACCCTTCTCCTAAAGGCATTTGAAGGCATGCAAGATGTTTTTGACGCTCCTCCTAAATACTACGCCGCATGCTACGCACGTAGACGCCTGCTACTGAGTAGCCGTAAATGTGATTGATGGTCGATTTCACCAACCATTACTTAGCTTAGGTAGCCCCTAAGACGCATGCTGTCACTTTTTGTCTTTAATGAAAAGAATGTGACAGCATGCCACCTAAGAGTCCCCTAAGCTAAGAAGAGGTTGGTGAAAATGGCCATGACACTCGTAGAATGTCAAATATCGTAGTTACGTCAAAATCCAACGGCATTGAAACTAAAATTCCACTTTATTCCGTAGAGGTTTCTAGTAGTTTCGCACTGTAATCAGCCTCGTCCTGAAGGCATGCTAGATGGTTTTCACACTCTGCCTAAATGCTACGCCGCATGCTACGCCCGTAGACGCCTACTACTGCGTAGCCGTAAAGCGCTCCACACACAGAGGCGGAAGCGGGACAGTAGCCGATATACGGCAAGCGATTTATTTGCGCCGCACCGCTTCCACGGGCAATTCTTGTGTGGCATGGTCCATAGCAACACGAACATTATAAAAAATTGTCCCGCTTGCCGCCTTTGTGTGCGGAACGCTTAAAAGTGCTCGTAGGATGTCAAAATGTTGTAGAAAGTTACATCAAATTCTAACAGCATTGAAAAAAAAACCCTTTTATTCCTTAGAGGCTTTTAGAAGTTAAGTTTCAACCAGATTTTACTTAATAGCGTGACCCAAACTTCGTTTAGTAACGCTTATGTGCTCATGTTATTTGCATTGCAACTGTATCGCGTTTGCATCGCGACTGTATCGCTACAACTAGCCGGCTAGCTAAAGTATCGATCGTGTCTGCATCACACACAACTGTATCGCTGTAGCTCGACGGCCAGCTAATGATTCGCATTTTCATCGCAACTGTATCGCTGTAGCTCAACGGCCAGCCAATGTGTCGCATATGCATCGCAACTGTATCGCTGTAGCTCGA
The DNA here is from genome assembly GCA_963935595.1 of Schoenobius gigantellus. Classification (NCBI taxonomy): domain Eukaryota; kingdom Metazoa; phylum Arthropoda; class Insecta; order Lepidoptera; family Crambidae; genus Schoenobius; species Schoenobius gigantellus. The sequence continues at coordinate 1,337,865 of OZ012553.1, forward strand.
CGGCCAGCTAATGATTCGCATTTTCATCGCAACTGTATCGCTGTAGCTCAACGGCCAGCTAATGTGTCGCATATGCATCGCAACTGTATCGCTGTAGCTCGACGGCCAGCGACTGTGTCGTGTTTTCATCGCAACTGTATCGCTGTAGGTCAACGGCCAGCCAATGTGTCGCGTTTGTATTGCAACTGTATCGTTGTAGCTCGACGGCCAGCCAACGTGTCGCGTTTGCATCGTAACTGTTTCGCTGTAGTTCGACGGCCAGCCAATGTGTCGCGTTTGCATTGCGACTGTATAACTGCAGCTAAGCGGCTAGCTACTGATTAACTAAAGCTTGTAAATCTCTAATGCTCTTTTATTTTTAAGGGATACATTAACACTCAAACGTAATAAAGAATCTTGAAAAAAAACCTAGACATTTTTACACTTTTTTTTTGACGAAAGAAGGAAGAATTTATTATGTTAAATGTATAATTTAGTTAGTCCTGACTCCTGAACTAGTATGAAATGTATTTCAGTAGTAAAAGAATAAACTCTTTGTTCCAAGTGCTGGCTTTACAATATGTTCAATAAATAAAGATGGTTTTAAAAAGACATCTGCATGCGAAGGCGCGCCAAGCCGCCCTGAAACAAAGCCTGCCGACCGGCTTGGCAGCCGAGGTGGCTGCGTGCCAGGGGATCCACTGCTGATCTGCTCGCATAGTCATATTATAATTCGAATGAACGATTTCCGCTTTCACGTTTTTATAATAAGACTAGCTTTTGCTCGCGACTTCGTACGCGTGTAGTTTGTACGACTACGGATCACCAAAAGAGCAATATTGCAAATCACTCCAGATACGCTAGATAAATGGATGGTCTAGCTAAATTACAAAACAAAAAATACAATTCCAATATATACAGTATACACACTGCCCATTGAAAAGTAGGAAATAATTAATGGTTAAACAAACTTACCTTTGTGATGTTTGACCATAATTATACGAGACGTTGCATCCGAAGAGATTTATATATTAACCAGGTAGTCCACTTTCCAATGTACCGGGCACCAAGCACAATTTTAGAGCGAAGACATAAAAATAAAAAAGATAGGTAGGTAGTTTTAGTATTATTCACCCGCTTGCGCGATGTTACGCCGTTTGACTCATTCCTTTAGAGCAAAATTTCTCAAAAACATTGGGTATTTATTTGCAACACAGCAAATAATGGGTAGGGAGGGAGTATAAATCTCTTCGGATGCAACGTCTCGTATAATTATGGTCAAACATCACAAAGGTAAGTTTGTTTAACCATTAATTATACCACGACGTTGCATCCTCGAGATTTATATATTAACCAGGTAGGATGTTTAGAGTATTTTGAGAAATTTTTGATTAGAAGAGAGAGAAAAAAGAAAGTTTGTCGTTAATTTGGTATATGTTAACTTTTTTTTATAATTTATAACAAAATCTAAATCAGTGAATAAGAGTTTTATTACGCATGATAGACTCTTGATAGAATCTTGATAAGAATTTCCAAGGCACAGAAAATCACCTAAATAATTTATAATAGTAAACTAGACTTCTAAGATAAGATAATATGGGTTTCTGAAAATGTATGAAGCTGAAGCAAGTGCAAAGGGAAGACATTGAAATTCTTAAGTTATTTGCTCAAATTTAAATCTAAGATAATGTTTCGACGATTAATGCATAGTGGCTAAAAAATAGACATCTAAATTGATAGTTCATAACAAGAGTTTCATAGGTGGTGTAACTGGTTGGGGTATTATGGGTGTGATTCCTTTACCAATACCTTGGCCTTAGAAAAATCAATCCCTAGTTATAATCGAAGTGTATCATTTCTCCTGCTTTTCATTTTATTCAAGAAAAATTACGAAATAGTTTCGTTGGAACATATCAAGTGCACGCGACCTTCGAGGTTCCGTTTCCAGCTCGAAATCAAGGCTCAGGACACGCAATACATATTTAGCTATAAATAATAAGGATTCTCCGAATGATTCATCAATTTGTTATAATAATTTAAGTACTTACGCTAATTACCAAGGTACCTTAGGTATAGCTTAATTACTTGAATTTTCTTTTTGATTTAGAACAGATTTTATTAAGTTTTTTTGTAGGTAGGATTTTTTTTTTTTTTTCAAACAGATTATATTCCCAAAATCCGTCTTTTACATCCCCTATTTCATAAAAAAAACCTGATAGTAAGCGGCATCTTGGTGGATTAATGAACAATATTTACAGATTTCATGTTATAAATATTCTAGATTTTCACCATAGAAAGTTTCAGATCACTCCTTGGCAAATAACTCACAAAGGCTATTTTCTTTGAATTAATGGTAGTAGTTGTACACAAAATAGGTGCTCTCTCCTCCATATGTTATTTTTATAATCCAACAAATAACAAAATATAACAATTTATTAAAAAATATGTTTGTAAAACCCAGTGTGAGAGCCCCGGGCCATATGATCATAGACATCACATGTTACATATATTTAACCCAACACTGTACTATGAATCTCCAGGGCAGTTCCCTTAAGGCTTGGCTGTCTGGTTTTTCAGTGGAGGAACTAAGAAACAACTAGTATAACAAGGAAGAATTCTGTGGAATTACATATCTAAAACATATAAAATCTAAGGAATTGGAGTACAGTATCATTGACCCGTGATCGCAAGAACTTAAAGTCGAAGGTACGATCCACTAACCACCGTTACGGGGAAGGCTAATCTTTAAAAAAGAAACAAAACATTTTCATTTGGTGTATTCCATTACCCAGATTTGTACCCAATTTTTAGCTATATTAGTTTGATACCGAGATTGATAAAAAATCCCGAACCATTCTGCCCTTTGATTGTATAGATTTCTGTATCTATTATAATATAGGTACCTGATTCTCTTTAATTTAACTTACAACTCTAAGGATATGATTGTATCTGGCTATTATTATGATGGCTGGCTTATGATTGTATTGTTCTCTTATGCTTATGCATAAGGAAACTGTATGTAAACATATAAAGCTTATTATTTCAATAAGTCAAGGATTAAATTTGTTTTCTTTTCCCAAATTTTGACAATTAGCAAGAAAAGAGCATTACAGGTGGGAAATATTATGTTAGTTAGTTTAAATATAAATTGATCTAATTCATCATTACATCATCTTACTGCTCTCATTTAGTATAACTTCTTAATTTCATAACGTAATGTCACAATATTTGACTGTGAAAAACGTGAACTTATAGGTAAACATCTTTGAGATTCGGTTTCTTAAAAAGAAATTTGTAATCCGTTTTACCCGTTACAACTCATAAGAGAACTGGATCGATTGTATTTTTTTTTCAGGTGTGAATAAAATATTTTCATTTAGTTAAGTACCAAAATAATATATATATTTTTTTTTCTCCACTATGTTTTGATTGGCGCCTTTGGTCGAGACTTCGTTGTCTGATATCGATCTACTACAGGTGCTTTCCTCGCAGACTAATGGTACGAGTGACTCCTCGCCTAACCACGTCTCTGCGTGCGTGGCATTTGACGCGGTGGAGCTTTGCAGTTTCCCTGCTGACTGACTGATGGCCTATTAGAAGAAGAAGTACTCGCCGCTGGAACTTTCTTGATTTGGAGTCGATATTTCTGCCAACTTCGATGCTTTAATTTTATTAGTGAGATTCCCGCCAAAGAGAAATGAATCACTTCGTACACGTGCAATATCTTTTTAAACTTATAATCTAATGAATACATTATTAATTTCCTTCGATTAAGCGTGTTTTTATAATGAAGGTCCAATATAAGCTGATTTCTTTGAGTAACACAGCAGTGATTTCAGGGTTCGATTTGGGTGTTTTAACTAATTGGAAGTTTTCAGGTATGAAGATGTTGCCCTCTAACTCTTTCTTTTAATCCTTATTTAAGCCTCCGCACAATATATGACCCCAACGTTCAGAGATTTCATCCTAGATTTTTGTTCCGAAAAGCTCGTGTTTCCCTTTTGAGGTCCATAAGACCTCTAAAATATTCTCAAATAAATTGGTTGCTGGAGGGTTAACATCATTTACACGTACCTGAGAGCTAGTGGATGGTATGGGACACTTGGCTGATGCTTCTGATGTCATCACCTGTACATTACTAGGTTGTCACTCATTACAAGTTTCAGTCACATGAACCACTGACTGAACATATGGGATGTATGATAACACACTGAAGCCAATTCATCCTCTCCATAGATTTTTATTTTATTTAACAAAATGTACTATTATAAACATAAACACAAAACTACGGAGTAGTTTGTCGGCGAGTAACATTAGTAATATTCTGCGAGGCGAGTCATATTCTGCGAGGCTATCCTCAGCCTGTGTACTAATATATATGACCAAAAAACATGACTACAATCGCATCGTAGTACCATTCTCTATATTGTGGTAGTACTGTGCGCGACTATGATCGCATCATAGTACAAAGGCACACTGTTCTATTAAAAAATAAAGAAATAATAACATTCCGTTGAATAAATAAGCTAGGTCATGCTCACACCATGACAGGAAGTGCTGTGGTCGAGACCGTAATCGCGTCACGGTACTAATAAATATGACCAAAAAACATGACTACAATCGCGTCGTAGTACTGTGCGTGACTATAATCGCGTCATAGTTCCAAGGCACACTGTTCTATAAAATATAAAGAAATAATAACATTCTTTCAAAAAATAAGCTAGGTCATGATCGCATCATGACAGGAAGTGCTGTGATCGAGACCGTAATCGCGTCACGGTACTAATAAATATGACCAAAAACCATGACTACAATCGCATTGTAGTACTGTGTGTGTCTATAATCGCATCATAGTTCCAAGGCACACAGTTCTATAAAATATAAAGAAATAATAACATTCTGTTGAATAAATAAGCTAGGTCATGCTCACACCATGACAGGAAGTGCTGTGGTCGAGACCGTAATCGCGTCACGGTACTAATAAATATGACCAAAAAACATGACTACAATCGCGTCCTAGTACTGTGCGTGACTATAATCGCGTCATAGTTCCAAGGCACACAGTTCTATAAAATATAAAGAAATAATAACATTCTGTTGAAAAAATAAGCTAGGTCATTATCGCATCATGACACGAAGTGTTGTGATCGAGACCGTGATCGCGTCACGGTACCAATAAATCTGACCAAAAAACATGACTACAATTGCATCGTAGTACTGTGCGTGACTATAATCGCATCATAGTTCCAAGGCACACTGTTCTATAAATATAAAGAAATAATAACACTTAAACACGTGTACAAGGCGTGTTTCAAAGTGCCGATTCATGGTTCTTTAGTAATTATGAATTATTGCTTGAATAGACGTTTATTTAGTACAAAAAATACAACACACAATGTAACAAAAAAATATAAATATATATTCAGATAGATTTTAGGCCAAATAGGCCCCGCATGCAGAGGCACAGAGTGCTTTGACGCTGGTATTCTGCGGATACCATTTTATTTAACACTGTATACAGAATATTTTCTAATTAAACAGTAACGTTAGGCAATGCGCAAATAGCAAGGCTCTTTTTGTTGCTCAATAAATTTCAAAATGAAATTAATTAGTGAGCTAAATATAATCTACTGATTCGAACAAACACGAAATAAAGTTTTGCTTTAAACGAACGAAATGCAAAGATGAGAACGTGTCGAAAAAATAGTACAATATAATAAACAATAAACACTTATAATTTAAACTTACATAGGTACTTCCAGCACCATCAAAATGCTCGCAGCGGCGGCGGCGGTGACGCAAACGTTTCTCTAGTTTACGAATCTTTTCCTTAATATATTGCTTAGAATACTTACGTTTTCATTTACACATATTGATATCTATAACAACTAAACAACACACTAAAGTTATAAAATAATAAAACTTTGATCTTTAATATTCCGATGCTGTGATGCCCGCACAAAGAAAGCGAATGAGTCAAACGGCGTAACATCGCGCAAGCGGGTGAATAATACTAAAACTACCTACCTATCTTTTTTATTTTTATGTCTTCGCTCTAAAATTGTGCTTGGTGCCCGGTACATTGGAAAGTGGACTACCTGGTTAATATATAAATCTCGAGGATGCAACGTCGTGGTATAATTCTTGGTTTTATTTTATCCATTGCATCGAGGAACTGCTATGTAAAGAAGCCCACAGCATCTTTTCTTGGACGCAGTGCGCCCAACAATACTGCTGATAAAACAATACTGCTAACCAATAACTTTTGAACTTAGTTTAACAGATTTTCATCAAATAAAGCTAATAAGTCCACCGAGGACTTACATATACTTATACCCGATCGATTATTTCAACTTTATTGGTTTCTCTTTATTTATTAAACTAAAATAGTCATTACTCACTATTAATAATAGCTACGTACCAACATTCAATTAACAAAATTTTACAGATTTTGTGAAAATGGATTAAGAATTAAAAAAAATATCCTGCTATCTGTATTATATTGTGGAATAAAATGAAACTATCACCAAATAAGCAAAAAGTTAACATGAGCAAACAAATTGGTTGTATGGACTAGAATCTTTTGCTTACCACGAAAAAAAAACAGAAATTCCGCTTCACATACATGTGACCTCAGAACAATCAAGGTTTATAGATTTAACTGGAGAATTTTACGCCTTCCTTTTTTTTTACTTCATCGGCTTCGTCGGTTATCATTGTTTTTTGGCTAGGGATATCCCAACTTCCTATTGGAATTTTGAAAAATCCTTCCTTATGAGACAAGGCACCCCTGTACCGAATTTTATGCTTCTAACTCCAGTAGTTGGGCTCCACGTTGATGCCTCAGTCAGTTAGTCACCGAGGTCTTATAAATACAGATAATCACGTAGTATCATTTGCACTTATGTATAATATTTTCTGTAACTAACTGAAAGTTACCGTTAACTAACTTTCCTTGACAACCGTCTAACGGCCGGTCTCAATATCCTATCTATCTGTGGATTTGGTTACTAGCAATAGATATTTGACATTAGCTCTATACAAAATATGTCAAATTTCTATCTCCAGTAAACAAATCCACAGATAGATAGGATATTGAGACCGGCCGTTAGTGGTTAGTAACCCTAACTAAAATAGCAGAAATCTTCATTAGTTCGAGTCACAATGGATGACGTGAAACGAATATTAAAATTCTGTTAAATTTTCAATCAACGGTGGTATGCAATTGTCCCGAAATAACGGATACATTCAGAGTAACCGCCGCCGACATGGCGACCTTGCTTTTTTCTAGAGGGCTGATCCTAAGCAGACATAATAGCTTAAAAGCTAAAATATAGTTTTTAGAGTAAACTTTGTTCTAACAGACGGTTTCAAAAATATAATTGATTTCCTACTTGATTTTTTTGCCACTTTTGAGGTAGTTGACTTTATAAGAACAGGTGTATTATAATTATGATGACATGATTGTTACTCACGACGATAACTTAAGATTGGCTGATAGTACAGAATCAACAGCTCGTATCATCAATCAAATTTTTCAACTTAATTTGACGACAAATACAACATACCTAGGCCTTTACAGGCACTTATTGACGTCAAAACAAAGCAAAACATTCTAATTTAAAGGAAACAAATTTAACCTTGTACGTGCATACATTCTGAAAATACTCAAGATGTCTGCAAATACAAGTAGGAATGAAAAAAAAAGTTGAATCTACACCTGTTCGGAAATTGGGAGAGACTTCTCGAGAAGAACTGGCAAGAAACTCGATGGGTAAAAATTTTTTATCTCCTCTTTTAAATCACCAATTTTATAATCTTGGTTTTGTTACATAGTCATTACAAGTTTAAAAAATACAATCTGTATGCTTATATATACTTAAAATGTAAAAAAATGTTATAAACTTATACAATAAATTGTTATTACTAAACATATGGTAAGTTGGTCTAATTCAAATTCAGTGTCAGTTCTCTTCTGACTACTCGTATGTCGTTATATACCAAATACAAAAATATTTAATTACATCAATAGCTATACACAACAACACGATTATTTGCATTATAACGAATAATAACTTCACATTAACTGCAAGTATTGGCATCATTTAAATAATTCTTGACTTTATAATATCCTTTACTCATTAGTCTTTTTACATGCGCTTTAAACTTATAAAAGGGCAAGTCAGTTACACTTTGTGGAACTTTGTTGCAAAAAGTTATACATTTCCCCATAAATTGTACAGTCAGCAACACGTCAAGCTTTACATTTGCATTACGAAAGCCGCCGCTATTACGAGCGACATAAGGGCGGTCTCGAGGTCAATAGGTAAAGCCTAGCGTGTTGCTGTGTGTACAATGACAACGCGATCAACAAGTATCTCTAAGTGGTCTGTGATCAACAACTAAATTAAACAATCGGTCGCTGTGTCCGAGCGTTGACGTGCATTTTAGTTCGTCAGTCGCTCGCATGTGGCGCTGTCGTAGCGCAATCCAAAGCTCCAAATTGCGAATTTGCGATTTATAAGCAATAATTGTACAATCGCAGCAATTGCGACTGTCTAAAGATCGGTAATAAGCCTGCCGGAGTCGTCTGTGAGGGTAGCCCTATATTACATATATCTCTTTTTTTATTGCTAATAAGTTGGCAAACAAGCAAACTGACCTGGTGGTAAGTGGTAACAGTCACCATGTGGCTCCTGTGAGATTCGCAGCAAATCTGCAACCTCACAAGAACCACAGTGTACGTTGCCAACTTGTGGCATCGGATGTAAAGTCACGGTACCCAGTAATTTCACTGCCCTTCAAACCGGAACGCAGCAATGCAAGCACTGCTGCTTTGCGGCAGAAATAGGTAAGACGGAGGTTCCCATGCAGGCGACCCTGGTACAGAGTCTCATTTTCGTGAAATATCTGCCGCCAAGCAGCGCTGCTTGCTCTACTGTGTTCCAATTTGAAGGATAAGACAAGCACTGAAATTACTGGGTACTGCGACTTGATCTTATAAACTAGCAACGTACACTCGAGTACAAAAAGATCGATACTGTCAAAGTTACAAAAATACGTCCATAAAGTCTATCAATCGATGTATACATTTTGTAACTTTGGCCGTATCGATCATTTGTACATTGTGATCTTTACAGTGGAAATTCTTCTTTTATTTATTGCCTTAACAAATCCCCCCCCCCCCCTTTTACACCCTTAAGGAATGATTTCGGGGATAAAAACTATTCTTTATCCTTTCCCACAACTCAAACTATTTTCATAACAAATTTCATCCAAATCGATTCAGCGGTTATTGATTCCCCATACAAACCTCCACCCCCTTTTCTCTCCCTTAATGGGTGATTTCTGCAATAAAAGCTATCCTATGTCCGTCTCCTGGTTCTAAGCTATCTCCTCAACAATTTTCAGACAAATCGGTTCAGCCGTTCTTGAGTTATAAACACGACTTTCTTACCCAGTCACCATGAGGTGGGCAGCATTCTTATATGCTAACTTAGATGTTTAGAAACTATTACCTACAGTTATTTTCCAACAAACAATAACAGATCTCATTCCCTCGCACACGTAAATATAAATAGGGAGCAGTAATGCCGCCTCCTCATTAGCGAGCTTACTTATTTACGTAACGCCGCGCCGCCGAGGCCGCGTGCCTAATCGTCGGTAAATGGAGTTTAGCATGACACGGCTGTCGTCAGAACCATCGTTTCGCGCACGACTAAAGTTTGTTGTAGCTGCTTATGCAAGCTGTAACATAAATAGGGTATTGTGTATGGGGCTTCATGTGGTTTTTGTGTAACGTCCTACGCATCGATATCTAGTAATAGTATAATTTAAGTATAAAGGTATTTAATGCAAAATACAATAATTATGTATCTCGGTTGGGAAAAGTTTTTGGACTAAGGCCTAGTTTTGATTAAATGATTCTTTTTTTGTTACGATTGTATTATGTTTTATGTAATTTATAATAAATAAATAAATATCATTACTTACTTATTCTCTTTATTTGGAAAACTTACAGGTAAATTGAATCATCTTTTATACTTGGTTACTTTTTTATCACCCAGGAAAATTTAAAAGACACTTCACGACATGGTAGTAGAATGATTCAAATATTAATAAAAAAAAACAACTCACCTATTTAGATTTTTATTAATTTTCTAAAATATCCATAAAGTACTGCACTAGTTTTGTGCAGAGGAGCATGGGACGTAACAGTATTTTTAACAATTTTTAACAACCTGTATATATAAAAAATCTCGCATCACTAGGTTTGTTCGAAATAAACTGATAGACTGAACGTGATAGATTTTCTCTTAGACAATAACCTAGCTGGTCTAAGCCGTAAAGTTGGTCTTGGTTTAAACCTAGTGCGCTTTCACTTGTGTCAATAGACATAGAAAGAGACAGCGTCAGGCTTAAATCAGGTCTAAATTTAGACCATGTTTTGTAATAAGACGGATGTTTGCACTAATGGCCATTGGCCAATTACAAGTCTTCGTATATACGTAAGTAATGACAATGAAACTTGAAAAGAAATAATCAAGGAACACCTTTAAAACATCTCTCGGTCAAAAGCATAAATCAAGATGCAGAAAATGAAGCAATAACAATCCTTTTAAGCATGCTGGGAGACTTACTAAATAAATCCCAGTCATTCTGTCGGAAGACTAATTTGTTGTAATATCTGCCTACACGGGAAATAACAATATTTTGTCTTTATCTCGCATTAGCTGCTGGAACGCTCGTCAGCGCATAGCAACACAGGAAGTGCCAAAGCAGCTGAATAGAATGTGACGCCATATCTTTTATATGACTTTGTTAACATTACCCATGTTTTGACTTGATAGGGTAGTGACCAAACACCTTGTATTATATAACATACTCGTAAGTGGTTAATTAGCACATTAGCGTAGATAGGCGGGGTAACGCTCCAGAGTTCCAGATGTTTCCCCAAAAATCAACATACCATACAATACACGCATAGGTATGCGAAACTTCCTCCGTCAGAGATGACCGCCCACGCGTAAGCGGCGCCCTACCGCATCCGAGCAGACACAAAGGACGTCGACCAGAGTTTGGTGCCTAAATAGAGAGGACCTCCGCCTTGGAAGTGTCCACAGTGGAGGCATTTCGCCTGTGGCTCGAGGAGCAGAGGGGTTCGACCTCGGTTTCTGGCACTTTGTCCCGGACCTTAGACACCATGCAGTCTGTTATCACCACGCAGGCGAACAGGCAGTACGGGTCGCTCCCGTAATTTCTTGTACAGGGTGAGCGATGCAGACATACGCCTGCCTTCTTCTTCTTGACAGTAAGCACCAGCAGGGCTTAGGCTGGTCTAAAAGTTTCAATGACCTTGTCCAGCATCGACGTCCCTTTTCAGCATGTAATCTTTGTCGGGTGACGAGGAGAATGCGGTGGTGCTAGACGTGATCGCGCTAAGGCGTATGTGAAGGGCATCGTTTTTTGAACACAAATTATATAGGTACTCTGCAAAACTGTAATGCCCATATTAAGAAAATAAAGATTATTATTATTATGGTTGGGTTTTAGTCAGTATAGGCCGCGGACGCTAGGTGGCACTCAGCCTCCAGTCTGTAGCCGCGGAGAGTCCCACATAACCGAAGTCCCCATAGAGGTATGGGAAACCCATTCCAAAAAAAAACCGTCCAAGTGCGAGTCGGACTCGCCCATAAAGGGTTCCGTACGATTTATTACGTATTAAAAAAACCACTTACTTGCTCTCGTTCAAAACAATTTTCGGTGGAAGTTTACATGGTAATGTACATCATATATTTTTTTTAGTTTTATCATTCGCTTATTTTAGAAGTTACAGGGGGGGACACAGATTTTACCACTTTGGAAGTGTCTCTCGCGCAAACTATTCGGTTTAGAAAAAAAATGATATTAGAAACCTGAATATAATTTTTGAAGACCTATCCATAGATAGGGATACACGTATGGGTTTGATGAAAAAAAATTTTTTGGGTTTCGGTTCTATGTATGGAGAACCCCCAAAATTTATTGATTTTATTTCTATTTTTGTATGAAAATCTTAATGCGGTTCACAGAATACATCTACTTACCAAGTTTCAACAGTGTAGTTCTTATAGTTTCGGAGAAATGTGACTGTGACATACGGACAGACGGACAGACAGACAGACAGACATGACGAATCTATAAGGGTTCCGTTTTTTGCCATTTGGCTACGGAACCCTAAAAAGGGTATTTGGAACTCTCCTATTCCGTCTAGCGCAGAGGGTCAAGACACTTCAACCCGCCCCAGTGTCCGTTGTTTCTTCATAGCTGGAGGATTACTTACCCAATGCTCCTGACAAACAGCTTACTTAACCCAAGAGATCAATCATCTGCTGAAACACTAAGTTAAAGAAAGCTATGACTGAAGAACTTGAATAGTACACTACATTTAAGATTTTAAAAAATGTGCTAACGTTACTAAATAAAACAAAGAGAATTCATGAATTTGTTTATAGCTCTATGTAGAGTGAAGAAGCGTACCTACCTGATTGTTACGTAGGTAGGTTTATATTGATTTATTGTGGAAGTTTTTCTCAGTAAATTGGTTTATCATAAATAACCTTACAATTTTTATTGTTGTTTACGCATTCAACGCTTAAGTATACTATAAATAGAGATTAAGCGAGAAATTGGTGCGAATTATGGCCATCACTTTGGGAACAAGCAGAGCATAGGGAAATAGGGACTTTTTTTTAAATGTCCGTCTTACAGATTACTAAAAATTTTACACACGTTTTTCTTCTTTTCTTACGTAATCAACAATCTGCAACGGAACATTGATTTGAAACTGTCGCATGACGTCATATGTAGGTAAATTATCTACTGACTTGTGACGTAGCCAGGCCCCACTCCATAACTTTAATTCGCTTTATCTCAATGGTTTTTTGTTATTTCGAGAAAGCGAAAAGCACGTGTCTAATTTTATTTATTATCTAAGTATCTAACGGACTTACAGCATTTAGATTTTTCATAATCACTCCGCACCGTTATTGTACCTACAAATGTGACGTTCATGTTTGGTCATGGAATTGTCATGGAATTCGTAGGTCTGAGAATAGGTCGTAGACAATTTTTTATCCCTCTAGGTAATAAGAGTGACCCTATCCAGAATTTTTTCGACAATTATTATGGCGAAACGTAGTTTATGAGCACAGCTAGTATACCTACTCGTATATGAGAAACACAAAGCGTTGACACATGAAATAACACAAAAACTAACTAGTCTAGTTATACACGGTTATTTTTTTATCACCCTGGAAAATTTAAGGGACGCTTCGCGACATGGTATTAGAATGATTTAAATAAGAAAAACTTTTTAACAAAAAATTGAACCGCCGAAAAAACTAAAAAGCAAAAACACTGAAATGTTAAAAATAATATAAGAATAGGTACAGACAATATCACACTTCTATATTGAAGTCGGTGCCAAACGATGCTCTCCTAGAAAGTGTTAAAATTTGTCACCGACTTCAATATAGAAGTGTGATGTTGTCTGTACCTATTCTTATATTATTTTTAACTTTTCAGTGTTTTTGCTTTTTAGTTTTTTCGGCAGTTCAGTTTTTTGTTAAAAAGTTTTTATTTTATATTTTTTTGTGACTTTCATCTATTAATTTTACAATCAGTGAGTGAATCATCAATCATCCCCCGTTTTTGTACCTTTAGGGTTAGAATTGTTTTTTCAAATTTATATGGGACGACCCTCGGGGTATACCCTTTACAATAAAAAAAAGAATCATCAAAATCGGATCACTCTGTACGAAGTAATGCGTGGTCATTGATCACAATTAGTAAGTAAATCAACAATAATTTCCTGTTTTCCTGCCCTAGGGGTAGGATTTTTTTTTTCAAATTAAAATGGGACCAACCTCGGGGTATACCCTTTCCAATTAAAGAAAGAATCATCAAAATCGGAGTTCTCTGTAAAATAGTTAAAGCTTTGTGTTGTAATTTCTTGATGCTGATCTGATGATGCTGATGAAGTTATGCGTGATCATACATATAAAAAAAAATATACGCGTCGAATTGAGTACCTCCTCCGTTTTTTCGTCGGTAATAAAAAAAATAACTAACTTACTTAAAATTATATAAATTTTCGAAAATATCGAAAAAATGCAGCACTAGTCGAGAGCAGCATTTTTAGAGAATTTTTTTTTTTTTTTTTAATTCATTTTTTTTAAATATTTTTTTAAATAATTGATGTGTCCTGAAGCGTCCCTAAAATTTTCCAGGGTGATAAAAAAATAACCGTGTATAAGAAACACGAAGCATTTACACATGAAATAACAAAAAAACTAAGAAAAACATTAAACATGCGCAGGAGCTTACTGTAGTCTATGCGCGTTCGTGCTGCATGTCTCACCTGCATCTGTCCCAACGTGCCATTGTAGGCGAATAGCTCCTATGTCAGTTTTTCTATGCCCTCTTGCACAGAGTTTATTGCTTCAAGAAAAGCAGCCTTCTGCGGATATTAATAAGGATATTAATTTTCACTAAACATCACGCTAGACATGCATTTCACACATTGAAATTAACAGTTTCATGACATGACTTGATATATAAGGATATAAGTGAAAGTGGAAGATTTCTATTAGGAATTTTAACCCTCTCTATGGGTATTGATTGAAACCACCTGGTTCAGAGGGCCTATTACCGATCTCATGGTTTTGCAAATGATATCTATACTATATAAAGCTAAAACGATTTCCGGTCAGATTTTTGATCATTTGTTCATTATTATAAGATGATATTATTGAAATTATGTCACAGTGATGATATCATTGGAGATCGGTAATGCGAAATGCGGAATTTCATGACTTCTTTTTCTCAAAATTATACCATGTCATACGATGAAAGATCCATAATTGGCCTGCAGATCTGCAGGCCTATTATATAGGCAGGTTTTTAAATTATATCATGATGAAATAAGATTTTCGGTCAGATTATTGATCATTCGTTCATTATATCATGATGCCATAATTGATGCCATTGGAGATCGGTAATACCAAATGAAGCATTTCATGACTTCCTTATCTCAAAATTCATACCATGTCATACGATGAACGATCCATAATAGGCCTGCTAGAATTCCAAGAGATCTTAAGTTCTAAGATATATTTCTCCACAGTGTCAGTAATTTTTATACTTACATACATACCATAACAAAATGTAGGTGTAATCTTGGGACTTCCCGATTTCGAACAATTTCGATTGACTGTTCCGCCACAAATATTAAACATACAGTTCTAAAATTTATATGTGACATTTTTTAACATTTCATCTAAACATTCATAAAGACAGAAACATGATTAATAATATTTCACTCGATAGAAATAAAATCCAAAGATCACTCTGTTCAATATTTTAAAACTGCTGTGAATCAGAAAATACATTAATAAATGGCATAAAAGTTTTACTAATAGATGTGCATTTTTATAATCTAGAAAATTGAAAAAGTACAATTATAATTTTGTACCCCAGTTTTCCAAAAATCGATAAAAAAAAGTAACGTTTTTAGATCGGTCACCGCGCGTAAGCGACATTAGAAGCTATGCATAAAGCAACTTTATTACTTTGCAATTAAGCAGTCGCCGTGCACGAGTAGATTTTCTGGGAAACCTCGTCTTAACATGAGTCTATTGTGTTGTGTCTGTTCAAAATCAACAATATAACATTAAGTACCAGATATAATGTTAATAGCTATTAAAATACATATCTAAGAACGTATGCGTGACCACGTGAAATAAAACTACCTGTATTGGTAGAACTATTTCAAGCAGGTTGTAATCCTATTTGCAGTTAATTTGAATAAATATAGCCGAGCTAGGTCACACTCGCACCTTCTACGGGCTTCCCGGCCCGTAGCCGCGTTATTGCCTATTAAACTTTATTGAGTTTTGCAGCAAATACCATAAAACTACAATAAACTCACTGTAATTGTTCTTCCTGTAGCTATCGTACAACTTTTACTTTTTACCTATCTCGCGTGAACAATATTTTCGTTTATTATGAATGTGTTCTGTGTTACCACACTACCAAATAAAATAGATAGAGGGAACATAATGTTGATACATGTTAACTTTACAAACATTGAGGTCAGTCGTAAGTCATTCCGAATTTGATTAATGATACGAGCTATTGTTTCTGTACAGTCAGCGAATTCTGAGCAACCTACGAGTATAGGGTCATCATCCAACTAAAACTGTACTTATGTAAGTTAACGTACTCAGTCCTACACGCTACAGGCCATCGCATTTTATGTTTGTACTTAGTAAATAAGTTTTCTAATCAGAATTAATTGTACAAGTGTCATAAACCAATATCCTCTGTAGCAAGATATAGGTAATAAAGGTAAACATATAATCCTGATAATTTTGTTGAAGCTGAATAACATATGGGAATTATTTATATAATCCCCGTATATTAGTCGGCACATTACTGAACCAGTGAAGGATGATCTAAATCCAGTTTTTAGAGCAGTACCTACGCAGACCAAATAGTATATCTACAATTTTTTCGTTATAACGAAAGTATAAGATAAAAAAATGTTGCTCTGTAGTGTTAATAAGAATAGTAGCAGAGTCAGTAGCCCTAATTTATTAACTCACATAAATCGATGTGAGTTAATTAATAGGGGTTACTGACTCTGCCACTATTCTAATAAAGGACTTGCACAACAGCTGCTAAATACGTTTAAGAATGAATGCATTCGTTTTGACGTTATTGTTTAATTGAATTTGATAGAAATAGTAATATGTTTTAAGCACGTTTATGTTTTTAGTGAGTATTGTCAAGTAACACTTGATTAGCTTATGTGACCTTAAAAGACTACTAGCAGCTTAAATGAAATTACTGTTAAGCAATCCATGTGTTGTATTCCAAGCTACAATATAATTTCACAAGCATCATACATTAGATGAATTTTTAAAGAGATTCCACGTAGAAATATTAAAGCGATGTCAGTGGCATGCCTAACTGTTCAATATATTCATTTCGTTAACTAAAGTCTCATTTCGTTAACTCGTCGACTATGTAACCATGTCGTTGTCACATTTCATGGTATCTGAAATTTATAAATGCTTCTCGGACACCTATCGCCTTTGTTTGCCCACGCCACGCGATGTATAGAAATAATTACAATGATTATTCATATTTTGTGTACATTGTGCTATATCCTTTGTTCTGCCGACCTTCTACTCGTACCCCGACTATGTCTATAGGGTGGGGCCACATCAGTTCCAGAAGGTTACTTTGATCAAATATTGAACTCCACCAAAAACCCCACGTTGGGTGCCAATGGCACCCAATTCAAATTCAATCGTTTATTCCATGTCACATTACTGAACAGTACAATATGGAATACATTATATACGTATACATGTGACGCCTTGCAAAGGCACAGCAAACATAAGGGAGCTAATTATTATTTTCCTTAGTAATTATATTAGTACTAGCTGTGCCCGCGAACTACATTTCGCCATAATAATTAAAAAGAATTCTGGAGAGGGCTTAGAGATTTACGAAATAGCCTACGACCTATTCTCAAACCTACTTTTGAAATGCATAAATTTTCGAAAGTGTCGCCTATAAAACTACAAGTAATCGACTGTTTAAAAAATAAGGCATAATAATGTTATTATTTTAATAATTTACTCTACTTATATGATACATTAAGAGTCTTTAATCTTAATATACACCGCAGTGGCGAAACAGTGTTAGTATGTAAAGACCCTTGTAGCGTCAGCTAGAGCATCCCAACGGGTGGTGGGGGATGAGTGGGCGAGGAAGGAAGGCGATAATAAAATAAGCAGCTCCCTCGGCGCCGCCTCGCCCGCGCCCGCTGCAAATCAGATAGCGGACGGTTAGCTAATCAACCGTTTGTGATCTTTGCGTTTAGCGTTTAGCTTCGTATACGCTTTAGGTTGACTACTTAAAAATGTATGTATACCTACCTAAATATTGTATTTATTTGATACATTCATAATATAGGAACATAGCGTTTTGTAATAGCTAAGAGTATTTGATTGTTCAGGAATTCATGCCAAGCTCTCTTCTATCTTCGGCCTTTCATAAGTTGAAATCACAACAAAGAGCTGTGTATACATAAACAAATACAAACTTAACATACCTAGCATTGGAGAAGGCTACTTGCAGTGGCGAATCGTGCGTGAAGATATCTGATAGATAAGTTTACTGAGCCTGTTTACATGCGAAAACTACTTGCTCCATGTACCACTTACAAGCAACTTCGCACGCCTCTGATATTATGTTGAATTATAAACAATCAAAATCACAGCCAATGTGTTTTTCGTTTTTCGAATTTCATATGTACATTTGTCAACGCTCCTACGATGAAGGAAAACATCGTGAGGCAACCTGCACACATCTGCGAAGAAATTCAAAGGTGTACGTGAAATCGACCAATCCGCACTGGGCCAGCGTGGTTGTCTAAGGCCTAAATACCCTAACTTAAGGAAGGCTTGAGCCCTTCGGTGGAGACGTATATGAGCTGTGATGATAAAATTTACAGCCGGTTATAGTTTTTGTAACGCTGCATTATTATAATGTCATAGAACAGTTGAACGACTCAATCTATGCGCTCCGATTAATCGCACGCAACTTTAAAGTCGGTCCAGTGGTTCAGTTGAATTGGCCCTCTGATGATACGTTCATCAGTCAAATGACAGGTATAAAATTAACTCCATTCCATTCTCACGCCGCTGCTTGATGGCAAGCATCGTTTGGCTTGGCGAGCCCACACGATTGCCAAACGCGTCTGGCACCAGCGCCTGCCAAATGTCATTCGTGTCGAACGTTTGTCAAGGCTTATGTTAAGTTACGGTGGACATCAGCAAAAATTGGCAATGCATCGTGACCAGCAGTGATTTGTGGAAGTTAGTGTTTATTAGGGATCTGGTGATGGCGGCAGTTCAATCTCTTTATTTACTTTAGTTTCATGGTCATAAAACCTGTTATAGAAATTAAAGTATTTTGTTACAAAATTTTGTTTCCTTATTAACCTTGGCTAAAAACTATCACCAGACCCTTTCTACCACCGAAAAATTGACATACGCTAGCTCTTCACCCTTTGCTGTTGATATTCCAACCTTCAAAAACGTTTCGCCCAGTCATTCGTAATGCAAGCGTGTGAAACGAACTGCCAGCGAATGTGTTCCTCAAGCACAGCACACTTGAGTCTTGTCAAGGTGAAAGTAGACGGATATTTGATGGAAAAGCATATTCTATCTTAGATATCGTCATTGCTTTATATCAAAATATAGATTGTAACCAACATAAAAAAAACCTTGTCATTGGCGCCCAACATGGGGCTCTTAAAACTACTATGTATATTAAAACATTGTTGAAATTCAGTTTGGCTCAATTACTCACGAAGTCTCGTATTATTGTTTGTATTTACAAACGATGTGCATTGTCTACTATAAAAACGGGACATTTGTGTAATGATAATAACGTCTTCAGTCGCAATGCAGACGTTACTACACATCGTAGTGCGTCAGCGGTTCACCCCACATTCCGCCCCTTGTCTCAACGTGTGCTTAAGGCTTGTTTTTAAAGGCTGATATGATTACAACCTATTAGAATTTATGTAGACACTTGAGTATAATAAAACAAATTGAAAAATAAGTTTAATTGCCTATTGAACACAATTTATATCGTTAAACTTACATTCTTAGTTTCTTCTTTAGATTTTTTTAGATATTATCTTCATATCACCTAGATTCATTGCTCTCAAATGTAGTTACTGAGATAACTTCGGTAAGCTGTCACCTATTAAAATTTTACTTAGCAACGCATTCATTTCTACTATATTTCGAAATAGTCCGCCGGTACTTCCGGGGACTAACTGAACCTTTAGACCTGACTTGAATGCCAACTGACAATTTTCTCACGCGACTGAAAATGTGCGATAAGAAAACGAAAGCATGTATTCGACGTGACCTGACATTCTATTATTATTTGCCTTGTAAATGGAAAAATACGTTCAAATTCCACTGGGAAAAAGACCCCTGTCAATTCTTATTTCAACCCTCTCTCGTTGTCACTAGATATTTGTACTCCCATACGCACATTTTTCGCCGCAAAATTAAAAATCTTTATACAGCCTTCACACTTTCTTATTCGGAATTCTGGAAGCTTTCTCAAGAAGAACAAGAAGAACAACAGGTAACTAGAACTGTCATTTTTGAAAGAAACTTTATATCCATTACTAGTTTATTGATCTTATTTGTTACGGCGGCGTTCATGATAGCAGTAATAGATGTTAAATTTCTTTCAAAAATTACAGTTCTTGTTAGCAACCGAAGTTAGAGAATAGGCCTGCAGGTCACACTTCATTTTGGATTATTCGCATAAGGACAGATTCTCAAAAAGACAGATTTTCAAAAGGACAGATTCTCAAAAAGACAGAAACGGTACAGTTGCACACACCCTCACACAGTAGAAATTAGGGATGTTTGTTTTTATTAATTGATTAAAGGATCAACCTATGAAAGTGAGTGTACCCATCAATCAGCTCATTTTGTGCAAGTGCTTTAAAAAGAGGAATTTTGGAAAAGTTTTTTAGCAATATGTTCGGGTTCAAGGTACGAGTAGATAAGCTTGCAGCTACAGATGGGCAAAATAATTGACTTATATGAAAGAAGGCCTGTTTTGTCATGTCATGTAGAAAGAGAGTTTATTAAAACATTAGTCATTTGCTGTTTTCAGCATGTCTTTATTCAATGTCTTCTAATTTGTAAAGCAAATGTTTGATTTTTACATAAAAATATTTGATTGAATGGTTTTTTCACAAAAAATACATAAATCTATATATTTCGCATTTATTGGCAACTGTTTAAATTTTCGCACTAATCGCATCTATTTCGTAAATATGAAAATTCCGTACCCCTAATAATAATTAAGTTTCCGTTTACTCCCTGTAGCATTATGTACTTTTACCGTAATACATTAATTAATATTATATTGCCTAAGTACTTTTACTGAATTTCTTATTAAAATTTTAATTTATTTTTAATAAAAGTAAAATATGATCTATGTGCTCTAACAAAATCTATTTTGTATGTTTGAACGCGCTTCCGAACATGTCCTCGGATAAACTGGATCTGTCCTCGGATAGGCCTCGATGAATCTTCATTCTTACGTAATAATTATAATAAGACAAAAAAACTGACATTTCCATAATTTTATCATCATCACAGCCCATACACGTCCCCACCGAGGGGCTCGAGCCTACCCTATATTAGGGTGATTAGGCCTTAGCCTGGCCCAGTGCGGATTGGTCGACTTCACATACATCATTGAATTTCTTCGCAGACGTATGCAGGTTGCCTCACGATGTTTTCCTTCACCGTAGGAGCGTCAGACAAATGTACATATGAAATTCGAAACGAAAAACACATTGGTACATGGCGGGTCTCGAACCCCGACCCCCCGATTAGAAGGCAAGTGCCGAGTCCACTGCGCCACCGACGCTCCCTCATAATTTTATATTATAATATATTTCAACATTAAGTCTAATAATTATGTAACGAAATTGAGTTAAGTAACTGACAACCTATTTGGGCATCATTAATATTATATTGACATTAAATGATATTATATTGTATGTTCCAGGACTTTATCAATAGGCTTAAGTATATGACTGACCTTTGATTTAAGTAACTGACAACCTAAATGGGCATCAATAATATTATATTGACATTAAATGATATTGTATTGTATGACTTATATCAATAGGCCTAAAATGTAATAATTATACATAAAGTGACATAGAATTGTATGTTCTAGGACTTATTAAGCTTATAATGTATTATGACTTACCTTGTAAAACATCAACTATTATAAGGTCAAATAAATACAAATACAAAATACAAAAAACTTGTAATTATGAAAATATTTTTAAAGTGAAACTTTTTTTTACATCGCCTGAAAATTTTCCGTCTATCTATCACAAATGTCGCACTAGATAAAAACATGAGATCTTTTATTTCACTACTTTATATAGGTCAGGATTGGTCTATGCGTTACATTTCGACTTTAAATCTATGTGACAGTGGTTCGATCCTGGTGTAGAGCGTTATACCTATTAAATTTGTTTTTTATGAGTTATTATTTTTTATATTAATTATTTTTTCATAAGAAAAAATATAAGTTGAGATAAAAACCTTGATTTTATTTTTACAAATTTGTTCTTTTTTTGTTATTAATTTTATTATTTATTTATAATTTTCTTTTCAGAAGGAAAAGATTTAATTTAAGAATAATAATGCGATTTTAGACCCTAAATCGAATGATTTTCCGAAAATTTCCGAAAAAAAAATCTTTGTTTTTTCTTTTCTACTTACATGTACTTTTGCCTTTTTGAGAATCTGTCCATATGAGAATCTGTCCTTTTGAGAATCTGTCTTTTTGAGAATCTGTCCTTATGCGAACAAAGGTTCTTCAAAGGTCTTCGTCCGATGGTATTGGGATCCTGGGTGTGGAAGTTTCTCACCAAAGTTAGGATCTGATGATTGGATCCCATAAAAATCGAGGGAAACTCTCAAAGTTTTAGGTGTCTTCAACGTGTTTTGTGTATATGTTGTGATTACTCCGCAATTGTGGACCGATTTTCAAAATTCCTTTTGTATTCCATAGAGTATACTCCTGGGGCTGTCCCAAGATCACTAAAGTCAGGATCTGAAGATGGGATCTCATGAAATTCGAGGTTCCTTTCACTAAAAAGATTTCATTTACTAAAAACTTAAAAATAAAAAATATTTTACAAAAAATAAAAACCGACTTCAAAAACACTCAAAAGCTTAAAATAATATAAGAATACCAAAATAGATTGCCAGCTCCTGTCTGGGAAAGCACGTCAGTTGGTATTTTCAAACAGAAACTGAAAGAGCACTTTTTAACTAACTGTTAGTGGTATATGTGTGTGTGTGTGCGCAAGTGTGTGTGTGTGTGTGTGTGTGCGTGGGTGTGTGTGTGTGTGCATGTGTGGGTAGCTGGGTGTGCGTGTGTGGATGTGTAAAATTTATTTTTATTTTTTATGTTTTAATTGGTTTTGGTGCACAAATTATATTTTTTTTGTTCCCGCAATTCGAGTTTTAGTAGGGTTGGCTGGTAGAAATCTCTCATAGAGATAAGCTCACCCTTGTACTTTGTTCTTCTTTGTAATACCTTTTCTTGTAAATTTGTGTACAATAAAGAATATATAAGAATAGGTACAGACAACATTCACTTTCTATATTGAAGTCGGTGACAAATTTTAAGAATTTCTAGGGGATCATCGTTTGGCGCCTACTTCAATATAGAAGTGTGATGTTGACTGTACCTATTCTTATATTGTTTAAAACTTTTCAGTGTTTTTGAAGTCGGTTTTTTTTGTAAAATATTTTTTTAAGCCTCCTCTGAAGTAGGACATATCGTAGTGCTCAAGAAACAGCTGGGAGTTCGTTCTAGGGCCTACACGTACGTGGAAGAAATGAACGCTGAAACCGAACTGTGCTAGACGAGATCGGTTTCAGGTAATACGGATAAACTCTACTGTGATGCGAGAAGCGAGCACCATTGCAAGCAGTTCCTCAAACACTATTTTTCCTCAGAGCATACTATTTTTTTAACAATAGCTTCCTATAAGTATGGCAAGTACTCATTACGTATGTTGCTGCTAGTACTAGCCATGACCACTTACTGCATTCAGGAATAATTATGACCGCGAGTTACGTGCGTAAGCGAAAACGACCGGGCGGCTGGGCTGTGTGAATTATTGCTGCTAATTACATACAACTGCATTTGCTGCTTTTACTTGTATTGTAGTTTGTTCTACTCTCTAATCATTACTTACTACACTGGCTGTGCATGGGTTTGCATAATAACAAATGTAAGAAAACGAGACATGTCACTAAAACTGAAGTACTTAAAAACATTTTGACTATCAAACTGGGCGATATGGTTTCATTCACATATTATTGAAATTTCCACATTACACGAAAGCGGTTTGCATAATCCTATTTAACCCCCCTAAAATGGATCAAAAGCGAAGGTGCTTGAAGAGTACCTAGAGAATGAGAGTGGCTAACATAAGCGGACCTTCATTAATCGACAGAAGCGGGCGGTAAAATTGAATATTATGTACATGAATGTTCCGAAAAATTACTATGTACGGTGACTTGACATATTGTTATATCATAAGTTGGCAACATTGGCGTCCTTGTAGGGAGGTGTAGATTTGCAAGTCTTACAGAAACCACATGTACTAGGTACAGCAACGTTTCGCGCGCTTTCTTGCTCGCGCTTGATTTACTATTAGCAACAACCCTGTCACTCGTGCTCTGTAACGTGAGGCCTTAGAACACTAATTACATAACGCGTGGCGTTAAGGTATGGTTCAGCTTGGATGCTCAAAGTTGAGTTATTAAAAATGTCGGCTTTTTTCAAGATCAAAGAAGTGCAACTTCTGTACGTAGTACTATTATCTATTCTGTGGTATAGGCTATTGTTTTTTACTTGGCTACTGTAATTATTTGCAAATTTACATGTATAATAAAGGAGGGTCGATGGCGCTGTGGCCTCGGCACTGGACTGTGCCCCGAGTAGAATCGGGAGGCCCGCGATCAATCCTGCCATGTACCAATGTTTTTCGTTTCACGAATTTTATATAATTAATCTGACGCTCCTACGGTGAATGAAAACATGTATAGGTACACCTGTGAAGTAATTCAAAGGTGTATGTGAAGTCAACCAATCCTCACTGGGCCAGCGTGGTTTGACTAAGGCCTAATAGCCCTAACTAGTTAGGGTAGGCTCGTGCCCCTCGGCGAGGACGTATATGAGCTGTGATGATGATGATGATTTACAATAAAAAAGAACTACCCGATCAGCGAAAGCCGAATGAAGCCTAACAAGTGCAGTAGGTAATTGTATTGGGTCGGCTTTGCTGTTCGACAAATACTGCCGAAACAACAATGCCAGTCCGCTTATTTGTGTAGCAACCCTGATAAAGCTTAAGATGAGCTTTTTTAAAGAATGTTACCTATTTATTTTCTATAGTATCGATACTATCTATACTTACTAATATTATAAAGAGGAATGATTTGATTGTTTGTTTGCATTGAATAGGCTCCGAAACTACTGGACGGATTTGAAAAATTCTTTCACATTTAGAATTCTTTAATATACCTGATGAACATAGGTTAAAAAAATATTTTTCTTGTGGGAAAATATAAAATTCCCACGGGAAAACAAAAATAGCGCGGACGATGCT
This sequence comes from Schoenobius gigantellus, assembly GCA_963935595.1. Lineage (NCBI taxonomy): Eukaryota > Metazoa > Arthropoda > Insecta > Lepidoptera > Crambidae > Schoenobius > Schoenobius gigantellus. The sequence continues at coordinate 1,363,156 of OZ012553.1, forward strand.
GCGAGCGGATAGCTAGTATTTTATAATTTCAAAAGTTTAAGGTTCTACCTTCGGTATGAAACAGGAAAAAATCTCACACTAAAAACCCACCACACTCATATTTAACCACGATACCAGTCTCGCGAAAAGGCGTGGATTGCGAACGTTGAATATTATGTTCTCATTTAATTAGGTCCGATAAGGATAATGGGCGGCTAGCGGAATTGCTTCCATTATGTAGATCACTTGCTCCATGCCATTTTCACTGTTTTGTATGGTGCGGCGATTTCATTTAGATAGCATAGTTAACTGCGTTGGGGAACGCAATTGATATGACAAGAGCAATGACAGAACTTAGATATTACTGCCGCTAATATTAGATGAGCTTACACAAAAATAAAAAGATTTGTAGAGTCTGGAAATGGTTTGGCGAACTGCAATAAAAATGTTCGATATGACTGGGCAATTAACCTTAGGCGATTTCCTATCGAGCATCGGTGGCGCTGTGGACTCGGCACTTGCCTTCCAATCGGAAGCTCGGGGTTCGAGACCCGCCATGTACCAATGTGTTTTTCGTTTCGAATTTCATATGTACATTTGTCTGATGCTCCTACGGTGAAGGAAAACATCGTGAGGCAACCTGCATACATCTGCGAAGAGATTTAATGGTGTATGTGAAGTCGACCAATCCGCACTGGGCCAGCGTGGTTGACTAAGGCCTAAGCACCCTAACATAGGGTAGGCTCGAGCCCCTCGGTGGGGACGTATATGAGTTGTGATGATGATGATGATGAATTACCTATCGGAAGGTCCTGGGTTCGAGACCGCCATGTACCAATGTGTTTTCCGACTCTCCTACGATGAAGGAAAACATCGTTAGGCAACCTGCATACATTTGCGAAGAAATTCAATGGTGTATGTGAAATCGACCTATCCGCACTGGGCCAGCGTGGTTGACTAAGGCCTAAGCACCCTAACTTAGGGTAGGCTTAAACCCCTCGGTGGGGACGTGTATTTAAGCTGTTATGAATCAACCTAAAGATAGAATGGCAACTGACTTGAATCTGTAGGGCTAGCACGAACTTTGCGTCATTAAAGTATTCGTATCGTCACCGTGAAATATTTGTATAAGAATTTTAGTTCCAATTACGGCCTGTATGGGGCGCTGTACAAATCCAATACAAATATTTGACGATTTGTCAATACTGTACATATTTCTTCCACAGCTCTTTATTATTTGCGTACCTACTTATGTTATGTTGTCATAGCCTTCAGATTTTGTATTTTTTAAACGTCCTATAATAGATTCGTCAATCGGTTTTATATGGATAAAAATTATTTGTGGTCATTTCCAAGTTGTAATTTTTTTTGTGTTATTTATGAAATAATGATTAAATGTCGTAGCAATTTCTGTAGGTTTGATTATTTCTTTACCCTCGTTTATTATTTTATGTAAGTTAGTTCTATAGGAAGCTTTACCCGTCTCTTGCTTTATAACATTCCAAGTTGCTCTGCATTTGTTTTTACTACTTGTCACATATTTTTGATTTGTTACACTTTTTGCATTTAATATAAATTTTTTAACAGTTTATTGTAGTGTAGATATTTAAGTCTATCAGATTTGCTTTCAGTGGGATAATATTCAAGCGCAGTGTTTTTTAGATACTAAGAATTTTCTGAAGGAAACTAGAAAAGATTGAGAATAAATTACCATGGCAAATAGTCTAAGAATTGCAGTAGTTATTTATGATATTGTAACCGCCAAAATCATTTTATCCCAGAGGTCAAAAGTTCACTCGATAAATTTTTGAGATAAGAAAGGCACTCGTGAACGTTTCATCCCCGTCCCCATCGGATTGAAAGATTACAAGCCCTTCTTGTTTTTGTCAAGTGCGTAAATTCACGTGGCTTTTCAGAGCCGCTTACGGAATCGGTTGGTACTTAAGGGCTTAAATATATTTCTTTGACTCAGTCGACTTTATAAACTCTCCAAAAAACCCTTTGATTTACTCATGATCATTTTTGTTCTATTATAAAATCGCATCTTCTTGTGGAAATTTTAAAAATCCTTATTTACTGGAGTATTTATTTAGAGTTATACCACGACGTTGCATCCTCGAGATTTATATATTAACCAGGTAGTCCACTTTCCAATGTACCGGGCACCAAGCACAATTTTAGAGCGAAGACATAAAAATAAAAAGATAGGTAGGTAGTTTAAGTATTATTCACCCGCTTGCGCGATGTTACGTCGTTTGACTCATTCGCTTTCTTTGTGCGGGCATCACAGCATCGGAATATTAAAGATCAAAGTTTTATTATTTTATAACTTTATTTTTAGTGTGTTGTGTAATTGTTATAGATATCAATATGTGTAAATGAAAACGTAAGTATTCTAAGCAATATATTAAGGAAAAGATTCGTAAACTAGAGAAACGTTTGCGTCACCGCCGCCGCCGCTGCGAGCATTTTGATGGTGCTGGAAGTACCTATGTAAGTTTAAATTATAAGTGTTTATTGTTTACTAGCTGTGCCCGCGAACTCCGTTTCGCCATCAAAATGCTTAAAACAGTGTTTAGATTTTTCCTCCATTTTATTCCATAATGATTCAACTTTATTCTGCCTTTCTTGAGCAGCGGCCATTTGGAAATTAACAAATTAAGACAATTATCGTAGGTTCGTAATGCTCTAGGTACTCTTCAGGGCCTTTCATTTAATACCCATATTGCTGGGTTTGAAAACGATCTTTAATCCATTTTTTGAACGGCGGCCATGTTTAATTTAGGGCAATTTTCCTAAGTTCATAATGCGCTACTCTTTGAGACCTTTTATTTGATACCCATATTGCTAGGTTTGGAAACGAACTTTTATCCACCTTTTTTGAGCAGCGGCTATGTTGAACTTATGTCAATGTTTCTAGGTTCATAGTGCTTTACTTATCAAGGACTACTTTCATTTGATACCCATATTGCTGGGTTCGAAAACGAACATGTATCCTTTTTTTAGCGGCGGCCATGTTGAATTAAGGTCGATTTTTCTAGGTACCTAATGCTCTACTCTTCAAGGCCTTTCATTTGATACCCATATTGCTAGGTTTGGAAACGAACTTTTATCCATTTTTTTTGAGCGGCGGCCATGTTTTATTTAGGACAATTTTCCTAAGTTCATAATGCTCTACTCTTTGAGGCCTTTCATTTGATACCCATATTGCTATGTTTGGAAACGAATTTTTATCCACCTTTTTTGAGCAGCGGCTATTTTGAATTTATGTCAATTTTGCTAAGTTCATAGTGCTTTACTCGTCAAGGCCTTTCATTTGATACCCATATTGCTGCGTTTGAAAACGAACTTTTATCCTTTTTTTAGCGGCGGCCATGTTGAATTTAGATCGATTTTTCTAGTTACCTAATGCTTTACCCTTCAAGGCCTTTCATTTGATACCCATATTGCTAGATTTGGAAACGAACTTTCATCCACCATTTTTGAGCGGCAGCCATGTTGAATTTATGTCAATGTTGCTAGGTTCATAGTGCTTTATGCAGCAAAGCTTTTGATTTGATACCCATATTGCAGGGTTTGAAAACGAACTTTTATCCTTTTTTTTTGAGCGGTGGCCATGTTTAATTTAGACCAATTTTCCTAAGTTCATATTGCTCTACTCTTTGATGCCTTTCATTTGATACCCATATTGCTAGGTTTGGAAAGGAACTTTTATCCACCTTTTTCGAGCAGCGGCTATGTTAAATTTATGTCAATATTGCTAGGTTCATAGTGCTTTACTCGTCAACGCCTTTCATTTGATACCCATATTGCTGGGTATGAAAACGAACTTTTATCCTTTTTTTACGAACTTTTATCCTTTAGGACAATTTTTCTAGGTACCTAATGCTCTACTTTTCAAGGCTTTTCATTTGATACCCATATTGCTAGGTTTGGAAAAGAATTTGTATCCACCTTTTTTTGAGCGGCGGCCATGTTGAATTTATGTCAATGTTGCTAGGTTCATAGTGCTTTATTCATCAGAGCCTTTGATTTGATACCCATATTGCTGGGTTTGGAAACAAACTTTTATCCGTTTTTTTGGAGCCGCGGCCATATTGAATTTAGGTCAATTTTTCTAGATACCTAATGCTTTACTCTTCAAGGCCTTTCATTTGATAACCATATTGCTGGGTTTGAAAACGAACTTTTATCCATTTTTTTGAGCGGCGGCCATGTTTAATTTAGGGCATTTTTCCTAAGTTCATAATGCTTTACTCTTCTAGGCCTTTCATTTGATACCCATATTGCTAGGTTTGGAAACGATCTTGTATCCACCTTTTTTGAGCGGCGGCCATGTTGAATTTATGTCAATGTTGCTACGTTCATAGTGCTCTACACATCAAGGCCTTTCATTTGATACCCATATTGCTGGGTTTGGAAACGAACTTGTATCCACCTTTTTTGAGCGGCGGCCATGTTGAATTTTAGGCGATTTTCCTAGGTTCATAATGTTCTACGCTTCAAGGCCTTTCACTTGATACCTATATGGCTAGGTTTGGAAACGAACTTTTATCCACCTTTTTTGAGCATCAGCTATGTCGGCGAATTTACGTCAATGTTACATTAGGATCAAGAGTCCCGTACTCCCTCTACGCGTAATACTTTTAATAGTTTTAAATGAATGAAAGAGTTTGATTCCTTAGTCATAATGTAAAAACATAATATAACACCTTTCAAAATGCCTTGAAAAGGGTATCTTCATTTTTCAACATTTCAAATATTGTACCGATTTTGTGAAAATTGGCCAAAAATTAAACCAACCTACAAATTTTATATTTGTGACGTGATATTGTCATAAAAAATGCTATATACATTGGTTGTATGGCTTGATCCTTTTTCCTTACCACCACGGTACTACTTATAAGAAAAATATAATTTAAACTTCTTGGTTGGCAAAATTCAGATGGGCACAGCCAATAACAGAAAAGATTTTTTTTTGCAATATGTAACAGACTTGTCAAAATAATTTCACGTGCGCCATGTTGATTTTCTACATACTTGTCATCAAAAATTTTATATGGTATTTTTTGAATAAAAATAAAAAGTGAATTTAAGCAAATGAAATTATGCCTAAATGTTCTTCCGGAAAATTTTAAGCATTGTGGTGTAAGCCATATCAAATTCTGTCCAGTAGTTTCGGAGATCTTTCCGGACAAACATTTGTACCCCTACGATTTTATTATATATGGAGATGGAGATATGGAGATTATATTGTACTATTTTTTCGACACGTTCTCATCTTTGCATTTCGTTCGTTTAAAGCAAAACTTTATTTCGTGTTTGTTCGAATCAGTAGATTATATTCAGCTCACTAATTAATTTCATTTTGAAATTTATTGAGCAACAAAAAGAGCCTTGCTATTTGCGCATTGCCTAACGTTACTGTTTAATTAGAAAATATTCTGTATACAGTGTTAAATAAAATGGTATCCGCAGAATACCAGCGTCAAAGCACTCTGTGCCTCTGCATGCGGGGCCTATTTGGCCTAAAATCTATCTGAATATATATTTATATTTTTTTGTTACATTGTGTGTTGTATTTTTTGTACCAAATAAACGTCTATTCAAGCAATAATTCATAATTACTAAAGAACCGTGAATCGGCACTTTGAAACACGCCTTGTACACGTGTTTAAGTGTTATTATTTCTTTATATTTATAAAACAGTGTGCCTTGGAACTATGATGCGATTATAATCACGCACAGTACTACGATGCGATTGTAGTCATGTTTTTTGGTCAGATTTATTGGTACCGTGACGCGATCACGGTCTCGATCACAACACTTCGTGTCATGATGCGATAATGACCTAGCTTATTTTTTCAACAGAATGTTTTTATTTCTTTATATTTTATAGAACTGTGTGCCTTGGAACTATGATGCGATTATAGACACACACAGTACTACAATGCGATTGTAGTCATGGTTTTTGGTCATATTTATTAGTACCGTGACGCGATTACGGTCTCGATCACAGCACTTCCTGTCATGATGCGATCATGACCTAGCTTATTTTTTGAAAGAATGTTATTATTTCTTTATATTTTATAGAACAGTGTGCCTTGGTACTATGACGAGATTATAGTCACGCACAGTACTACGACGCGATTGTAGTCATGTTTTTTGGTCATATTTATTAGTACCGTGACGCGATTACGGTCTCGACCACAGCACTTCCTGTCATGGTGTGAGCATGACCTAGCTTATTTATTGAACGGAATGTTATTATTTCTTTATTTTTTAATAGAACAGTGTGCCTTTGTACTATGATGCGATCATAGTCGCGCACAGTACTACCACAATATAGAGAATGGTACTACGATGCGATTGTAGTCATGTTTTTTGGTCATATATATTAGTTAGTACACAGGCTGAGGATAGCCTCGCAGAATATGACTCGCCTCGCAGAATATTACTAATGTTACTCGCCGACAAACTACTTCGTAGTTTTGTGTTTATGTTTATAATAGTACATTTTGTTAAATAAAATAAAATAAAAATCTATGGAGAGGATGAATTGGCTTCAGTGTGTTATCATACATCCCATATGTTCAGTCAGTGGTTCATGTGACTGAAATTTGTAATGAGTGACAACCTAGTAATGTACAGGTGATGATATCAGAAGCATCAGCCAAGTGTCCCATACCACCCACTAGCTCTCAGGTACGTGTAAATGATGTTAACCCTCCAGCAACCAATTTATTTGAGAATATTTTAGAGGTCTTAGGGACCTCAAAAGGGAAACACGAGCTTTTCGAAACAAAAATCCAGGATGAAATCTCTGAACGTTGGGGTCATATATTGTGCGGAGGCTTAAATAAGGATTAAAAGAAAGAGTTAGAGGGCAACATCTTCATACCTGAAAACTTTCAATTAGTTAAAACACCCAAATCGAATCCTGAAATCACTGCTGTGTTACTCAAAGAAATCAGCTTATATTGGACCTTCATTATAAAAACACGCTTAATCGAAGGAAATTAATAATGTATTCATTAGATTATAAGTTTAAAAGGATATTGCACGTGTACGAAGTGATTCATTTCTCTTTGGCGGGAATCTCACTAATAAAATTAAAGCATCGAAGTTGGCAGAAATAGCGACTCCAAATCAAGAAAGTTCCAGCGGCGAGTACTTCTTCTTCTAATAGGCCTTCAGTCAGCCAGCAGGGAAACTGCAAAGCTCCACCGCGTCAAATGCCACGCACGCAGAGACGTGGTTAGGCGAGGAGTCACTCGTACCATTAGTCTGCGAGGAAAGCACCTGTAGTAGATCGATATCAGACAACGAAGTCTCGACCAAAGGCGCCGATCAAAACATAATAAAAAAAATAAAAAATAAATATTTTGGTACTTAAATGAAAATATTTTATTCACACCTGAAAAAAAATACAATCGATCCAGTTCTCTTATGAGTTGTAACGGGTAAAACGGATTACAAATTTCTTTTTAAGAAACCGAATCTCAAAGATGTTTACCTATAAGTTCACGTTTTTCACAGTCAAATATTGTGACATTACGTTATGAAATTAAGAAGTTATACTAAATGAGAGCAGTAAGATGATGCAATGATGAATTAGATCAATTTATATATAAACTAACTAACATAATATTTCCCACCTGTAATGCTCTTTTCTTGCTAATTGTCAAAATTTGGGAAAAGAAAACAAATTTAATCCTTGACTTATTGAAATAATAAGCTTTATATGTTTACATACAGTTTCCTTATGCATAAGCATAAGAGAACAATACAATCATAAGCCAGCCATCATAATAATGCCAGATACAATCATATCCTTAGAGTTGTAAGTTAAATTAAAGAGAATCAGGTACCTATATTATAATAGATACAGAAATCTATACAATCAAAGGGCAGAATGGTTCGGGATTTTTTATCAATCTCGGTATCAAACTAATATAGCTAAAAATTGGGTACAAATCTGGGTAATGGAATACACCAAATGAAAATGTTTTGTTTCTTTTTTAAAGATTAGCCTTCCCCGTAACGGTGGTTAGTGGATCGTACCTTCGACTTTAAGTTCTTTCGATCACGGGTCAATGATACTGTACTCCAATTCCTTAGATTTTATATGTTTTAGATATGTAATTCCACAGAATTCTTCCTTTCTATACTAGTTGTTTATTTGTTGGATTATAAAAATAACATATGGAGGAGAGAGCACCTATTTTGTGTACAACTACTACCATTAATTCAAAGAAAATAGCCTTTGTGAGTTATTTGCCAAGGAGTGATCTGAAACTTTCTATGGTGAAAATCTAGAATATTTATAACATGAAATCTGTAAATATTGTTCATTAATCCACCAAGATGCCGCTTACTATCAGGTTTTTTTTATGAAATAGGGAATGTAAAAGACGGATTTTGGGAATATAATGTGTTTGGAAAAAAAAATCCTACCTACCAAAAAACTTAATAAAATCTGTTCTAAATCAAAAAGAAAATTCAAGTAATTAAGATATACCTAAGGTACCTTGGTAATTAGCGTAAGTACTTAAATTATTATAACAAATTGATGAATCATTCGAAGAATCCTTATTATTTATAGCTAAATATGTATTGCGTGTCCTGAGCCTTGATTTCGAGCTGGAAACGGAACCTCGAAGGTCGCGTGCACTTGATATGTTCCAACGAAACTATTTCGTAATTTTTCTTGAATAAAATGAAAAGCAGGAGAAATGATACACTTCGATTATAACTAGGGATTGATTTTTCTAAGGCCAAGGTATTGGTAAAGGAATCACACCCATAATACCCCAACCAGTTACACCACCTATGAAACTCTTGTTATGAACTATCAATTTAGATGTCTATTTTTTAGCCACTATGCATTAATCGTCGAAACATTATCTTAGATTTAAATTTGAGCAAATAACTTAAGAATTTCAATGTCTTCCCTTTGCACTTGCTTCAGCTTCATACATTTTCACTAAGCTTTTGAAACCCATATTATCTTATCTTAGAAGTCTAGTTTACTATTAATAATTATTTAGGTGATTTTCTGTGCCTTGGAAATTCTTATCAAGATTCTATCAAGTGTCTATCATGCGTAATAAAAATCTTATTCACTGATTTAGATTTTGTTATAAATTATAAAAATAAAGTCAACATATACCGAATTAACGACAAGCTTCCTTTTTTCTCTCTCTTCTAATCAAAAATTTCTCAAAATACTCTAAACATCCTGCCTGGTTAATATATAAATCTCGAGGATGCAACGTCGTGGTATAATTAATGGTTAAACAAACTTACCTTTGTGATGTTTGACCATAATTATACGAGACGTTGCATCCGAAGAGATTTATACTCCCTCCCTACCCATTATTTGCTGTGTTGCAAATAAATACCCAATGTTTTTGAGAAATTTTGCTCTAAAGGAATGAATCAAACGACGTAACATCGCGCAAGCGGGTGAATAATACTTAAACTACCTACCTATCTTTTTATTTTTATGTCTTCGCTCTAAAATTGTGCTTGGTGCCCGGTACATTGGAAAGTGGACTACCTGGTTAATATATAAATCTCTTCGGATGCAACCTCTCGTATAATTATGGTCAAACATCACAAAGGTAAGTTTGTTTAACCATTAATTATTAAGTTATAATGAGTTCCTTAATATAGACAGTTTTGGAAAATTAGGTTTAGTTTGGTACTTTCGCATCCTCATAGTGTCAGAGGCGTATATTGTAGAGGGGGGGGGGGGCGTGCCTACCCTAGAATAGTCTAGTGCCGACCCCAGCATGTTAGGCTATCCATTCAAAATTCAATGATGGGCGCCAAAATACTGATAACTTCATACAAAATCATACCCCCCCCCCGGAAAAAAAACTAGATTCGTCAATGCAAAGTGTTTGTGGTCCCCGTAGTCTTTTGAAATGTCGATATTCCCTCTACTTGTCTATTTTATGGCATAACACGAGTGTCTGGGGACAAGAGTGTGGACTCCGGCACGCATGCCGCTCCCTTCTAATTAGTACCAACATTTATATTAGCATAATGCCGGCCTAGCGTCTTACCGACCTAGTAGATATTTTATTTTATCTGTTTGTTTTGTTACTTCATAATGTCATTCGTGATTTAGTAATCTATTTTTTTTGCATTCGATAGTGTATAGATACTCCTGAGGTCGTCCAATTGTCACCAAGTCAGGATCTGGGAATAGGATCCTAGGTAAATCGAAGAAATGTCCAACGTCTTTCAATGTTTTTTCCTGAAGCTATAAGAGGTTAGGTTTTAAATAGGAAAAGCCCATATATGGACTCTTATTTCAATTCTTTCAAGTTGTTTCCGTGATCGTATTAAATTCACTAAAAAGGTTAAATTAAAAATATTACTTAAAAATACTTATAATTGAAGATCTTAAGAAAAATCTTTCTCGACGAGATCGTTTGCAGAAATATTATTTACAAAAAATAAAACCGACATAAAAACACCAAACAGTCATAAATAATACATAAAACATCACATTTTTATATACCTATTGAAGTCGGTGCCAAAGTTTAACTAACTACATTAATTGTTCTTCTATTTTATAAGACTCTCCAGGTGAGTTTTGTTTGGCATCGACTTTTATATAAGTAAAACTGTGATGTTGCATGTATTCTTATATTATTTATGACTTTTTGGTGTTTTTAAGTCGGTTTTATTATTTTTAAAAAGTAAATTTAATACATGCGTTTTAGAATTTAAGCCAAGGAAAACGCCAGAATAACTTAAAATAAAACGTCTTTCGCTTTAAACAGTGTTGAAAGAATTATTCCCGAACTCCTAACCTACCAGAAACCTTCCATCATCAGCTCAGTAACATGACGCAAATACCTGAATATCTTTAAAAAAAAATAAGATTCAATTTCTTTATGCTACATTAGGTACAGTCTATTCCATTGGGATGTTACTACAACATTGATCGGACATTTATTTAATTGTAATTAAACAAAGCTCATGCTTACTATAACTACTTACTGAGCCGGCAGCAACGCGTTGCTGGGTCAGCTAGTAGGTAATTATATTTTTAAATATTATTAAAAAATGTTAGGAATAGGTATCTTTTTTTAAGTACCAATAATTAGTGACCATTTGACCATATTATTTATGTCAAGAAATAATTACGTTATAGAAATTGGACATAACGATAAAATTTAAACATGTTCACCTAAACTTAAAGCTCATCCTTCGAGAAATTACCTATTATTCTATGGGTAGGTATCTTCTCGTTTCTTAAAGTTCTATTGAACATATTCTATTGAAATAGTAGAAAATTCATCTAATAATTGGCTTGGCTTATTGAAAGTGTTCATAAATCTCTATGAAAGTTATATTAAAGCTATTATATGCATATAATAATTGTAATAGTTTATTACTAATAATAACTTTCACAACAGATTTAACTCAAAAACACTACAAGCCACATTTAAACGCCTGCTGAAATTTTATAGCAACAATTCTCAGTTATGAGCTTTTAGAAATAATTTAGTCGGGCGCTAAGAACAACTTAAAGGAATCAACCACCAACCACTTGTTCAAAGATTTTAAATGCATATTTTTATAGCTGTGAATAGGATGCCTTTAATCTACCCAGACACTAGGATCTGGTATAAAGGAGCTAAAACTACTTAACTCATACTTCTCCCAATATGGGGAGGGAGAGTTGTTAATCTTGTGGTTTATCTACTAATTCTCGACGTCTAGCCACGAGATAGCTACCTCACTCAAAGTGTGAATTAAAGAATAACAGCGTCCCGACTAGCGTTAGGGCTTCCATTGCTTTGTGGGTACTGTCGCAAACGCGAAATATGTTCTGTGTAAAACGGAACGCGAGGAAAGAGGCAAGGGGGGAAGGGGAAAGAAAAAGGATGGGGGTGTATGGCAACACTGACGGGTCAGAATGGACGGCGAGCGAGGGAAAAACCAAAAGAAGGAGAACTTGAGGAGAACGGACATCGTTTTGGTAAGACACCCATCATGAACGAATGCTAGAAGTTATCTCGGAACTCGGTAAGTGTTTTACCATTATTATCACGATCAATGTACCTATGAATGAGAATGAAAGGCGACCGAAAGATATGGTTGCGGTGCCGGTGGTCTGGGATGGCTGTAAGGGGCGGAGTTGGAGGCCATTCTAGGGACAAGAAGTCCTTCTCCAGGAACACCACAAGAAGCTGGTGTGACTGTGATGAACCATTAAAAGAAGTTAGGACGAATTAATAATTTCGCTACGAAGTTGTCTGTCTTACACGCACACATACACATACTCGCATGGCTACTCACACGACACAACTCATATACAAAACCCTTTTACTGAACTCAGCACAGGATTTTCGCATATGGGACTTTGCGACAGGTACTGTGTGAAGGCGGCTTAAAACGAATAAAGGAGATCACAGAGTGACAGTTCGCCTGCATTCCGTAGCCACATCGAGTACCTAGCGTGCTGTTCAACCTCTAAAACGCTTGCCGATTGCCGACAGCTGACAAAGGCTGGATACCGATTAAGCGTCCACAAATTAATAGACCGTAGTCGACAATTCAATGCTCTCTTGGTCGGCCCTTATACACTTACCGGATTCGCCAAACAAACTCTGGTAAAGAAACTCAAGGCAAAATCTGAAAGAAAGATTTCATACAATCAACTGACAGTGTTACTTATATCCGTCGGCGCCGGCTAACTTTGAATAAGTATCCAAAGTCAAGTTGAAAACGTTAACTATATTTTAACACGAAAAAATAGCATTTAAAATTGAGCGGAAAAAAATGTGAAACGTCGAACCCAAGAAATTATAGACACTATAGAACAATCCGAACTATCAGATATTCACATGAAGTCATAAACAAAAACTATCGCTTCCTATATAACCCTCCTCACACTCTACCCAGTTGTTTCGTTCAGTGAAATATGAAAAGGTTTGCTTTGGAATGTTTATTATTTCATATATCTTTGTCCGAGCGCTATCGGAATTCCAATATAAAACGAAATGCCTTTCATGCAGTCAACCCATCTTGAAAGCCTTGGTGAACGCTCAAGCCCATCGAGGGTCCTATTTCTGGAACCAATAAAGTTCAAATTACTCGGAAAAGAAGTGTTTACTCGCGCACTCATAATAACGCGAGCTCCCCTACAATCGAATGGAGGAGGAATCCGATGACAAATACCGATGTAATGATTAAGCTCTCAAATAAATCGTTTAGACAGACGCCCTGGTAAACAAAGTGAATTACAACTACTTTGTTGTTTATTAATTCGCTACTTTTCTGTATTTTATGAGTAGGTATTGAGAAAGAAAGCACGGTAATACCGTGAACCGTGACGAAAGCTAGCTACCTAGCATAGTTTGTGTGGTTTAATGATTGTTTCAAATTCCTAACTTTCTTATACTACATAGCTATTATACCAACTTTATATTTTGTTTTTTCTTGTAATATTATACTACTTATGTTACGCCTAAGGTACCTACTTATATCGAAATCAAACTACCAAAGAATGAAATTAAAAGTCCCTACTTACATCAATGAAAATATATCAGTATATATTTTTTATCATTGCCCTAACACCATCCCACCATCCCCAAAAAATCCTACTATTTAATTGGACACGTGGTGAAAATTGCCCGACTACACCACTTACCTACGCCAAACAAACTTTGTTTTGAGTTTTGCGGAATTGCGGTAAATCTTACGACATCCACAGGACGAAATAGAGTGGCAATAGGATCACCGCACAGACTCTACAATAGATGACTGTCCCATACAAGAAAAAAATAATACCTAGCTGGGTGCTTAAGACTATCAAAATAAGTAAAATTGCACGTTTCGATTCACCCTCTGTTTCGATTTACACAGCAGCATGATATGGTAAAATAAATCTCTTCGAAGAAGACGGAATAATCAAGATCAACCTTCACTTCAGGTAAGTTCATTTGATCATGTAGTATTTTGTTGATATTGTGTGATGTGTACGTATCAACATTCTTTTCTGTGTTGTTGACGCCGAGAAAGAAGCCTCGCACGGCATCACCTAGCGGTGGAAGGCGGCGGCCGGCGGCGACAGCTTTATCTCGTTAGCTTGGCGGCATTGCGGGGGCCAGCGGCGGCGGCGGCCGGGAAGTAGGGCACCGGGTGACGACGCCGCTGGCAGCAGAGCAGCGGCCGCTCAGCTCCGGCGGCCGGCTCGCCGCGCCCGCAGTGACGCATTGCAGGTGCGCGGCGGCCAATCGGCGCGCGCCGACTCGCCATCCACGCCGCCGCACCCTACCAATATAAAACCCACTATCCTTTGCGGATTAACTCTAATCTCGCGCTGTGCGTCCCGAGACATGGACTACGTTCGCCGTTCGTGATATTTACATCTCGAAACTCATCTAGCGCAGTGCGAAACGAGTCCGAGGATCGACCTGCGGATATGAAATTCCGGTGAATCGAGTGAATCGAGTGGACGTTTCGGAACGGTTCGGTCGCGAGCTCGGCGAATCGCGGTCGCGAGTTTCACGGCGCGGCCGCACGCGCGAGTGAGGGCGGCAGTATCGTTTCTACCGTCGGTCCGTGAGGTCGCTGTTGCGGCGTAGTCTGTGATTTTTTAGTGTAGCTCCAGTTAATCCAAGTTAATCTACAATGGTGAGTGATATTTCGGTCAAAATGTGTCGTGAGTGTTTTCGGGAGATCATTCCCCGTCGATTTTGGGTCGTATTTTTGAGATGTGGTGCATCGGTGTTTATAGTGATGACGGCCTCCATTATATTATTGTGATGGCCGTTTTTTACCGCATTGCGGAACGGCAACGTCGCCAAAGTCAGGATTATAGAAGTATTCTGTGAATGAAATGGATGTTAGAAATGCTATATGTATTTTCGGACGCCTCAAACATTGCAAAAAGGTAGTGGAGAAACGTCTGTCGCCATAGTTTTGTAGGTGGTGCCGGTGAAAATGACGTTGCCCAGGTCGAGCCGGTCTGTCAATGACGCTGTAAAATGGCGTTGTCTCCAAACATATGAAACAAGTGGTTTTTGTGAGATTATTTTGTGATGAACGAGCGTCGCGCCCAGTTAACGGCGGATCGATTGGCCGGGCACAAGTCACAACTGTCAAAACGCCCGTTGACTCATCGCTAACCGAAAATTTCATACGCAATTCATGTAATGTTCTATTCATGTAGATCTACCAATTTCCAGCCCATAGGCTACAGTGCTAACCTTGCTAGACCATGCCGCGAGACCGGTACAATTTTCCTCTGTGACTGCATAGGTACACGCTGCAGTGGTCAATAGTGTCACCACACATTTCTCCTATATTTTAAAATTTACATACTGTACGCTCTTGTTTTATTTCAAGGCAATCTAGTCCACGAAGTAGCTTCTTTGGTGATCTTGTTTCAATAAAATGCAAACAATATTTTGCTTCTGTGATTCAATATATTGTAATTCGGCAATGGCTTTGTTGATTATTCTCCAAACAATCACTTGAATAGAACAGCTGTGACAATTATAATGCAATTGTGTCATAGATTAAATGAATTTACAACAGGTATCATGACTTGCATTTTGTTTTGAGTTAGTTTGTGGATAAAATATTGAGGTATGAAACACTCCTATTGACCTAATGAAAATATTTTTATGATATTAACAATTCATATCTTATAGGAAGATGAATCAACATTATGCTTCTTAATATTATTTTACTATTTTCTCTCATATTTTCATACACTAACTGGGATTACACTATTTACTTGCATGATTAGGTATGAAAATAAATCCTATATTATAGATTTTAATTTATGAAGTTAAATAGCAGAATTAAAATAGCATATTAATTTATGAAGTGAGATCAGTTAATTACTGGAGCAAAAATTAGTGTAACACGTTGGTTCAATAATTAGTTTTATTTAGGTACCTGTATAAACATATCTTTCAAATTATCTCTCACTTTTCATTAAATTATAAATACTTTTTAAACATTACCAATTTTATTGGTAAAAACAAAAGCATCATTCTTTTACTTTGAGAAGGAACTACCTAAATAAACATTGTTTTTTTATTTCAAATTGATATGTAAATTTACTAAAACCATTTACATACATTAGAAATGTTTTATCAGCTATTCTGCTAGAACAAATGTTCCTAACAAATGTGCATTAAATTGTGGCATGGATGTTAAAGTAAAACTAGTCAATATATTAGATTAGAGTTTTTACTGTGAAATGTATGGAAAAAATTGAAATAACAATAGTTTTCAATTGAAACTTCTGTCAGATATTTGTTGATAAGCAGCTATTTTAAAATGCAATTATAGGTAGGGTAGATTAGCCTGTTTTCGACCAATTAGTGGAGTTGCCAACTTTGGGAATAAAAATATGTGTGTTCTGACATGTATTTTGTATCAAAATAAATTGTGGTAACTCCTCATATAGTCTATTTTTAATAATTATATATTTTATAATAGTCAAATTAACAGTTTTTTTTATTATTAAATCCAAGCGTCAAATTGCCGATTTTACCAGTTTTCGACCAAAAATTCTAGTTTTCGTCCATCTGTTGACCAGTTTTCGACCAATTAATTAAGAAAGATTTTTATGAATAAAAGTATGATAGAATATATATTTTTTTTAATAAAAATACTAAAATAATCAGCTTTTAATATTTATTAAGGCTGTGTCTATTTGAACCCGGGTCCTAATCATCATCATCGACCTACACTCGTCCACTGCTGGACATATGTCTCCCCTAATGCACGCCACTGCTCCCGATCTTCGGCTACTCTCATCCAGCCCACTCCAGCCAGCCTACATATATCGTCATCCCATCTTGTCGCAGGGCGTCCCACACTACGTTTACCGAGTCGCGGTCTCCACTCAAGCACCTTACGACTCCAACGGCCGTCAGTTCTGCGGCTCATTAGGCCAGCCCACTGCCATTTCAGTTTACTAATTCGGTGGGCTATGTCGGTGACTTTGGTTCTCTGACGGATCACATCATTTCTGATACGGTCTTTCAGAGATACTCCGAGTATAGCCCTTTCCATAGCACGCTTAGTGACTTTAAATTGGTGGACTAGTCGAGCCGTGAGTATCCACGTCTCGGCACTGTATGTCATGACTGGGAGGACGCACTGGTCGAAGACTTTCGACTTAAGACATTGAGAAATGGGTGACGAGAAGACATGTCGAAGCTTACGAAATGCTGCCCAGCCCAGCCGAATTCTTCTGTTGGCTTCCCTCTCGAAGTTGTTTCTGCCTAGTTGAAGAGTTTGCCCTAGGTGCACATATTCCTGTACAACTTCGAGAGATACTCCATTTACTACAACCTGTCCCAGATCAACGAGCTCGTTGAACATGACCTTGGTTTTATCCAAGTTTATCCAGAGACCGATGCGTTCGGAAGACTCAACAAGGCTTTTCACCATCTCTTGTAAGTCTTGCAGAGTTTCAGCCATAATGACGATATCGTCCGCGAATCGTAAGTGTGAGATGCACTCGCCGTTTATATTAATGCCACGTCCTGTCCAGTTGAGCGTTCCGAATACATCCTGCAGCGCAGCGGAGAAAAGAGTTTCGGTGATATTACATCCCCCGGCCTCACACCACGTCACAGAAGGATAGGCTCAGTTTGACCATTCTGGACAACGACGAACATATATCGCCAATCAACTTGGCACCTCTGCAAAGACTCTAGAACAGACCAGGTCTCGACGGAGTCAAAAGCTTTCTCATAGCCCACAAATGCCATGCACAGGGGTTGGTTATACTCATTGGTTTTCTGTATAACCTGCCTTACTGTGTGAATGTGGTCTATGGTGATTTAACTCCGTCGGAACTCGGCCTGCTCCGGAGGTTGCTTCGTCAAGTCTTACGTAAGACGGTTCGAGACGACTCTTGAAAACAACTTATAGACATGGCTCATGAGTGAAATTAGTCGATAGTTCTTCAACAAAGTCTTGTCGCCCTTCTTGAAGAACAATACGCCTAAAATCCATGTGCCATGCCTTAGGAGTTCTCCCGGAGAAAAGAATAGAATTAAATATACGCTGGAGCTCCTTCATTATCGGCTTGCCAGCAGCTTTCAGAAGCTCCGTTGGGATTCCATCCTCCCCCGGGGCTTTTCCATTTTTAAGTTGCCCAAGAGCCTTCTCGATTTCGTCTAGGCTGATGTCTGGGAGATCCTTCGTTGCATGGCGGGTTAAGGTGGCTCTTGGATCCTTCTCATCCGGCGCGGGACGGGGTGAGTGCGACGCGTATAGCTGACTGTAGAAGGTGCTAGTGCTATCTTGTGCTAATCGGACGTCTATTTATTCCTAATCAAATCCGGAGTATGAAAACATGCAGTTTTAATTCAGATTCATGTGGTCACAATATCTAACCTTTTTTTTAAGGAGGGGTAATCTCTTTACGATTCGACAAGGGACTGAAAACCTGACAAGGCCGCCCCAAGGATATGCCATTGGACTCGGGTATTAACCCCATACCTGACTAAACCACCCTCCAGCAACTTTTAACTCCATAGAGGCACAATCAGGATCGGCGTTAGCCATTCCCCGAGTGCGCCCACTGCAGACTGGCACGACGGTGAGCCAGCATCACTGACCCAAGCGCAGGGTCTTACTCTACGGAGGGGTCGCCAAGTGCAATAATGCCCCAGACGGGCAGGCCAGGGGTAGAAAAGTAATGTCTCCCAACCGGTTGTCAGCCGGCTGAGTCATTTCATCCCCAGCTTGCTTGAATATTACTAATTATATTTTAATATTTTTACTATGAATTTCTAATTAGAATGTATAATAATATTTATGAAATAGCTTTAATTAACTTTAAACTTTAACTAACCAAAAAACGGTCGATAATTGGAATAATTTTACACTATAAGTAGGTACCCAATTTTCGACCAACATGACTTTTCGAATTTTCGAAGTATTTATTTAAAAAGTAAACACAATCTAAAATTTATTTTGATTAAGAAGTGGGAGTTAATTAGAATTCATTCAAATAGTTTTGAATAATTAATTCAATTCTTTTGATTTTAGCTAAACGAAAAAAGGCAGTCGGAAACTGGGATGATTATACCATATTTCTAATTTTCGACCAACAACATTGTTTGTCATATTTAGTTTATATTAACAAAGTAAAATAATGGACGAAAATTGGCCATTAGATAATATATGTAAATAAAGCTCACATTATCAAATTAGATTTAATATCTTTCCATACATTTTAAAACAACATAGAAATCTTATTTGTAGGTGCCTTACCTATTTTTCGACCACCCGGTCGAAAACTGAATTTTTTGAGTAAAGCGTGTACCCTTTCTTGACCACCTCATTTTATGAATTTGGTCATGAAATTTACGTTAAAATCTAATTAATCCACACAATAAAGGTCATAAACTAGCTGCACAAACAATAAATAATCCAATTTTACTTAAGATTAATTAAAAACTTTCCGTACAAGTAGCGGCACCTTACTATTTTTTTCTTATTATTCAACGCATGTGACGCTCTCCGCTGCTAACCTCAGACAAATAATTGGTTAGTTTTCGCAGCTTTCGTTCAATTCTTCTAGTTTGTGTGTGTGGGGGGGAACAATGTATTCAGGTTGCTACTTTTTTATGTTTTGGTGATGCAAGTATACCAATATTACTATTTTCGATCATTTAACAAGGGAGGACCGTTAAATGGTCGAAAATAGGCAGTGGTCGGGAAACAGGCGCATCTACCCTATGTCATTAGCCATTCCTGTTATTTGTTGGTTTTCCTCCATGTACTAATTTTGTTTTAATGATGTAAACTATAAACATTGCTTTGTCAAATAAGAGAAAATTCTTGCCACATATTTTTGTTCTTACATAATTTTATTTGTGTTATTTCTCTTTGTCCTAGTGCACAATGAGTAATTTATAAGTTAATGGAATATTTTTCTGTTTTGTTTTAGTAGTGGTAGAGTATTTGAGCTGGTCTAGCTAACTCCCATCATCTTACCTATGTTTGTCTCCAAAACAACATTGTTCTAACATATAGCAAAATTCTTAATTAAATAAGCCAATCAAGCTTGGTTTCATCTTTGGCCTTATCATAACTTACCATCGGGGAAGGTGAAGGCCCCAAGCTTCCCTTTTGTATGTAAAAAAATACTAAAATTACCTGATGTCATACTAAATGGCTTCACGTATGATGGTTGAAGAATTATTTCGACTCAAATGCATATGACAAATTAGAATCTTTACCATCCTGTCCAGTTGCTAGAGAATTGGTTTTGAACTGTGTTGTTAGGACAATTGTTGCGTAAATTGAATCCTAAAGCCAACCAACAAAAAGAACCAACATATTAATGACTGGTGTGACCAAGTTTTATGTTATTGGATTTCATTATAAGTCACCTAAAAGTAAACTTAACTGGTTGTTCCACTTCAAAATATAAAATTGAAACTAAACACTTGCAGTGTTATTACAAAACCTGGTCTAAAGTAAGTCTAGCTTTAAACCTAGTGCGATTTCACTTGTGTTATTAAACATAGATAGAGACAGCGTCAACTTAGTCCTGGTATAAACCAGGACTAAGTTGATGCATAGACTAAGCTTAGACCATGTCTTGTAATAAGACAGTTATTGTTTTTTTAAAATTTTGAATGCAAAGATTGAAGAAAACTCGTTTAGTTAGTGGGGTATGTTCAAATTCACAAAATTTGTTACTATTTATTTTGATGAATAATGGTTCTAATGTGTTTCTGGGTCCTTAATTAATGTAGTTATTAAACTTTGGTAATGTTCAATAACGAATATGCACACATTTTTATTATTATATGAAAAATCTTATTAATACATAAACAATTCAGTGAAGTTAAACTTTAAAAACAGTGAAGCTATAAAGCTTTTAAATTGCTGGCTATAGAGAGAGATCTGATATAGGCTGTGATATTTTATCATCATACATGTCCATCATACAGTGGACACATGACATATTAAAAAAGAGTTTTGCAAGAAAGAGATGGCATACAATTTTCATACATTTTTAAGGGTTTTATTGTATTATGATATGTTATCAATAAAATTACCAATTGTTCATATTTCCTGTTTTTTCCATGTTGGTAGCACACTGGATTAAGAGGAAACATTAACAAAACATTTTGGCACTAATAACCCTTCTTGTCACAAACATAATTTTTAAATTATTGTTGTATTACTTAGAAAGGTTATGCAATATAATATTGATATTTATTTATTAAAATTTGCAATTAATTTATACGCAAACATAACATTAATAAACATTGTACGGTCAATGAATTTAATTTCCGACCCATTTCATTGACATATTGCTAGGCACTGACAATGCACTAAGGTCAAAAATTTTAATAATATGTCAAATGCTGCCTAGTTATCTATAAACAGTGTATGCAAATTCGTTGTAGCAACATTTGTAGCTCTTATGGTGCCATATCACTTTACAATATTCAATCTTAGGTGGGTCGCTAATTAAATTACTTGACTGTACAAAGATATTTTTATTTCAATAAAAACTAACTGTACCTGGCATCAGGGCGGATTGTGAATTTGAGGGCTCGAAATACTACTGGCTCCGGGAGCCTTTTAATTATTCAACTAATTGCCATTTGTCAAGTAACTGTTTTCTATTGTGTATAGGAAAAAAATTGAAAATAAAAAATATATTCAACATTTTTTTAGTTTGTGTACAGTACAAATGAATTTTAAGGCATTATTATAAATCAATCTTTGAAATAGACAAGCGACAGGGGAATTGCCTGTTTCATTTGATAGCTGTAATATTTTTCTTTACTTAAAAACGAGTAACGTCTATAGTTTTTAATGAGAGCTGGGGGCCCTTTGTACCCACGGGCCCTGGGCTGAAGCCCAAAAAGCCCTTAGGTAGATGAGTTGCATAAAGTATAGATTTTTTTTTACCAAAAACGTAGGTAGGATGTAAGTACTAAATTTTTGTAAAGTTTAGTCTATAAAATGGTTATAATTATCGAAGCACAGACTGAACTTTTTTCTCTCTTTTAGGGATAGCTCCCACCCATGTAAAAATTGTTTACTTTAAATGAAGTACCTACCTACCTGTATAATATTTTTTTTATTGAATTATCTATACTAATATTATAAAGAGGAATGATTTAATTGCTTATATTTTGTATTGAACAGGCTTCAAAACTACTGAACCGATTTTGATGAAAGTTGGTATAGGGATAGCTGGAGACCAAGGGAAGGACATAAGTTTTCGTACGGGAAAAGTTAGTTATAATGCAAACAAAGTTGCATACGGTCAGCTAGTTTATTATAAGACAGTTACCTTAATTACTGAAAAGTTTAATGGATTCGGGCTGGACATTGACAATAAAATGTGATTTGTCATTGTTACACAATCATACTGCCAACTGTAAATACTCGGACACAGCTATGGCATCACCGAAGAATTTAAAGCGATTACCGAATTATCAGATGATTAGAAATTCGATGCAGTACCCGGTACGCGTCGCAAAGACCGCAGTGTGACGTCACGCGGTGGAAGGGCGAACAGCGGTAATTACACATAATCTGTAGAGTAATCTTATCTCGCCCGATAGCGCCTACATTATTGCCAGCTTCGAAACGTCGCTCTTTGGTTTCTGAACTCGCACAAGATGGTCGCGACAAGTGTACGTGTTGAGCATACAACTTTTAAGTGTACTTGGTTGAGTAAACTATCGCTGAGTGAGCATGGGTGACGTAGGCATTTTCTCTGCTACTATGAGTGAAAGTGAAATTTACATACTTACACTCTCTTTCAACGTGGCATAATTATGATAAAATGCTATCAGCCAAAAATTTACTTTGGATCATTTAAATGTTAGAACAAGACAAAAACAGAATACCTATTTAGTAAAAAAAAAATTACAATAAACTACACTAAGTGCACCAAGTTTTTTTTATAGCATTAAGCTTATTCTTTTCTGTTTTTATGTTCCAACGTGGTGTTTGCATGTTCCAGGCTGATCAGCTGACAGAGGAACAGATTGCTGAGTTCAAGGAGGCGTTCTCACTGTTCGACAAGGACGGCGATGGCACCATCACGACCAAAGAGCTGGGCACGGTCATGCGCTCGCTAGGACAGAACCCCACAGAAGCAGAGCTTCAGGACATGATCAACGAAGTTGACGCGGACGGTGAGTCGGCTTTAACCTTTATTTTTCAATTTGGACACGCACAGACCGAAATAAAGATCGCCAAATGGATCGATCCTGATCCAGCGCAGCTTGCATCCCTCCCCACCACCTTCGGGGCACCAACGCTGCCCTTTCACCGGCGAACCTTCCCACTGCAACGGGTTATCTCGGTGACTTTGTCCCGCGGATTTATTGAGATCAAATTCGTTGTCTTACATTGCGTCCTTGTCTATCTACCAGATCACAAAGTATTACTTACTTGCTGCTGTTACAGCCTAAATGGTAATGAAATTTGCTAGCTATTCTCAAAGAAATTGAATTAGATTTAATCTAAAAAGATTAGAATGACATATGAAAGTCGACATGTGCGGAAAAAAGACAAAACACTCAGTAACTAATCCGAGGAAGATCTAAGGAGTGAAATTTATATTAATAAGGCCGTTAAGGTGTGACACCCGCAACTAATAGCTAATTTTAAAGTCCATTTTCAAATCAATGATAAGATTGAACGGCATACCTCGACATTATTCTCAGCTTCATACCCGTTGATGATTTTGGGTTACTCGAGTGCTTGCATAGTTTATCTGGTAATTGGTAGATAAATAGATAAGCAGTAACTTAAATTTACAACGAATCGGTAGCACGCATGGCAGTTTATTCGGAAATTCGAGTATATCGATACATCTAGTTGGTAATCGATATGTTTTAAATTGATAGTGTTATCGAGCGCACGCGGCGCTGGTCGCTGCCGGCTCTAATTAATTGGCAGGGCATGACTATCGGCGTAATGAATTCAATTCAAAACGGAACTACATCACGCAGGATGTTTACGTGAATACTGAGTAGGCATTATATCGAATCGAGTTGAGAATGAATATTGTTCACAATAATAAATAATGTCCTCCTTACCGATATTCGGTCACGGCGGCCAATCTCAACAGAGATTAGCCATTTGCACAGGAGATATTATAGTGCACAAGTGACTGCGCAAACGCAAGTGCACTGTCTGTTACTTTACTTCACTCGCCTACGCCTAGTCCGATGGGACGGTTAGCCGACACGACCGGGGCGAGATCATTCGCAGAACTCACTTTTAACGTGCCTTCCGAAGCACGAAGGAGCTTTAGATGTTTCGTATTTTGGTCCTTCATCATAGGACTGACCACAGCCAACGTTGCTTCACCTTAGCAATCATTCGCTAAGCGCTAGCGCTAATGCGCCACCAAGCCCCACTATTTGGGCAAAGGGTACCCCATACAAAATGCATTTGTCACTTCGTTTGTTTCTCCAAAAATGTGTGATGCGATATTTCACCTCTACTTTTTGTCAACCAACTTTGTCAACGTTAAATGATATTCGCTACATTACAAAAATACATGTTATTATTTAGTAGGTACTTATTGTTTTTTGAGAACCTACTGTACTCTGATGTAACCAACCAACTAACCAACCAGGTTTGTGACCGTAAAGTAACAAAGATAATCTTCGTCGACTCCTGGCGTAGGCGTATTGATGAAGCTGATAACGAAATTGTAGATAATTAATTATCTTTGTAAAAATTATCAAATGAGGAACAATGAATAAATTGTGAACCAAAGAAAAATACATTATATTTCAGATTTGATTTAAAACGCCATCATCACAAACAACCTCATTACATGTTTATTACAGCAATAGTTTTCCTCTTCGCAATTCCCTTACATTTCTTATCAGCTTTTCAATGTTATCGTTTTTCCTTAACTAACATACCAAAACTGTCAAATTAAACCTCATTTCAACTAATTTTGTAAAAAATTGTTAAAATGTAACTTAATATATTGGGAAAATAAGATGATTGCAATTTAAAATTGATTAGGTATACATTTAACAATTTTTAATCTTCCCACGGGAACTATTTGAGAGATCATTAAGGAATATAAAGTACATGTCCTTTTCCATAGCATAGGTGACATGCATACTTCAAAGCTGTCTGCCCGCGGCTTAGCTCGTAAACAATTTTCAATTTTCCCTCTGGAACTACTTAAGGAATCGGGATAAAAGGTAGCCTATGTTCTTTTCCATATCAAAGGCTACATGCATGCCAAATTTCATCCAAATCCGTTCAGCCGTTTTTGCGTGATTGAGTAACAAACATCCAAACATCTAAACATCTAAACATCCAAACATCCACACTTTCACATTTATAATATTAGTAGGATTTCTTTTTTGTTTCTTCCTGATGAATCACAAAATGAATAAGATTTGCTAACAATGAATACTTATCTTTTGCATTTATAAAAAGGCAAGGTAGTGCTGAAGTTAAACGTTGAAGTTGAATTAATTGCGAGACTTCTGCTTGATGTCTAGTGGACGGGCGTACGTGGGACTCGCCTCTCACTGCGGTCGTACCCACAAGATGCCCATTTGGTCCTTTTTTTTGAGCCGGGGTACACCAGCGGCTATTCCGCCTATACCTATACCTTTCTTTTTTTTTTTGAGGCGGGGGAATCTCTTTACGATTCAATAAGGGGCTGAAAGCTGACAAAGCCGCCCCAAGGATATGCCATTGGACTCGGGTTACCTGGGTAACCCCATACCTGGCTAAACCACCCTCCAGAGCAACTTCTACCTCCGTAGAGACACACTCGGGATCGGCGTTAGCCATTCCCCGAGTGCGCCCCCTGGATTGTAGGCCTGACGCAAGCGCCAGGTCTTACCTCTACGGGGGGGGCGACAAGTGCCATAATTCGACCCCCCAGACGGGCAGGCCAGGGGTAGAAAAGTGTCTCCCGACCGGTTGTCGGCCGGCCGGGCCATTTCATCCCCAGCTTGCTTAGGGGAGTTGGTGGCGCGCGTCCAGGAACGCGCGCCTCCTCCTACCCAACCGCCTGCGCCGGAGCGGTGCGGCGAGAGGGTCAACCTCTCGCGCCCGCTCCGCTGCCTCCTGCGAGATCACTTCCTCGCAGAAGGAGGGCCTATACCTATACCTGGCTACATTCCCCCCCGAAACCTCTCCGCCCCCGGTGGAGGCACGTTCCCCCCCATTTGGTCCTAGGCGGGACGATCCGAGACAAGCTAGTTAATTTATCGGACTTCGTTTAGACATTTCGCAACACTTTCCGTGTAGAAAGTTTGTTTACACAATGTTTTTGCGCTACGATAGGTATTCGGCGGTGTGCGTGGGCGCACTGAAATGTTACCACTTACACGCTGCACACAAAATTTAAATATAATATTCGTACAATAGTTGTTATTTTCCGTGGTTTAGTAATTCTACTCCGAAGTTGTTTATTCGGAAACTTCTATCATTGTTGTCATGATTAGTCATTTTAGGATAGGTGTTTTTTTTTACATACGACAGGGAATCTTGACCTTTATCTCACCTGATGGTAAGTGACGATAAGTCTGGAGATATAGGCGAGCTTCACCTGAACTCAACAACTGAGGAACTGACTATCTTACCACTAATTGTCGGAACACATCAATGTAAAATACAATTTTATTATAGCGACATAATGGTTGGTTGCTAGCTGGCAAGGCTCAAAGCCCTTCCACTGACTAAACTACCGGAGGAAGAGAGACTGTACCAGGGTCGTCTGCTTGGGACCTCCGTCTTACCTATTTCTGCCGCAAAGCAGCAGCGCTTGCATTTCTGTATTCCGGTTTAAAGGGTAAGATATGGCAGTGAAATTACTGGGTACCATGACTTTACATCTGATATTACAAGTTGGCAACGTACACTGTGGTTCTTGTGGGGGTTGCAGTTTTGCTGCGAATCTCTCAGGAGCCACATGTATTATAGGTGACTGTTACCACTTACCATCAGGTGGGCAGTTTACTTGTTTCCCAACTTAGTTGTTTAATAAAATCAAGCAGAAAAACGTCTCTCCCATGGAATCAAACGTTCAGATTAATATCGGGTTGTCGGAACCACTAGACCATGGAGGCGGTTTAAAGTGTAAATGGTATACGAATAGTCGAAACTAGTGTCATGATCATCACAGCTCATATATACATCCCCACCAAGGGGCACGAGCCTTCCCTAACCAGTTATGGTGGGGCGATTAGGCCTTAGTCAACCCACGCTGGCCCAGTGTGGATTGGTTGACTTCACATACACCTTTGAATTACTTCACAGGTGCATGCAGGTTTCCTCACGATGTTTTCCTTCACCGTAGGAGAGTCAGATAAACAGTGTATTATATTTTAAATATCCATTGGCGAAAAATAATATGGTACCTACCGCCTACCAGTTTGTATTATGTGGCAATCAAACGGACAAATTCGTAGTTACTGTGTCCGGGTCAGGAAATGACTTTCAGTGCTGCATTCTCGCGTCACCGATAGCATAGTAATATTAATTGTAATTTGTCTGTGATTCCGCACACATGTCGCGTCCCCGCCCCGGCTTCCATTGTTGCCACCGTCGGTTCCCAAGGGCGCGAAATTATAGTGGTATCGTGGGAAATGGTGCACATTGAAGGAAGTAGGTAGGGCTGAGGGACGTATAATAATACGTTTTTGTTCGCGCAAGACGTTGCTATCGATCATTCGAGTGTAAAAACTTCGAACTCTGACTGAGCTACTTGGTTTTGCATTGCAGTAGACCTCCATAGAATTATAGTCAAGAGGGCAGGAGAATAATAGTTCAGGGCATATAGGGTAGGGACACGACCGTTGATGCCCTGTACCGGGAAATAGTGACGGTTGTTTCCCGCCGAAGGGTGGACCAACGATCTGTTGATTGTAACGAATACGGCGCACATTCCGATATATTTTTGTATATTATGTTATGAATGTGAATCTAGTCAAGCAAATATGATTAGTAACGGAATTTGAATGTTTAGTAGATTTTTTTTTTCGTATTATAAAGGCAAGCCTTCTTACAATAGATCAAGTAACTTATTAAATTCTATGACCGTACCTACCTGCTCGCTAATTGGCACAAGAAATGGCACAATGAAATTGACCGATCGTTTCCGACAATTTCGCCGTAAGCTGGTGAAATAGGTGGTCAGTTGCGTGCGAGCGGCTATTGTGCTGCCCGTTACAACAATGAGCCGTCTTAATCTGTGCCGGTTAGCTCTAACTGTAATTAAACAAACGCTGTATGTGACGCGGTGAAGTTTTTCCTCTCCCTTTTTGTCAGGTCTGTCTGTCTTTTAGCTTTCCTAAATCTTCGTGTAGACAACACGTCTAAATGAATTTTGAAATCAATACAGCTTTCGGGAAAATTGGTCAAAAATAAAACATTTTTTGTATTTGTGACTTTGTATTTCCTCTAAAAAAGGCACAAGCTCTCAAATATAAAGTATAATTTAAAAAGAGCTTACCAAGAATCTGTAAGTGTGCAGAGTTTTCGTAAAATATTATACCATGTTACAATTGACACGATTATTAATTGGAGGATTCTAAGAGTTATTGCGACATTATACTTACTAGCCGCTTGACTAGGAATTTTCGTCACTTAAAAAACAAACATGAGTAACAAAGATTATATGAATCAAGGCACTTGAAGCAGACTTTAGAGAGCTTATATTTTATGAACAGCCTAGCTAGACGAATTAAGTTATTACCGCTCAACGCGCCGCTCGCTACGTGTATTGTGTCAGCCAAAAAAAACGTTTATGACTAATGCTCACAGTGCCTATTGCAAATATGACTGTTTAATCTCTTGAGTAACGCGAAAATATTGTTCACCTAAACGGTCCAAGTTTGAATCGTCGTCGTGCGTGCGAACTTGCGATAAGCGGCGCTGAAAAAATATTTACACGACACACGTGATTTCTGCGCCGCGTGTGTAATCCGCCAGCGCTGGGTGCTGTTGCAGTCTGCGGTGACTTCATCACAAAGATTCTTAGTATGCGATGCGAACACATGCCTGATACTAGGGAGGTGTTCTTCGCATATGGAAATCGATAATTCGTCCTTGTTTAGGGCAGCTTTTAGCTCTTCACTTTACTTTTATTTATTTATTAAGAAACTCAACAGCTGTATTACAATTGGTGATATTAAAGCCTTATTAGGTTTAGCCCATTCCTCTTAATAGCAACCTTATTTTATAAACTTTAGAGCGTCTGGTACTGTTATTTACCTTTTTTCAGCGGCAACTGAGGAACTAGCTGGCATATCTGAGATTGACAACCTTCCGATCTTCACTGAGGCTGTTGAGACCTCAACTTTTTGTCTAACGGTTCGAATTGAAAATTCTGGCATAGCAACACAATTTTCCAGTTCATAATGATTAGGCGTTTCATGCGTCTAGTTAAAAACGCAACTAATACGTTTTAATTCAGTATGTAAACCTTTTTTGAAGTCTTGTTTGTTTGTTGTTAGACTCTCAGGCCCCCCTTTACCCATTGCTACCATGCAACGGTGCAGTCGCGAAGCAAACGCCATACAGTATTGATACAAACACTGTAATAGTCCCTATTCTGTCGTCTTTTGTACTCTTTATTCTTGTCATAATTTACTGGTTAATGTTGCTCATCATTAATCAGATCGCAGTAACCCATATCAAAGAACGCCTAAGTTGCCGGCACAGTGTTGCGACAACGTGAACTGAGCCCCAAGATCATTGACGATACGAATCCAGCTGTAGTTCGCTTCTATTTTCCGCCGTATCGTCACTCATTATCATGTGTGATGAAAACTTCTGCGCTGTGATCATACAAATAAACAACCACTTAATTAGTATTTAACTATTTGTTTAATCCCCAACTGTGCCATTCCAAGTTAATTCTGATAATGAAAAGTCGCGCCCACGTCACTCTTTAAAGTCAGGGTGTGTTTGTTGCGAGCTGTGACGTGTCTATTTTCGCTTGCATTAGCTAGATTGTTGCGTTTAATTTGTGGCCGTGCGTGCCAACTTGCTTTGTGTCGACCGGGGGCTTTGTCGCACTATTTATGAACTGAACCGAAACCAAATCGTCATCGTCGTTCCCAGATGTTTTGTTATCTGACAGCTGCCGCCGAGGTGTTGTCAAAATTTTCACACGGAAACGGAAACAGTTCAGCCTAGCACGACCACCGAAACGCGATATGATAAATCGATATATGATCTGTCAAAATATTTTAAATATAATAATGGGTACCTCGAAACTTTAGCGACGTCAATAATTAACAATGCCCAAAATAATAATACCAATATCCAAAGGGGCAGAGGGGCAATGTCACTATTTCCAACGTTTCATCCAAATCGGAAACGTTTCCGGTCCGATACGTTTTGACAACACCTTAACAGCTGTCAAATGTCGAAACATATGGGGACGGAAACGATTTGGTTTTAGATATAACGTTCGTAATACATACTTTTTATTAATAGGAAAGCGTTGACTCGGTTTGATTTCGAAATAACACCCTCGCAAACACTCTTATCTCGTCTCCATATCTCGTCCGCAGACTAAAGCGAATGTGTAATTAATTAGCGTTTTAAAACAGCTGACCGTTGACACACTTTGCATTCCAGGCGGCCGGCATGAGCGGCATGTCCGTGCATTCAGTCTCATGTCATGTCATGTCGCCTGTCTATGAATTCTACCAGTGATGTGATTCTACTTAGAATAGAAACTAATCATCATCATGGTTTTTCTTATCGAGGTGGAATGCTTCCGCGCACCATATATGCCGGTGGCTAGCCGACACGCGTGTGTGGAACTCTCCCCGCAGTGTGCAAAACATACCAACTAAACCAGCCCCAAAGTCTATATTGTCCATATTGGGTATGATCCGGAGTCTAAAGCTCCAACTCTCCGGACCACCCCTGGACAGCTCGATCAGCTACGGGCCAGGTCTTAACGCCTATGAAATCATCGTCATCCTAGCCGCTACAAGATAACTGTTGGGCATTCGCCTCCCCCAATTGGGTTTTCGGTTGACTCTCCCAACTTTGCTGACCTTGTACGGGTTGGTCGAGGTCAGAACCTCGTCTGTCAAAGTCAAAGTATTTTTTTTGTAAACATAGGTGTTACATTATACGAGTATGTATCCGGCTATGTTTTACCTCGTAAGGTGTACAAATTGTAAAATTGGTAAGTTGGATACATTTTCTAAATTTAATTCCTATGGAAACGATTAAATCAATTGCAAGCACAGACTATGGCGACAGTTATACAATATGTTTGACTTCAAGAAAATCTCTTCTTCTGTCTTCAAAAAAAGTCTGTTGAGCGGCTGGATTTGTTTACATGCAAGCTGACAGTGCTTAGCTCATTGCATCTGATTGTTCATGACGATAAATGGATGCATTGCGAGCAGCCGATGTTCGCTCGGATTCCGTCAAAAGGTTATCAGACCTCTTAAATCCCTCAAACAATGTCGCTCCCTCGCCCGGTCAAAGGTTAATCGTATTTATTGTTGGTTATATTCAAATATTCTCACATTACTCTGCATCGCAGCTCGGTCACGCCACCCAACTACAGTAATTTGGTGATAAGATCAAAGTTGACAAATGGACTCGGCATTTCTCGGACCATTAGTGGAATTATTTTGTGTGGGCTTGTTTTTGAGTACGTCAGAGCTGTGTCGACATAGACTGCATATATTTAGACTTTGTCCATGACACTACCCGCCGTATCTCGGTCTTGATGCAAGGCAAAAAATAGTATGTATATGCAGTCTGCCTTCTAAAAAGAAGGACGACATGGTATTCAATTCCAAGGATAATGAAGAATAAGTTGTTCAGTCCACTGTTCGGAGTAGTACAAGTTAATAATTACTGTATCTTTGGGAGTAGAAAGACTAAGATCTTCCTATGTACTGTATAACGTCGCGTATAAGGAGCGTCGGTAGCGCTGTGGCCTCGGCACTGGACTGTGCCCCGAGTAGAATCGGGAGGCCCGCGATCTATCCTGCCATGTACCAATGTGTTTTTCGTTTCACGAATTTCATATATACATTTATCTGACGCTCCTACGGTGAAGGAAAACATCGTGAGGAAACCTGCATACGCCTGCGAAGTAATTCAAAGGTGTATGTGAAGTCAACCAATCCGCACGGGGCCAGCGTGGTTTGACTAAGGCCTAATCGCCCTTACATAACAGATTAGGGTAGGCTCGTTCCCCTCGGTGGAGTGGGGACGTATATGAGCTGTAATAATGTACAGTAACTAGCGAAGCAGTGTTCTGTAACAATTGACGCGGGGAGCCAATACAACGAATTGGCCGGTGCTTGGTTGCATTGCAATAATTTGACTAACTAAATTAATTCAAACCGCCATATAGAGTTTACAAAGCTGGCTGGCTGGCGTGTTCTGGTTCGGAGCAAAAGTAGGTTTGCAAATTATTACATATAATATTAAGGGTGGAGCATCTTCTGTCGTCCTTGCGGTTCTACTGAAAATCAGCGTCACAGTTCTCTGTGACATAGAGCTGTGTGGGTTTTTAATTTTAATTTATTTACTAGAGGTACGTTGATAACATTCATTGATTTGTTAGCGTCAAATAAATTATTTATTTATGCCTAGATAAAGCATATCTAAGAAAAATCTCACATTCTGCAAATACTTGGTTTTCATGTCTCAGGCAGACATGAAAACCTACCTAGCAGACTGCGGTCCTAATTGACACTTCAGCAATACCTAATTAGTGGACGTGTGATGACTTCCAAAATGAATCATATTATTTATCACATTATAATTCTGCCTACGGCCTTTTTAGGTCCGCTGGACTCTCGCACTAGTTTAAGGCATGTATCGACTACAATCTAACTTGAGCAAAGCAGGTATCCTCGTTGCTGTCAGAGTTGAGAGCTCGCCTTGTCATTTCCTGTTCCTGCACTTGACCGCAGTAGATTGTCAATCGACGCCGCTGTACGTTTGAAGCGCGTGCGAGTGTAATTAATGATGAAACATGTCGGCGGTGCGCGGCGCGGGTCGCGTAAAATGTGCGCGCGCGCGTCAATTAGCGCATAATTGCGGGTAGCCGGCGGCTCGGTGCGCGCGCACCGTACACGTGACGCTGACGCGACGCGATGTTAGTGTGCAGTGCTGGTGAAAAACTATTAAAAAATGAATTCTAATCAGAGGCGATTGAAAGAACTTCAAATTAGATCACCACTGCAATGTTTTCATGTTAGAATCAACGCTTTTTATATACAACTAAGTTGGCACTCAAAGAGGCTGCCCGTCTGATGGTCGGCTATAGTAGATGTGGTTCGTTTGAGATTTGGAAATCCACAACCTCCGTGTACTAGGAGTAGGACCCCAATGAACCTTGCTTACCTGTGACGTAAGATGTCACAGTACCCAAAAATTTCACTGCCAGTCTCACCCTTCTAACCGGAACACAGCGATGTAAGTTGTCGGCAGAAATGAGTCAGACACAGGTACCCGGGCAGACGACTCGATTCTAATACCGAGTCTTATTCTGGTATGTATAGTACGCTGAAGTTACAGTGCTGCTATTGATTTGGCACGATTTCGTGGCGTTCCCCTGAAGTTGCAACCGCCTCTTCCCGAATCAACCTGCGTCCACATTGTGTGTGCCATGTGCAAAATGTTTGTAGACTTTTTTCTAAGTGTAGTATATTAGCTGTCCTGGATGACATGGTTATGTCAAAAACTCTCGTTTTCGATTGACGTGTTTCATATTATGGCACAGCACATAGATTGGAAATAGTATGTTTTTATTTATTTCCCGGCATTCTTTTGAATTTTCCTCCACAAGAATCTTCTGTGTAATCCAACAAATACTTTTTTTTTAAATTAACCGAATCGGGCCGCCCGCTCCCGAGTTTTGTGCTTACCAATACTTTGAGCGATCTATTTTTATTATATAGAAAGAATATTTTGCACATTCAAAGATCTACATAACATATTCCACAATAACAAACATTGACATAATTAAAAATGTATCTTGTGTAGTGAAAAGTGAAATGACCAGAAGATAGATAATAATATCGACGATTTGGTAATAACCGTGTATAATTGGTCCGACGACAAATTAGATAATAATTGTATAATTGAGGTATCGGGTTCAATGACAGACGGTACGTAGTACGGACGGACAAATCGATAATGCGCAGAGTGCGTACACGATAAGCTGGCGGCACGGAAGCCTTACGAAGGCATTTGGGTCAATGAGCGCGGATTCCTTTGCTCATTGTCGCTAACGGTGACTGCGGGGTATTATGAGAGATTCCAAAGTTGTGGAGACTCCGTTTTCACTTGCGTCATTTTGACGTTTTCACGGATTAGTTGCTAGGCAGCTCCCTATACCAACTAACGACCGGATTCAATATTCTGTCTGTGGATTTGGTTAAAATAGCTATAATATGTGTTTGACATTAGCTCCATACAAAAAACGTCAAACTTCTATCTCCAGCAGGCCTACCATAGCGCGTAGAGTATACTATTATTATGAAAATATTATATGAATTTGAATTTAATTATTTTATTTACGTTGCTTTTTGACATCTGTGACATTGACATTATAAAGCTCACTATTAACAAGGTGCCCTTGCGGGGTTCATGTTTAGAAGTACTTAAAGAAATGTAAACACCTAAATATGACAACACGAAAGCAATAAAGGAATTTGGATATGACTTGTTCTATAGAAAACATAAATAGACTTGTCATATTAACTATTATAGAAGTAGAATATGTTGTGAATACGTAGGTATTAATAAGCAATAATCATTTATCAGAATCAATGTCAATAAGTTAACCATTAGTTTGCACTGCTTCAAATTATCTCCAATTATGATCAATCGCCGGTGATTCACTGTATTGTATGTATTGCGCTTTAGATGCGTTCAATCAGTCCGTGTCGGACCATTCGAACCGCGTTCAATAGACATGTTTACCAAAATCGGAATTATACCGTCCATTTATCAACCACCACCACGTGCGGTATGATAAAGACCCGTGTTCGAGTCCAGTAGGTATACTCTTGAAACAGTTCCGATCTCAGATCAAATAATAAAGACGGGAACGTTGCTTACAACGAAGTGAGGCCGCCATTGTTGTGTTCCGGCAGTTTAGAGGTAAGATAGCCAGCTCCTCAGTTGTTGAGGAGTCCGGGCGAAGCGCTTCCACCTTCGGCCTTATCGTCACTTACCATCGGATGAGATGAAGGCCAAGAGTTTCCCTGTCGTATGTAAAAAATGGCTTCTTAAACACGTGTGCGTGCCTGCGTGCAGCCATTTTAATTCAAATTACTCCAAAATTACAAAAAATAACGTTACACAAATTAATAACAAGCTTTTTTAATTGGTCTGAGTATGCTAAATGCTATTATTCAAAATGATTAGTATACTCGTATATTAAATAATCATCAAATACCTTCACAAAGCAAAGCGTGGTTTCGTTGTTTGTGCGTGCGTGTAATGTGTATAATGTATGTGTACACGGCGAGGCGAAGTTTTAACCGGCCTCACATTGCTGTTCGTAAAGTTCTGCTTTTTTTATGTGGTCTGAGGTTCCGATCGATCGACACGACATTGGGATTGTGGTTTTTCGTACGCTTATCTTGCTACATTGCTGGCGCCAAAGTGAACCCGTATTGCGCGGATTTTGTGTGAAATTCGTATTTAATTTTCTCAAGAAATGAATCCAATTTGGAGCTAGTGTTGCTGCCCGATAGTATGAAAAACCGGCCAAGTGCGAGTCGGACTCGCCCATGAAGGGTTCCGTACGATTTATGGCGTATTAAAAAAAACTACTTACTAGATCTCGTTCAAACCAATTTTCGGTGGAAGTTTACATGGTAATGTACATCATATATTTTTTTTAGTTTTATCATTCGCTTATTTTAGAAGTTACAGGGGGGACACACATTTTACCACTTTGGAAGTGTCTCTCGCGCAAACTATACGGTTTAGAAAAAAATTATATTAGAAACCTCAATATAATTTTTGAACCATGACGTATGAGTTTGATGAAAAAAAAATTTTTTCGTTTCAGTTCTATTTATGGAGAACCCCCAAAATTTATTGCTTTTTTTCTATTTTTGTGTGAAAATCTTAATGCGGTTCACAGAATACCAATTTTCAACAGTGTAGTTCTTATAGTTTCGGAGAAAAGTTTCTGACATACGGACGGACAGACAGACATGACGAATCTATAAATCATAATTCTAATGTCGATCGTTTGGAATTGGTTCAAGAATAAGCCCACTGGAGATAGAGACAATTTTTCTTGGAGCTTTGATGCCCGCGAAACTATACGTTTCGCTGTAATGAAGCTCAACACTATGACAACGCTAAAGTATGCAACAGATTTGATGGAAGAATTTTACGCTCGACCTGTTGTTTTACTTCATTTACCCTCGTCGTTTTTTCCTTAATTTTCGGATGGGGATTTCTCAGTTTCCTGGGGGAATTCTAAAAAATGTGCGGGCGAACGCGACGAGAGGTAACGGCAAACTCGTTGCAAACGGCTGGTTGTTATCGAACAATGACATACACAAGTCGTTACACAAGTCATATGCGGCTAACAACTAGATTTATTTAAAATTAGCCTTTAGATTTTATAGGCTTATTTAAGAAACTTAGAATAAAAGTATCGAAAGAAAGCAATCGATACATTTATTCCAAGTCCGTCACAGCACGGCCTAATCGCGTCGCCCGCGCCGCCAAATGTGCCTATGAGAGGTCGAGCGAGCCACACCACGGCGCATGTCGCGGATGACAATACCATATTGATAAAACTACGTGTCCGGCGGTGGCCGTCGCCAATAAATCCGCCGACGGAAATGGCGGGCGATAATACGCTGTCACGTCCTGGCAAATCGCTCCGTGTGCTTTGGGATTTGTTGCCAGGCAGAGCGTTCTATAGTTGGACCCAATGTCATTATGACATACAGGGTGAAAAAATCTATGGGCCCTGCAGAGAAACTACCTTTAATCCATAAGATAGCTCAGTTTACTAAAAGAAAACATTCATTTATTTTTAAAAATAAACCAACCTGCTATCTATTACCTTACTACTAGAGCTAAGGGTTGTGCTAGAAAATGTTATTAGGAGCATACACCACAGAAATACACTTTGTAGACGGCTACACGAAATCAACGAAGACCAAATTTGTGTATCCGGAACTAGGGGTCTCATTTTGAACAACATCAGTCAAAGTGTAACAAAAGTTTAATAGTTAAGTGTCAATACCTTGCGAGGCAATCATTTTCTTACATGTTTACGTGCCCTTCGAATTAAATTTGATTAAAAAAAAAGTTCAACATCCACTGAACCTTAATGTATTGAGCAGCTGATTTTTTTCGTAATTTCAAGGTCGTTCTCTTAGTATGAGCTGTTCACTTGCCTAGCTACCACCGTCGTACTTAAATCTATCTTTCTAACTATAATGTTAATCGATCCCATTATCGTTTTCCTTGAGAGATTTGATATTGTCGAAGACTGAAACTCATTTCCAACATATGCCTTATCATAATTTAACATCACGCCAAGGCCACAGCTTGCGCGCCGTGGAAACATTTGTAGAAACGAAATCGTGCCATGATTACAATGCGTTATATACAAAAGATGAACCTTGTATCGCACTTTTATCAGACCCAAGTCCCAACACTTGGGAAAACACACACTAAAGTGAGTTTCTATTGCTTCCCGCCCAAACTTCTGTTTTAGGACACGACGTGTTTGCGTTTAAGGTTACCTTTATAAAAAAATAATTACCAAGTTGAATTTTAAACAAATATTTCCACAATCCTTTTGTTGGCACTAAATGCTTTCTAGACTTCACAAGTCCGTAGCGGAGAACAAAGATCTATTTAATGTTGAAGAGACAATGTTCAGAAGTCTATTGCGTCCGCAATAATGTGATTTTTATGTTTGTGGAATTTTCTTGAGTGTTACACATGTGCTACGATTGTGTGGGATCTGTTCGCTTCAGGGTCGTGTGAATGATTGAATGAATATACAATTTATTGCACAAAAAATGTTAATAATAATAACACGTGAATGAAATACAAAATGCTCAAATAGCATTTTCTGTCAGACAACCTCAAGTCATAGGAAAATTAAAATAAAATTATATAGTATGGGAATTTCATATATTCTGTACTATTGATAATATTCCAGTGTACATATTTCATACTATTCATTGCTTGCTCTGAAAATCCATTGGATTTGAAACAATAAATATTGGTTTGGGCAAACTTCCATAAGTAATGAGCGTCGCACCGGCGCACGCTGTTCCCATTGTATAATTATAATAAATGTTCCACTGTATCTAGCTGTCGGTAGTGATACTAATCATAATGCACTTATTGTTGTTGACTAAATTTGTGCACGTGTCCTTGAAAGTATTTACGTCAGTCTGTATTATTTGCTCAGTCATTCATTTGTCTTTTAAAAATGTCCACTATAAATTTTTGCTTCTCCATTTTGATGAATGTTTTTAAACGGTTGCTGCGGGCTGCCTACCTAATGGTAAGTGGCCACAATCGCTCATACACAAGCTAATATGCAACCCCCACAAGAATAGCCTAAACAAGATCTCTCAAAACAATATAAAAACCGCAGTGAGAGCGGAATGGGGCTATACGCAGCAAGAGCGGTGTCTCTGTTTTAATATTGTTTTAACCTTGCTATAAGCGATCATGGTAGGGCCCCAGCAATGTTCGTTGCCAACTTGTGACCATAAGCTAATATGCAACCCCACAAGAATGTTCGTTGTGACATAAGATGTATGTTAGCCACAGTTCCCACCCAGTAATCTCACTGGCTGTGTTACCCCTAAAACCGAAACATAGCGATGAGCAAGCAAGCACTATTTCTTGGCGGCAGAAATAGTTAAGATGGAGGCACACAGACGCCACTGGTACAGTCTCCCTCTGGTGAAAGTAGTTTTTTTTTACTATCTACTAAATGAATACTTTTGCGTGACCGCGACGCTATTGACCAAACACACCGCGCACGCAATAGGCGCTATCGCGACATGAGAATGTTTCATTCGCTTGACAGCACCACAACCACAACGAACAATTTATTTTGGTCGCTAGCAGCAGACATTGCGTGTTGTTGGCACCATTGGTCGTGCTGTGATTTTTGTGCGGTGTTAAGTTGTGCGCGCTCCCGTTCCGCGGTCGGCGTCGGCGCTAGTGACCGAATTCGCGAAGGCACCGCCCGCTGCAGCCGCCAAGTTTCATCGACCCCCGCCATCTGCTACGCCGCTTTACAGCTTTTCGAATGCGACTTGACGTCCAGAACTCGGAACGTGCAATTCTGCACGCGATAATACTGCCTCGGTATTATTAGCGTGAAATTCATCAAATAAAATAGAACTTTTGCAAATACTCCACTTGCTATCTCGCCTTTAGAGTGCAGGCTTGTGCTAATAATTAATCTCTTTCCAGTCTTGAAACGACTTGTTTGGCGACCCGATGTTGACTCTTGACACCAGCCCAGTTTATCGCGGTGAACTGTCAAAATATAATAGGTTTTCGTCGTATTTTGACAGTTCACCGCGATAAATCGCTATCATATCGTGTTTACTGTTTTGATGGTCATGCTACGGGGGCTGTAGTGACATATCTTGTATAATTATATCTCAATTTCAATTTATTTGCATTCCACAATGTTACATAAGTAGGTGGTTAATATTACAGATTTATTGACATAATTTTGGACCCTGTTGGGCACAGCAATATAGAAGAGAGGATGACGTCATAGTAATATACATGTGCAATTAATAAAAGAATGATTAGGACAATAGATTTGAATCAATCATTAGGTAACGAATTAATATATTAGGTTGGGGAAAAAGTCTTTTCGCATTATAGTATGTATAAACTTGTAATAAAATCTCTTTGGCTATACTATTTGTATCTGGCTGGTTTTGGTATCATTGAAAGTTTAAATTTTAAAGAACATAATTCCAAATTCAAATTAGGAAAATGTGTGATTTTCATTTGTTTTTCGTACCGCCAAGATGAGTGAATCTAATGAAGAAATTCGATACATTTTAAAATTTTACTACAAAAAAGGTAAAAATGCAACGCAAGCCGCGAAAAAAATTTGCGATGTTTATGGACCTAGTGCAGTGTCTGTGAGAGTAGCACAAATTTGGTTTAAGCGTTTTCAATCCGGAAATTTTGATGTCAAAGATGCACGTCGCTCTGGTCGCCCTATTACAGATAAAATGGATGCCATTTTTGAAAAAGTGGAGCAAGATCGGCATGTCAGTAGTTACGACGTAGCTGAAGAACTGGGAATTGACCACAAAACAGTTTTGGCGCATTTGAAAAAAACTGGGTACACAAAAAAGCTCGAAATTTGGGTACCTCACGAGCTCACTGAAAGAAACCTAATGAACCGTGTACTCATTTGTGATTCTTTATTACGACGTAATGAAACCGAACCATTTTTGAAGAAGCTGATAACTGGTGATGAAAAGTGGATCACGTACGACAAGAACGTGCGAAAAAGGTCGTGGTCAAAGGCCGGTCAGGCTTCACAGACTGTGGCGAAACCCGGGTTAACTCGCAACAAGGTGATGCTGTGTGTGTGGTGGGATTGGAAGGGCATTATTCATTATGAGCTGTTACCACCAGGCAGGACCATCGATTCTGAACTCTACTGCGAACAACTGATGAGATTAAAGCAAGAAGTTGAGAGAAAGCGGCCGGAATTAATCAACAGAAGGGGTGTGGTTTTTCATCATGATAACGCTAGACCTCACACATCTTTAGCCACTCAGCAAAAATTAAGAGAGTTTGGCTGGGAGGTGTTAATGCATCCGCCGTATAGTCCTGACCTTGCACCTTCAGATTTCCACCTGTTTCGGTCTCTTCAGAATTCTTTAGGCAGTGTCAGGTTAACATCACGAGAGGACTGCCAAAACCACTTGTCGCGGTATTTTGACCAGAAGTCCCAAAATTTCTATAGCAATGGGATCATGTCCCTACCTACAAGATGGCAAAAAGTTATCGAACAAAATGGTACCTACATACTTTAGTTAAATGTAAATAAACTATATTAAAAAATGTTTTGAATTTTCTTAAAAAATGCGAAGAAACTTTTTCCCCAACCTATTATGTACTTAAATAAATTAAATATTCATAAATCACAATTATAATTATTGCATTTATCTTTGTTGATGTTGCACAATGTTATCGATATTGTATAAATTTTAATAAACTAGCTTTCCGCTTGCGGCTTCGCCCGCGTTATTGTTGTCCCGTGGGAATTTTCTATTTTCCCGGAGGAAAAATAATTTTGTAGCTTATTTAAGCCCGGATAATAAATTTCGTAAAATTGGAGCACATTTTAAATAGTTTCCATAGAAACTTTTAACCCCTATTTTACACCCTAAGGGGGTGAATTCCAATAAATCATGAAAAACGTGTTCAATGAAATATTTTTAAGAGCATGAATCTCAAGTATTATCAAAATCGTTGCTAATTTAAAGATTTTGCTTGCAACCCCTATTTCATCCCTTTAGGGTTAATTTTTTTAAAATCTCTTCTTAGTGTGCGTCCGCATTTTGAATTAAAACAACTGTCCAAATTTCATGTTTCTACCATTAGCGGTTACGACTATGCGTGCATCTATAGATGGGAACATCTCCTTTTATATAGATAGATAGATAAACGTTATCGGACGAGCCAGAAACATCTCGATTCGTGCGATTGCCATTTAATCTGTCCCCGAATTCCGTAGTCAAGACGAGCCAAACAGGCGGTGCAGTATCAATTAATACGCGCTATATTTACACATCGGCTCGTGTAGACGTGAGTCGGTAAATTCTAATTTAGTGTCTCCTTGTTGGCGTGGTTTTGGCGGTGCGGCGGTGATGTCACGGACGCAGAGATAAGGAGTCGTTCACTCAGCCGGCGTCAACCTCTCGCTTCCACGGCACCTACTTGGCGCCTTTACAGCACTTACTGACCCATTGTCCTTTTTTTTTCTCGGGGGGGAAATGCGTAACCTCACCGTACCCGCCGTTGGCTAGACGGCGAGCGTGTGTGGGGCTCTCCCGGCAGAGTGCCACTGACCCATTGTCCTAGCCTAGGTGAACGACAAACGCGGCAATGCGACACGATTCGATGCGACATCAAGTAATTGTCGTATGTGTGACCTACGTTGTCGCGTCGCGTTTTATTAGTCTGCGATTGAACGCGACAAAGTGCGAAGCAAAGGGGCTTTAAAACTAATAATCGTCTTGTAGTTAGAAAATATAGAGAGAAGAGCGTCGGTGGCGCTGTGGCCTCGGCACTGGACTGTGCTCCGAGTAGAATCGGGAGGCCCGCGATCGATCCTGCCATGTACCAATGTGTTTTTCGTTTCACGAATTTCATATACGTATATCTATCTGACGCTCCTACAGCGAAGGAAAACATCGTGAGGAAACTTGCATTCACCTGCCAAGTAATTCAAAGGTGTATGTGGAGTCAACCAATCGGCACTGGGCCAGCGTGGTTTGACTAAGGCCTAATCGCCCTAACTAGTTAGGGTAGGCTCGTGCCCCTCGGTGGGGACGTATATGAGCTGTTACGATGATACATAAAGATATCGATATAATAGAGCTTGTAGAAATTTTTGATCATGAATTCTTAGGTCATCATCATCGACAGCTCATATACGTCCCCACCGAGGGGCTCGAGCCTACCCTATTAAGAATTCCTTGGTACTTAGATGTACCTAGATAACACTTACTGGTTGTGCTCGTTTCGGTGTATACTAAACAGGAATCCTTTTTTGGTTTGGAAATAAACAAGATTGTCTAGCTAGAGACGCAGTCACCAATTCATCGTCCATCATAATATATATCAGAATGCAGCAATTGCTTAAAAAATGGAGCATTTAAAGCCTCGATTCTAGTGATCGGGGTTCAGATAAAGAATTGTGTAGCGCTACCGAAGTTACAACTCGGCGGTCGGGGGTGAGCGGATCAATAAGGGCACGTGTCCTGGGGCATCTGGCGCCGCGCCGCGCCGAGCGAGCCCCGCCTGCGCTAACATCTCAGTATGGATTAACACCGGCAGCCTTTGCTATTTCATCAAAGGCGTCACAATTAAATGCACTGAATGAAGCAGGTGCGCTTCGTGTCATATGTACGTAGCATAGCATTCAGTCATCGCAGGGCTAATGGAGTTGAGTCGAGCGACCAATTAGTGCGATTGTGTCGGTGCGATGCGGACCGCGTCTCGGATTGATTGAGCCAGAGTTGCCAGTGCCAGACGTGCTTTTCTAATAATATTATTATTATTATTACACACTTTATTGCACAAATCAATTTACAGATTTAGTTAATTTACAATTAAATGTAGGCAAATGGTGGACTTATCTCTACAAGAGATTTCTTCCAGTCAACCCATGGTAGTGGAAATAATACTCTGGTGAGCGCTGTTCTATTGCGCAAATATAAAATATATAAATAATATTGATAAAATATATAAATATATCCACAATACACATAAACATATATATATATATACATACATATATTCGCCAGGTTAAGTATTATTTTTCGCCAAAGACCCTTGCTCGTGCACAGTTCAGTATCTTTTCCTTTTTTGATATTTACAAATTTAATTCATCTATTTTTTCGTTCTTTCGCTTTTAATTTTATAGGAGCTTAGTAGCGCATTGGCGCACAGTGAACGATTGCTCAGGATAAGCAACGTTGACTGTTATCAGTCCTATGATGTGTGACCAAAATACGAAACATCCCGAGCTCCTTTGTGTTTCGGAAGGCACGTCAAACAGTGGGTCCTGCGCCTGATCTCGCCCCGTTCGTGTCGGCTAACAACCGTCCCATCGTAGTGGGACTATGCGAGTGAAGGAACAGAGAGTGCACTTGCGTTGCGCAGTCACTAGTGCACTATAATGTCCTGCGCAGGTGGCTAGTCTCTATTAAGATAGGCCGCCGTGACCGAATATCGGTTAGGAGGACATTATTAATTAAATACATACCTTTTCCCGACAACATATTTATTTCGTTAAAATCTAGCATTGCTTGAATGATCCGATTCAACGTCCAGCCTTTGTGTGCGGAATGTTACGCCGAGAAGCCAGAGCGCTCTGCGAATAGCTGGAGAATTCAAATTCAAGACTCCGTTTGAGGTTCCTCCGCTATCGGCGCACTATCGCCGGCCGGCGTCGGCACGAGCCGCCAATCAATCGAATCAGATCTAGCGTCAATGGAGCTGGGTGACCCGCGCTCATTAGTTGGCAATCAGTGTGCGGGTGCAACGTTGATTGCGATGCCATCGTGACTTACGGCCTTTGTGTGTGGAATGTAAGGAAGGGCTCAATTACGCCGAAAATGCTGAATAAATTGAAAGCCCGAGCCTCTGTGCGATTAGCTGGAGAATTCAAGTTCAAGACTTCGATTGAAGGTTTTTCCGTTATCGGCGCACTG
The DNA here is from genome assembly GCA_963935595.1 of Schoenobius gigantellus. Classification (NCBI taxonomy): domain Eukaryota; kingdom Metazoa; phylum Arthropoda; class Insecta; order Lepidoptera; family Crambidae; genus Schoenobius; species Schoenobius gigantellus. The sequence continues at coordinate 1,407,618 of OZ012553.1, forward strand.
TCGCTGGCGCGAGCCGCCAATCAATCGAATCAGTTCAAACGTCAATCGAGCTGGTGAGCCGCGCTCATTAGCCGGCAATCAGTGCGAGTGGAACGTTGATTGCGATGCCATCGTGCCATCGAGGTTCTTCGCATGACTTACGGCCGGTGCGCGAGCTGCGCGCATCTCGAGCGAGCCGCATGCGCCTGTTTACGCTTCTAAACCGGGACCACAACAAAAATAGGTTACGCGCCGGTCAAGAAACTCTGCATCGATCGCTCTCCGATCACCGATCTTTGGTTTTCCGAACACTTTGTACGGAGAGAGCCACATTTAGCCGGAGCCGAGGCAGGTGTCTCGAAAGCGTGCGATTGGGACTTTTTGTCTTCAAGACAGACATTCGAGCACTGCAACGTGATTATATTCTGGCATCATTGACCTCATATAAACAACTATACGAGGTCAATGTCTGGCTTCGATTATATTGACTACCGAATGCGGTATTCGTGTTCATAAACGGTGTAGGGTACTAATTCAATTCGAGAAGTAAACGTTTCGATATGATATGATCGATATTTCAATGATTTTCTTAATGTTGCAGTTGCAAAAGAGACAATACGGCGAACTAACAAACACACACGTTTGTTTCAATTTAACAATATAGTAGTGGAATTTGAAACAAATGACAACTGTGTATATTATGTGCTATCGCTGTGCCCGGAACACTTTCATACAATAACACTAAATAACACAAAAGAAAACAATACTGTTGAATGGGGTATCGAATTGTAGACATTGATAGGTAGATCACAAATGTGTATCACAATTACAAAATGGCGGCTACCTACTTAAATAATAATCTTTTCCAATATACCAATATTTTTACCGCTTTGCCGCCCCCTAAACATTTTCCGCTATGGGCCCGGGCCCACATGGCTCCTATCCTAAATCCATGATCGGCCATGAACGTATAACTTAATAACTATATTGTAATAAGTATATCTCTAGGCTGGAGCCCTGTATAGTGAGATCATGTCGAGTATGACTTAGTCTTAACAAAGTGATGATGGTGATGATAATTAGCAATGACTCAACAGCCGACTTTTTCGACGCGGACGGAAGTGAAGGCTGATTAATAGTCACAAAACTTTACTCACGGGAGGTCTGAGGTGGTGATGTCATGGCAAAGTAATTAAGATACACTACAGTCTCTTTGATTTAGGCAATATTCTACAATTGCTCAAAAATAAGTAATGCTGCTTGTTAAATTCACGGTTGAAACTTGATTCGCGTTTTTCGACATTAAAATCTGATATAGAAAATATAGATACTTAATGATCTTACGGAAGAATTAGAGACTACCTTAACGCATCGGAAATATAACTTGAGGTGCATAAAAGAGTACCTATAATTTATCATTGGCGATATGTGTCGACTTACAAGGGAATTTTGAGCAAAAGCTGGTTTGAAAGAAGTCATCGCTCAACCGGTACTCGACGCACAAAAGCAGTCGACATTTCTAAAAGTAGAATTTATTTTGTGCAATACGTCAAGCGCTGACCTTTCCCGTCTCATTATTATGTAGTTCACGCCTCGCGCTGTCATTTATGTCCTTCCCGGCCAGTTCCGACTAGGATCTATTTGTTTTCCCCGTGTGTTCGGCTATTTTCGGGCGGGCTTTTGCATGAAAGGTCTTAAGGCACGATTGCTACCTTCTCTAAATTGAATCCAGGGCAAAACCGTTTCCATAAAGGCTGGGACATTCGATTTTTCCTTAACTCGAAATACAGCATTGGATTAGTGTGCTTCATTAAAAGTAACCGGAAAATGTGAAATTTTTTCTGTCATGTGATTCCTAACTCAATTAAATTAGTTCAATATTGGTTGAAGTCAATGCATGCTTGTAAAACATATTGAAGCAGAAACACCGCTATTGCTGCATGTAGTGCTATCTTAGGTCTCGCTTCGGTTTTAATACTCCTATGAAGCATAGCAAGGGGAAGCTTTACACGATCAGCTGTTTCGCTAATAGTTCCCCAATATCGTGCCGGCCGGCTCCGATCGGTCACCTCGTGCCCTTTCCGCGTCTGAATCACTGACTGAATCAGTTCCCAGTTCTATTTCGGAGCTGATCTATTTTATGCAGTGATCGTGCGATCGTGTGTTAATTGCAATCTCGGATTGCAGCCGACGTGTGACGGGCGCGGAATAGGGCACGGATATCGGTATACCGAAATATCGGTATATCGGTAAAAAATTTCGGTAATTTATTACCGGTATTTGAGGATAAAATACCATTATTTCGGTATTTCAAAAAAAATATATTTTCGCAAGGGTTTTTAAAGACTATGCGGAATGCTCGAGTTCTATGGTTCATAGTGATGTTCATACTGCTGATGAGTTTTCGTATGAGAATCACAAAAAAATCTCCATTATTGGAAAAACACCACAAAATCAACTACGCTAGACTGCATGCATATAGCATATTTAGGTGGTATTTAATGATACTGCTTTCAGCTGTTCGTCTAATGTTTTTCTTCTACAAATAAATAGCTGTCGGCACTCGCGCACGTATTGACACAATACGGCAGAAATACGTAATAACGAATACGTAAGCGCTCTGCTCATAAGAGGCAATCACACCAACCAACATAATATATCTTTCTTTCTCATACATTGGGCTAGTGCAAGGCCACGCTGCACCCCACCTTCAGTTCTGTTGTTTTCATTGAAGCGAGAACACTTTGCCACTTGTTTGCTCCTCTAACTAGAGACGCTGGGCTCCATGTGCCGGTATTTAGTGAACTTCTTATCCTGACAATACTTTAACAATAATTTTGGAGTCCATTTAAGTGTAAAAACATCACGCACATTGTCTGAGTAGTGTTATGTTTGTGTGCAAACAAATAAGCTAAGTAAGTACTTTAACTTCTCAGCAACATAAGAGAGATATTCGAAATTATTGTTAAATGGTTTCTTATCATTAGAGAATAAGACTGATTTTAATACCTATTTGATTGTGACAATTGTGCCAATGAAGCAATATAACTAATTCTATGGCAATACCGTATTTTCTTCAGTATTCTTAATCCCCTTTATTTTAATAACTCATTTTGTGGTTTCTAGGGAGTTTATAAATATTTTCAGTGTTTCTGCCATAAAGCGTAGAAAACTGCTTTAATCGCTCTCCCCAAACAATACTTACCAATCGTTATTGGAATCATTTAAACAGTAACTAACAGTATTTTCAAAAATACCGAAATTTCGGTATACCGGTTATTGAAATTTCAATACCGGTATGAAAATCATTCCGGTATTCTATGCCGTAGCGCGGCACCACCGCGCCGCGCCGCTTTGCGAAACTGAAAGCGTTCCAGTGACGCATTGTCTGATAGCGCACTCCGCGAAGTAACCGAAGCAGAAGGGTCTGGCTGGAGTCGCAGCAGATTGCAAATGAATTTGCATGCCCCGCTGGCGCCGCGCCAGTTGAGTGTCCGTTGCGAACGATACACCGGCTCGTGTGCTCGCTCGCCGGCGGCGGAGCATCGCCCTCGCATCAGAAGATGCTTTCAACGATATTGCCGTAACGAGATTTCGTTTGAGCGAAACGATTTTGTAATTGATTTATGGCTGTCTAGCTACGTAGTCAAGTTGTGAAGAGTACAAAAGTAATTGCTTTTGGCCTATGTCACCTTCACGTTCAAATGCACTTGTGACGGCAATTCTTATAACAAACGTAACTTAACGGCGTGAATGGTCAAATTGTTAGCCTCTCGCCATCAGCATTAAATTGAATTGAAAGTATTATATAGTGACATAATACGTGTATTTTTCGTGCACTATAGCTACCACGCTAATCCTGACGTTTGTAAGAATGCGCTTATCGTTTCGCTGGCCAACTTTCTTGTTGCATTTATGAGCGGAGCTGATGAGTCACGTGATTTTGGATTGTCTCCGCGTGCTCTTTATCACTTGTGTCCTATTTCGTGTGTTTTAGCGTTAACGAATTTAGAATTACTAATAATGGAAAAAGCGTATTACAGTGTCCGATTATGAGACAGATAAAACTGCTTGCGTTTGAAATGTGACAATTGTGATGCTCTTAGGTAGATATATGCATCATCATCATCATCACAGCTCATACGTCCCCATCGAGGGGCACAAGCCTACCCTAACCAGTTATGGTAGGGCGATTAGGCCTTAGTCGGACCACGCTGGCCCAGTGCGGATTGGTTGACTTTTTTTTATGGGATAGGGGGCAAACGAGCAAACGCCCATGGACACCCGCAACCCCAGAGGAGTTACAAGTGCGTTGCCGGCCTTTAAGGTAGGAATACGCTCTTTTCTTGAAAGTTAACATACACCTTTGAATTACTTCGCAGGTGCATGCAGGTTTCCTCACGATGTTTTCCTTTACCGTAGGAGCGTCAGATAAATGTACATATGAAATTCGTGAAACGAAAAACACATTGGTACATGGCAGGATCGATCGCGGGCCTCCCGATTCTACTCGGAGCACAGTCCAGTGCCGAGGCCACAGCGCCACCGATGCTCAATATATTATTTATATTGTACCTTGTATTTGAAATTTGAATAACTGTTCGAATTACTCCCGAGCCGACAGACAATTATATGTATAGTTTTAATAAAATGAAAATCTATGTAAGTATGCGAAAAAACAATAAACAATTGCAATGTTGGCATCAGTCATCACACTGGTATTTATTACGCGGTCATGCAAGCATCAGTCATAACTGTAAGATTTAGCCGCCTCCGTGGTCTAGTGGCGGAGACTTACCCTAGAGGTTTTGATCTGGAGTCCGGGGATCGAGTCCCCATAAGGTTCTGCCCTTATAGGGTTTATAATGCTCGGTTTGGTAGTGGTATGGTAGGGCATTTCGCCTGGCCGGCTATCACCATCTTTAACCTAAGTTTGTCGTTCGCCATTGGAACAATGTTAATAACATTTCTGTGCTCCGACAATTAGAGATGAGATAACAGTTCCCTTCAGTTGTTGACAGGTGAAGATCGCTGCCATCTTGATTTTATTGCCTTATTGTTTTTTGCCATCAGATGAGATGAAAGCCATGTACTTCCCTGTCGTTTGCATACATGTTTGAATTGCCTGTATCCTTAGCGAACCTTTTGTGTTGAGTTCGATTGTGTATTGTTCAATTTGGGACCATGAAGCAAAATGTACATTATATTAGCACGTGTGCGATCATTTTGTGTGTAATCTGTTAATTATAACTCGGACCGTACAAGGATAATGGAAATTAACAATCGCTGTGTGTGTGTGGTATGCGTGTCGGCCGGCCGCGGCGTGACGCGTTATCGCGCGGCCTTGCCGCGTTAGGGCTTCACGGCTGAATTACATTAGCCACGCCGAAAACTGGATATCCGTCTGACCGGTGTAGCGTGATAAACTCTCCACTGCTTTGCTGGCCTGGACACAGGTCCTTTTCGGCCATGTCATAATATTTTTAAAGTTAATCGTGTTGGGGACACGGTTTAAGGTGCAAACAAACTGGGCTTATGTGATGCCACGTATGTGATGTTACGTCCATCAGAAGACATCGTTCTTAATAGAAAATGTATTAAACATCATTATTAAGAACTACACGTAGCTTACGTGACGTCGCCGTTGAAGCGACCAATCACATAACGTGGCGTGGCATCATATAAGCCCAATTTGTTTGCACCTTAATAATTTGGTTCTGTTGGCGACATGCAATCGGGCACTTTGTAACCTAATATGAACGCTTTAAACAACGTATTCGCCACCGATAACAATCCTCACCTAAACTGACAAGGTCTTGCAAAACATGTTATATTCTAGAACAATACGTTAGTTCCTTCTTCCTCAACATCTTATTTTTTACGACAGTTTTTCACCTCCACTTTGTTGTAAGTATCTATACGTTAGCACGTATCAGCTTTCTCTTAAATACTTTTCAACACACTTGCTCGTAAAGTGGATCTAATTTCACCGGTTTTAGATACATAAAGCAGCTCATTAAACACGCGTGTTAAAGCGCAAATAGTGCTTTTATAGATTTATAACCGCACTATTTGTACTTTGTCAAATGAGTTTCTGAATCTTTGGGTTCATGAGCCTTCATTGCGCAAAAGTTTAGTGCACGCACTTGAAAATGAACGATACTGGGCATCGCTTGTTTAAATTTTTAACACAATTCATCAGGCGCAGCGAAGTAGCCTAAAAACACATTGATTAAAATTTAACAAGACGTCTTCATAGTGCGCTGTCATTATGTTGCGCGCTCTCGCTATTTACGAAAATCTGTGTAAATATTTGGCCCGGTCGGACAGTCGATCCGCGTGTTTACCGCAAACACTTCAAGCGGCCGCCAATCGGAGCAGTAGATAGAAGCCAACTTTCCCCGAAGCGGCGCGAGGCGAGGCGTGTTTACGCCGTCTCCGGTGGCTCGTCGGTTTTAATTGCCCGCCTTGCTACCGTCTGATTGCAGTTCCGGCTAGTGGTGTAAAAGTAACGATTAAAAGCATACTCGTACGTACGTATTCGTTTCTTTAAAAGTTAGTACTCGTTACTATCGTATCGTTTTTTTTAAAAAAAAAAAAACGTCGCCCCACTAGGATTTTCTCCCGTGTCGTGGGTGCAGTTACAATCATAGAATATCACATGTACATACGCCCAGACAGACCGGAACAAATTTCTGTACCGGAATGAATCGAACCCGGGACCTGTTGAGCAGTAGACGATCATTCGATCTCTGCGCTAACCGTGTCGTCGTAAATTATGAAAAACAAGTTATGGTTATTAACTACTCGACTGTCACGTATCGCCATTCGCCAGATATCCATCGTCGTATTGCGCACGCGTACGGTAGGTATGACGTCGTCGTGGGGTCGCATCATTCGTAACTTGTAGAAAACACTTATACCTTACATATCTAGCTGCGTAAGGTGTATTTTTTCACTTAGCGTATTTTGAACCAGACGTGTATGTTTTAATTATTATTTTTTACTTTTCCTAGTAAACAAAAACTTCTTTCTTTGTAACGTAGAAACGTTTTAAAACTCACCGAATAAGCGCGAGCATGCGCAAAATACACGATCAGAAAACCGTTTCAATACGCGCATCAACGGTACTTGGGTGAACTGGAACAGTTGTGCACAGACTACGAAAAATGCGAGTAACGAAATGCATTCGTGAGTAACGTTTCGTTATTCGGTATTTAACAGCACACCCGTTACTTAGTACCGAAGATACGGTTTGCTACAACACTGGTTCTGGCCGGGCTCTGCTCTAATCACCGCCGCCAATCCATCGAAGTTTTAATCAGCGTCCAATATAGTGGATACTCTATGCTCTGGAGTAAACGAGTGAACTTAAATATCATCTCATCTGTATCATGTGCTGTGAATGCGTTATGCGTAACGCTGAATCAAAATGTCTATCTTATTTTTTGTATTTGTGACTTCAAAATGCTAAATAACTTGAAAAATGAATAAACAAGAAGTAATTTCAGACTCGGGCGGGATTCAAACCCGCGTATCGTTGCCGCCTTGACCAATTTGGCCACCGAGCACACGTAATTGTATTGATTGATTTACTATTTTATTGTTTATCGCATCAACCCATAAACGTCCATTGCTGGGCGCGGGTCCCTCCGACGAGGGGGCAAGGTTTGGTAAAGTTTTGCTTTTAATGAATATTATTAGAACGATGTTGTGTGTATTTGAAATGGATCCCAATACGCAAGGTGATCTTGAAACTACAGACTTCTTATGCAGATGATGTCTTCCTCTTTTTTTATACTACCTACTTAGGTTGACAAACAAGCATACTGATGCCCACCTGATGATAAGTGGTAACAATCACCTATATAGTACATATGACTCCTGTGAGATTCGCAGTAAAACTGCAACCCCCACAAGAACCACAGTGTACGTTGCCAACTTGGGCCATAAGATGTAAAGTCACGGTACCCAGTAATTTCACTGCCATATGTTACCCTTCAAACCGGAACACAGCAATGCAAGCACTGCTGCTTTGCGGCAGAAATAGGTAAGACGGAGGTTCCCAAGCAGGCGACCCTGGTACAGTCTCCCTCCTACAATTTATTTTATTTCGTACACGCTAGGAGTTTCTCCTATGTCGTGGGTGCAGTTACACACGTAGAATATCAAGACTCAAGACATTTATTTTCACAAACACTACAACATAACATAAAGGTGGAACAAAACAAAAAAAAAAGAATACAATAAAAAGCGTAAAACACAAAGAGATAATTTTGTAGAAAATAATAATAATAATTTATTATTACGCTGTAGTGTGATGCGAAAATAGGACGCAGCTCAGCATATGCTGTGGCCTGCAGAGCCACAGCGCTGGTTTTCAGCTGAAACCTTAACAAGAAAAAGCGTGTACTTACGCAGCTGAACGCACAGTGAGAAAATGTAAAATGCAAAAATAAATAAAATACTGTGTGAATGTTTGTATTTGTAAAGATTCACGTGCACATACGCCCAGACCGGAACAAATTTCTGTAGGCCATACAAAATATTTGTCCCGTACGGGAATGGAACCCGGGACCTGTTGAGCAGTAGACGATCACTCGGCCTCTGCGCTAACCGTGTCATCATAAACTATGAAAAAACAAGTTATGGTTATTAACTACTCAACTGTCACGTATCGCCAGATATCCAAACTCAATAACAGGGAGATTCGATGTCTGGTCGATCAAATGATTTCGTAAGTTCATATGCTAACTGTCAACGTGCCTGGGTAAGCCGGCACTCTCCGTAAATCTATTAATGATCATTTCCTCCCAATCGGCCCACGTGAACAAATCTATGAAACCTAATGGCGACCGACGATTTGGACGCAAGCTTCGGCGCCGTTAATCGTGTTAATGTTAATGGATGGCCTCGTGATGGATAACGTCCAATTTGCCATTACTCTTGTATACATAGACAAGGTAGATTTTACTTGGATCGGTTAAGATTAGATGATCAGAGCGTTCACCCCAGCCAACACTCGCGGCTTTATTAATAAAAATTTTACTCCTTGGATCATCCTCGGATTAGTTTACTCCGTGTTTTGTCTTATTTTGATATATGACAGCCGACATATGCGGAAACAAGACAAAACACAGAGTAACTAATCCGAGAGTTATCCAAGGAGTAAATTATTTTATTAATTAGGCCGTCGGACAGTAAATCGTTAGGATCTGCACGATGTTCAGTTTCCGTGTTATACTTTTGGCAGAGCTCATGGAATAGAAATTTGATGACTTCGCCAAACGAGTTATTAGCAATAAATCTTCCATTGTTACAATTCCGATAGTAAGAATAAATAAATAATAAATGTTTGTTTAAAATATACTGGTCACGCATCATTTTAAATAATATTGTACAATATTGTTAATAATGCCTGAGTTAGGTTGAACCTGTGTTTCAGGCGAAGAAATGCTTACATGCTTAGCTAATGTCTCCTACTCATAAACTCTCAAACTTACGAGAGTGCTTAGACCTCTTTAATCCGGCCCTGTCGCAAAATCCGTTCGTCGGACGTCTACTAACTATAAACTACCTCCCTGCCAGATTTCATCTTTATACGTGAAACGGTTTTCGATATTCCGCAATGAGTAGCTTTTAAGATTTTTACTTGTGATATACCTCTAATGTGAGCGTCGGTGGCGCTGTGGTTTCGGTACTTGCCTTCCAATCGGGGGGTCGGGGTTCGAGACCCGCCATGTACCAATGTGTTTTTCGTTTCGAATTTCATATGTACATTTGTATGACGCTCCTACGGTGAAGGAAAACATCGTGAGGCAACCTGCATACATCTGCGAAGAAATTCAATGATGTATGTGAAGTCGACCAATCCGCACTGGGCCAGCGTGGTTGACTAAGGCCTAATCACCCTAACATAGGGTAGGCTCGAACCCCTCGGTGGGGACGTATATGAGCTGTGGTGATGATACCTATAATGTAGAAAATATTTTGTTTCACATTCTAACAAAGTTTGTGTTAAGTACAGAAACACCGTTCTTATCATTTCCGAAAACGATCCATTAGCTAACGAATGTCTTCCCATAACGGTGTTCCCATTACAGTAACTAGTCTATAAAATGGAAAAACGTTAAACCCTACTAATATGATGAATGCCTAAGAACTCTTGTCTGTCCGTGACGCTTTCACGCCAGCTAATCCGCTTAACCAATTTTGTTGACGAAATTAAGGCGTGTGACATAGGCTACTTTTTATCCCAAATTCTATTGAGTTCCCCAGGGAACGCATGATAACTGAATTCCACGAAGACGAATAGTAGTGTGATAAAATATTCCTAATCTGATTATATTGACAATGAAATGATCAGCACTACACATCCGCGGCTGGTCTGATCTTTACCATCACAGTCTATATATGTCCCACTCTTGGGCGCACATGGCTTCCTACATGGAACCTTGCACAACTACGCTGGCCCAGTGCGGATTGGTCGGTAGAAGCGGTTGCGAAAGCGACCGGTGCCTTTCGAAGCGCAGAGGAACTCGAGAACACAAAGTTTTGGTCACCCATCCAGGGCGCAACCATGACGAAGGTTGCTTCGTTTTCAGTATCGAAACCGAAGCGTTCGACTAAGTACGCCACCGAACTCCTCCGGCTGAACACACTTGACATAAATTGTTTCGCACACTGAAGGGGGATGCTAAATGGTGCTGTGAAACGTGCTGTCGTTTTGACGCATGGCGGTGATTAGGCAGCGATTAGTTTGTTGACGCCGTTGAACCGCATCGTGCGACGGGACCCGCCGACGAGATATTTACGGGCCGCCGCGCCCGGTCCGGCTTCTGGGAACGTGTCCTTCGTCGCAGCACATGTCATGGGTATACAGATACATGGTGGGGCAACGGGGCGAACAAACTCGGCAAGCGAACAGAGGTTCAAGGAGACAAGATGTCTCGCGTCTCGCCTGTGATTGATTTTATTAGCGTTTGCGGGCGCTATAAAACCCTCGTTTGCAGGACTTTAACTTATTATTTGTATATTGATAAATAAATCATTATAAGAAAAAATATTTTATTTCATCTAATAATTTAGTTTCAGCTAATAATTTATTTCATCTCACAGATGCACAAATAAATCAGGTAAAAGTTTACAATTCACTACTAAACACAGTTGTATGTTTAGATTGACCATTAAAATTATTAACTTTTGTGCACATTATAATGTAATATTGATATGTTGGTATCTAAACTAGATTAAGCCTGTGCGACAGATACCGATTGCTCCCTTGGCACAAGTGTATATTGTTATAAAACACAAGTAATAAATAAACAAACATGTACCGGAACAATCCAATTTAATTATTAGTCCTCGTTTTAAATTATAACTATGTTTTCCTTAGCTTCGTAGTATTTGTCTTTTTAGCCATGATATCAATTTCTTTTTACAATCATGTAAGTTTACTTTATTGTGTAAGTACGCACCTAGAAACCATCGGAATTTCTTTATGGAGAAAGATCAATGCTAGTTTGCCCTGCACACTGTTTTCTCTATAAATTTTATTTTGTTCCTTGGTCGTATGTTGACATAAGATGGTATCTGCTATGCATAGTTTTCCTACAGACAAGACACACCGAAAACAGCTCGTCAGTCGGGAATCAAAGGGTTTAAAAAAAATTAAATAACATAATTTTGAGCAATGCACATTGGGCTCTCTCAATCCGAATTAAGTGCGTTTTCCTTGTTCCACTCAAAGTTCTAATGCAATAGGATTTTGCATTTTGCAGTGCCTTATATTTTTGCCAATAGGGCGTTTCTAGAAGTTCTGTTTATTGCTTAATACTATCGCAAACGTAACCGTGCCAGGTGCTATCTGGGAGCCAGTGGTTGCACCATCTGGCGCCGTGTCCTGCATTCCCGAGAGCGCACTGTTTCGCACCGATAAATATAGCGCACTTACCACCTCGGAAAGGTCAACTCCAGAATTAGACGCGCCAAACTTAACTTTCACTTATTTTTGACGCGCAACTGGGGCGTTCACCCCTGCCAACTATTCGTTCAATGTTAGCTGCAGCTCTCTCTGTACTGGAATAGGCGCTGCAGCGCAGACGTTTTATTATTTCCGCGAACGCTGCGGGGTATTTTATGTGCAACTCCGGGGAGCATAAATTGAGGAGCTCGACGCGAAATTTATTACGCTATAGGATGAGCGAGCGCACTGAACATTCCTAATACCGAGTATTGCGCGTATGTATGTATTTATAAATAGGCCAGCCACAATTTCTCGGATGGCATTTTTATGGTCGACATAAAACTTGGAAAACTTGTATTACGTTGCAGAATAAACTTGCGAGACGGCTCGTCAGCTTTACACCACCTTTATTGGGTTTTTACGGCTGCGTCCCAAAGTGGTCGGTCCTCTGGGCGATCCTCGCGATGAAAGTCGCTCGTGGCACCCCATTTAAGTCTCCGAGTGCGTAATAATTTCACCGGCACTGCGCATTCCTCTGCGGGCGAAGCTAGTGCTGAGATAACCGTTGCCCACTATAAATATGCTACGAAATGCTGTTGTTGCTAGCTGGATCCGCATAGCGCTCGGCACCGCAAATTCCCGGAATAATAACTCTTTATGTTGAAAATTTGCGGGGAGGCACATATCGAAAAGCCAGTGCGGTTTGAGATTGTTTTTACAAACCGTTTCACTGTTTGATCGCAATAAGGCTAGCTAATCTGTAATCGCATTTCGTACGTTCGCCTCTTGAGTCTCGCTCGCTGCGCTGTTAAATTCGGTAGCCGGGTAATTAAAAGCTTTTAATGATAATGCCGCACGTAATTTATTATTATATTGTATAACTCGTTTACAATTTGATAAGCGGTGCTGCGGTTTTTGCGTGTAATACTGTTATACTGATGATATAAAGATATAAGCAGTTTCACTTGAAATTCGTATGTAGTGCTAGAACTGTTGTTTTTTCGGTGCCAGCCCAAACTTATTTCGGCTCTAGGCCACATTATCATGTTTTCCAGTTTCGAATGAACACCAATGCGAGCATAACAATCATCATAACAGCTCATATACGTCCCCACTGAGGGGCTCGATCCTACCCAAAGTTAGGGTGTTTAGGCCTTAGTCAACCACGCTGGTCCAGTGCGGATTGATCGACTTCACATTACACCTTTGAATTTCTTCGCAGATGTATGCAGGTTGCCTCACGATTTTTTCCTTCGCCGTAAACGAAAAACACATTGATACATGGCGGTCTCGAACCCCGGACCTCCCGATTGGAAGGCAAGTGCCGAGTCCATAGCGCCTCCGAGCAGAACAATCAAATTGATCAATTTCGAACAATGATTTCAACAACTAGAACAACTTTAGACGATTACGGGACCTCACGCACTAGACTTAGAGGGTCACGACCACGACCAGTCGCAGCGACCCCTTGTTTCGCCTTGATCCCCTTGGCCGTTGCTCGCTGTGACCAAGTACCGGCCGTTCATATGGTTCTATAGTTAATTCGGTCGCATGCGGTCACTAGTACTCGTCGTGGCCTCCTTCGTCGTCGACGTGTGAATAAAGATGTACGTAATTGTTGAATGATATATATCCCCACTTGCCGCCCCCCCCCCCCCCCCCCCCCCCCCCCCCCGATTCTACTAATAAGTTACAGCCGAACCGTAGCGATCGACCAATCGGAGCGCATAGACTGACTTCTGAATATGCGATGGCGTGATAATAATGTAGCGTTCGGATTAGTCGAAAGCAATGACTCGGCGTCCCTTCCCCTTGTGTGGTTGAAAAATACCATATTTGAAATCGATGTGCTCGAAGAGAGCCCACACACCACACGACGCAAAATCACCAAAGCGCTAAACACGCACTATCCAAATTAATAGTAGACACATATATATTCGTTTATTTTATTTATAATATTTATGTATTAGTATATTATGTATATACCATTATCCAGTATTTTTTTACCATTAAAGTACTACATCTACTTCCTTTTTTCTGCACCAGCCAAAGGTTGACTGGTAGATAATGTCTTTGGCATTAAGTCCGCCTCTGTACCTACACAAATTGTACTGAAAGCTTAAAATAAATAAATAAATAAAATAAATATCCGCGTTCATTTCAGGCAACGGCACGATAGACTTCCCGGAGTTCCTCACAATGATGGCGCGCAAGATGAAGGACACGGACAGCGAGGAGGAGATCCGCGAGGCGTTCCGCGTGTTCGACAAGGACGGCAACGGGTTCATATCGGCGCGGAGCTGCGCCACGTGATGACCAACCTCGGCGAGAAGCTGACCGACGAGGAGGTGGACGAGATGATCCGCGAGGCCGACATCGACGGCGACGGACAGGTCAATTACGAGGGTGAGTGACACTGTCACACTGACAGCTGACAGCTGTCGCCTGTCGCACGATTTCACAATTCGTTTATGCACCTTTGCAAATGAAACTGCCAGCACACCTTATAGTAGGGAGGCCAGAATGCAAAATTTGTAATCACTCGAGCGTGTTTGGGACTCATTGTACTTTGGAGATAAGGTTGTAGGGACCAAAAAATGTTACCTATGTAATATTTTTCATTTCACTGGCGGAGGCTAGGGGGTTTCAAAGATTTCAAGTAAAAATGGTGGACACATAAAAATGGTTTAACGTGTCAGATTAATGCATGTTAGGTTAATTACACGCTAAAAAGTATGTGCTGTTAAAATCTGACAATTCGAATCTGTCACAAGGGAGTATGAGAGTCACAAAGTTACAAACCAAAAATTGGAAAGAAATCACTGAGGTATTAATGTGATAGCAGTCAAATTAAATTTTATTTTAAAGAAAATAATAACGGGAATAAGGGGAGACAATAATCTGAGGATTTCAGTTAGCCTAAGTATAAAAAAATGAACCCCCCTCCCCCCACCACAAAAGGCTCACATGTAGTGGAGGTACTTCTACAGTGTGCAATGTATCCCTTGTGTCTTAATCTGACGCGCTCGAGTAACTGCAAAAATCCCCTCTTGGGCTCCCCTACTATTACGATCGCGGCGTGATGAAGCACCTCGCAGTCCGGCATGGTGATGAGGGTGGCTAGTGCTCCATCGCGTACACTAGCCATCTTCTCATTTGGGCCCCCCACTTCCACATACCATCTGGTGGCATGGAGTCGCTTGCTCGGTTCACTTAAATAAAGTTACGTGCGATGCGGATCGGATTGTTTTGTGCTGACCAATAAAGGAATCGATACAGTTTGAGTTTCATCTCGCGCAGGATAAGAAGTTGCGTCTTCGACGTGCCGTGTTGACTGACGCCATGACGCAATCAGCTCACCGAGAACTTGCACTTTTAGACTGCCCGAAGTGAAATTTCAGCTATTTTTTTAACATTGATTGATTTATTGATTTTTTTTTTGCGTTTTAAAAGGGAATACAAAGTTCCAAATATATAAAAAAAATGTTATACTCCGATAGGCTGCGGCTATCACTAAGCATCAAGCTAAAAATCTATGTGGTAATGGGAACCTCTACCGAATATTGTTAAATTTTACAGTAGTTTTCATATCGAGTCTGTGGGGAAAGAAAACAAGTGTGGAGTCCAAGTTTGAGCATTCCTTTTAATTTTGCCAGTGCAAGGTTTTAAAATGGGCGAAAGGTTCGTTCGCAACTGTTCTCTTTCGTGCAGACTCTTTTAACTTTGAAACTTGTATCGACTGCGACGGTACGAACATCACATGGACAGCAGTTTCCATTATCGCATTGAATAATTATCTTATGGTTGTCATAGAATATAGTACTTACTTTTAATTGAAATGTTGACAATTTGTCACGGGCAATTCGAGGTTACAGAGCTTATGTGTCATTGTTATTGGGAAACGATTGCGCAAATTTAAATGAGGAGAAACTAAAAAAAAATCAAACGATATATCATAACGTGATCCCATAGCAGCTGTGGTCGTCTTTTTCTCTTCGACTATCCCCCATGTGTGTAACGCGATGAGCAAACACCTGATTTGTTGAGAAGCCGGCTCGGTGTAGTGGGACTCAGATGCGCCGAGCTCGGCGTTGACGCAGCTGAGTCTAGCTAGCTGGCCCGCGGACGTGCGCTTGCCGATACCACCCTCATGAGTTGATGTCGCCACTTGAGATCACCGTCCAGCATGCAGTTGTCCCTACACACTGATGCAATGCTCGATGCCGTACTCCGAGCGGGGCCCCAAAAGTTCGCGAAACTTAATTTACGGTGACACCCATGGAATACAATGAAAGACGTT
This sequence comes from Schoenobius gigantellus, assembly GCA_963935595.1. Lineage (NCBI taxonomy): Eukaryota > Metazoa > Arthropoda > Insecta > Lepidoptera > Crambidae > Schoenobius > Schoenobius gigantellus. Next base: position 1,423,862 of record OZ012553.1, read on the forward strand.
AGAAAGGACAGCGTATACGCGCCACACGGGTACGCTCAAATGCGCGCGCATAGCTTTGACTTTACGATGTAATCACGCCAATCAGTGTCTCACGAACGTCGAACGCAACGTTCTGAATTGCTTGGGAGAAATATGTTAAAGAAGTGCATTCTTGTGCAGTTATCACTTGCAGAGTAAGAAGTGGACAGTTATCGTGTTGTATCACCATTCAAACCCCTTTCATTGTGTTCTGTGGCGGCACTTTTACCTAATACGTGAGAAGTACACCGTCGCGCCGTACGCGCTAATCAATTTATGCCTTGTCACGTCGAGCAGCGTAAACTTGCTGTCTTCGTGAGCGTGACCACGCTCGGCGTGATCTAAATTTGCCCATACATATTGGATGGTGTTTGAAATGCGAGCAGCTATGCCGCCGGAGTACAGGGCCTTACCATGCTCGCTTAGATCAAGTTGAAAAAGGAATACCGCTATGGCAGCGCATAGTGCCATCTCGGTCTCACTGGGGTTGTAACAAGGGTTGCCAGGTGTCCCGATTTGAGAGCGACGTCTCGTTTCTTAGGGGTATATGGACACCGTGATCGAGACGCAAAATGCCCCGATTTTTGACCAAAACAAAATAATTACAATTTTCCATAATAAAGCAGCAACTAAATACAATGATATAATGATAGAGTTAGCATATTTATCCCTAAAATATTTTAAAAGAATACATATAACACTGGCTGTATGTATGGGCTCCGTTCTCTTTGCCTTTCCACGCAAAAGAAGAAAACGAAAGGAAACATACGCAATAAAAAAGTTTCTTAAGTGATAATCCCGATTTTTACAAGCTTCGCCCCGAAATTTTGCTTCTTAGACCTGGCAATCCTAGTTGTGAACACTCCTAAGCGATCGTGGTAAGGGAGCTGGTGTCCCTTTGACTCGCGACAGTGTCGCCGTAACGCGCAGACATACCGCTTTGTGAACGGACCGCTTGCTGCCCCTGTGCATGCACTCAGTGTTGCGTTTCGCGTGCTGCGGGGGTACGGGGGGGTTGCGTCATTGGCGTATCTAGAGTTTTCTTTTGGGGTGGGCTTGGCCCTTGATTTTTGTTTGTAGTTATCACTATTTGGCCTCCATCCTAGAATTTTTGAAGGGTAGGTAGCCTATCATCCTGGGGTGGGCACGGATCTATATACGCCTATGGGTTGAGTTTGTTGCGCGACCACGACCACGACCACGACCACCAAGGCAGGCCCGGGGCCCCGCTCGAGACGACGTCGACGCTGGGCCTGTTCGGCCCCCCGCGTTTCGGAAACTTGTCGTGGCTAGCAATACCGTTCAAGCTGTTGATATGATGTTCTTTGTGATATTAAAAATTTCTAAACCATTCGGAGAATTTCTAGAGGATTGGTATTGCTGTCCCGGCCACAAGTTTGCCAAATTAGCGCAGACCCTAGAAAAATAAAAGCTATTCGGAAAAGATGAGACCTATAAATGATTGCGCGACGCGCGCGGCGTCGTCCCCCGCGTGGAGCCGAGCCGAGCCGATTCGAGCGAGCAGAGTGACCAGCACAGTTTCTCTCTTGCAGACTTCCATGCACTCGCCAAAATCATATTCGCCCGCGGCGATGGCAGCCGTTAGCGGCCGGCGCGTGCCATTACTTACCTAGCTATACATAAGAAAAGACTACGATAACGCTGTGATCTCGAAACGATTTCCCCCGGTAGTGTGTAGCAAAGCAATGCCCGACGGCCCACATCGAGCGCGGTCCCGAAATAGGTACATGCCAGTGTTACTGAATGGTTTGCTGCTCGCTATTAACTGTTCCTCTTGACCGTTAGCTGACCCCGTCCCTCGACCCTCACCGTCTCGCTGGGACACCACTTGGCCCGTCGATTGTCTCGACCCACTGGCGGCCGGGTGCGATCTCGTACAGCGCAGCCGACCGTGCTGCTATCATCGGAGCAATGAGCAACTTTACTTTTCAATCGTGTCTCCTCAGTATTTAGATAGGTTTAGTTACTAGCTGTTGATATTACTGATTAATGGTATCTAACAGTAACATCTCGGCAACTGACCTGCAGAGGCTGTCGATGAAATTCACAACAACTCAGGAGGATAAACACTAAAAGAATGATTAGGGTCATAGCTGTTATCTGAATTCTGGTGTTATGAGGACACGTTAAGTGATATTAACCTATGTATAGAAAATGGTTCTGCAACAGAGATGGCTCGTCTGACAATGCAGAAATCAGTCATCGAAAGAAAATTCGACATAACTTTGAACGATTTATTAGTCAATCTTTAATGGTCTTAAACTCTTAAGATATATTTTAATAGCATTAACCAATTGTAATTAACCCTTTAAATTTGGGCCATAATTGTAGGTAAATTGGTCCTTGGGTAAAACAGATAACAGAAAACGCATAAACACGTAACATGAGATATGTTAGTAAACATATCCTAATACCTTTAATTTCTACATTTTGAAGCTGAGAGCAGTCTCCATGTACGATATCGCTCCCGACGGCCTATCAGGGAAATGCCACGTTTTCCTGTAGATTGGTGCATGCGCCTAATGTCTGTATAGTGTTTCTTGAAATACCACCTCGTGGTAGCGTGTAGGCTCGTCGGTATGTGGGGTCTCACAAAAAAACTCGTTTTTAGACGGCGCCTTAATTATAGAATTTGTCAATAAATTTGTAAAAACGGGTTGTGTGCAAACTGTAAGTGATAATATTGTATGTAAAATGTGTTTCCGAGTCTTATATGATAATATTACAGACTTCTAAAACAATATTAGTGCTACTCTTTGCAACATTATCATCACCCCAAGCAAACCATAAATCATCCAGTACTGGGCATTTGCCTCCCTCACAAAAGGGGGATTTTGAGCAAACTTTTTACTGGATCACTGTTTTTGAATTCTCGTAGAATTGACAGGATTATAAAAAATAAATTGTTTCTTTATATTTTGAAACACTTGTAATTATTGAAATTATAAATCAAAATAAATTCTACTAATCTATAATTACATATAAGCTTCAAAAGAATTTAATTAAATAATAAATGTGTATTTTTCTTTTTTGATGGCAACATAATGTGTGAAATGGCAACATTGTCCCGTTCTACATACAATAGAAAATAATGAATGGCGCTTCTCGTTAATTATAATGATATTTCATCGCGTTAAAATCAAAACAATCAGTGTTGCACAATGCATGTATGAAACCCCTTTATTTCTTTTTCTCTGGAACCTTTATCGCCTGCACCTTTCTACAGTTACCTACGCACAGCTAGCTCTCCCGGTAGGCGTCTGTGGTAGAAATTTTACAAGTGGCGCCCTCTAACACGAAACGTTACAGTGAGACCCCCACCATATGCTTGCCACTCGAGTCCCAAAGACCAATCCCGATCCTAAAAGCTTACAGTAGGCAGTCCGAATATATAAGTTATCTTGCGAGTTTTGTTTCCGCAATGAAATTTCCAATACGTTGCTCGCACCAAAATGCGGAGTGCGGGTTTTATTAGTGTGTTCTGTAGCGATGTTAGCAATTTTTAGCGAGTTATGTATTGGTAATTTCGACGTCAACACTCCCTCTTGCCATCCCGATTCCATCGATTGATGACACCTACATTCATAGTTTTGAGGCGACCAACTACCTGGGCCCGAGAAAATTGTTCATCGTGAACTCGCAAATCAAACTGCACTAGCTAAAAATTGTAATTTCATTTCGTGTTCTATGCAATGTTCGTAACTAACACTTTGGAAAGAGTGCGTGCGCTTATATTTAATATACTGAAACTCACATTTTACAATCAGGGGGACGGGGTAATCCAAGAATTAACACACATTAGCGAATGGTTGAATTAGAAACACAGTAGACTTGGGGACCCAAAAGTTTCCCGTTGGTTAATATTTACCTCCACAAATCTCTTTCTCTGATTGATATTGATTTAGTATGATGCACATTCTTAAGTGTATCTGAGTCTTTGGGTGCTCTGTGGCGGTCGAGGGACGTGGCAGACGTCAGCGTTGTTGACACAGCGATATCCAGAGGGTGGTATTTCGCAGTACCCGTAGTGGCATGACAAGGCGAATGTCTGTTTATTTATGTTGTGCGCTCCGTTCGCGCCAAGTGCATGCCCCGCTTTGTACATTTTGTTTGAGTTCCAAGCGGGGCATGTGTTTGGCGTTGTTCCGACATCTGTCGATTTATTAATTAGTGGTCGTCTGTCTGATAGCGGTTCTCGTTCATTGATGCATCCCTGTCGACTTGACTGTGCCCAGCGTGTCTCTCGACGCCGAACCCTAATGCCGACTCTCTCTGTTTCAGAATTCGTCACCATGATGACGTCGAAGTGAGCCGCCGGCCAGTGTGTGTGTAAAAAGCAGAGAATTTAAATATACATTTTGTTTCATGACACACAATATTACCATCGTATTGGACCTGCATTTCTCTAGTGTTTGCGATAATTAATATGTCATCGTTCAGTTGGTATATGTATATGTAATGTAACGAGGGGGGGCGCCGGCGCGGGCCGTCGCTCCGCCTCTCATTTTATTTAGATTTAAAGTATTCCGTTAATTTTACTATGTAAGACAAATTTTAACTGTAGCGGTACAAAGAGAAACGAATATGTGTGCGTCGCTGTGTGATGGCCGCCCGGCGCGGCGGCGGGGGCGCGAGCCTTCCGATACAATTTAATGTAAATTTTTTTCAAGTATGAGATATTTATAAAGTACGTGATGGATATAAGGGAAAAAATCGAAAAAATGCAAAAAAAAAACATGGTGTCTCCGTGAGCGGCGAGCTACCGCGGCCGCCTGTACTGTACATTGTCATCGGACGTTCGAGTCGCAACTAACTCAGTAAACGAATAAATTAGATTTATCGGTACTGTATTTATTGATCGTATCTGTAAATGACATGATAAAATTATATCTCTATCGTTGGTGAAACTCGATTCTCTATCGTAACGGAAAGTACTCCGCTCTGTTGTTCTCTTACGGCATTGATCCATTCTGTTATTTAAATTTTACAAAAGACATACTGAAAATAAATGTTTCTTCATGTTTAGGTGAATAAGCACTAGTGTTTCATTTCCCCCCCGCCGCGGCGGCGAGGCCCCGCGCCCCTCGCTTCTAACAATACGTCTTCATGTTCATTATTATGTGATACAAGTTAATAATAATGCTAATTTTACATTTAATTTTAAGTATGTGTATATTTTAATTAAATGATAAATATAAACGTATACATTAATTCACTCGGAGAAATTTTCGAATAGTCTCTCGATTATAATTGATAATGTAGATTGTGTGCCCGTGCCGCGACTTCCGCTCTTTCGGTCGCCGCACGTCTCCTAGATATCTCTCTTGTCGATTTCTGAAACAAAACTATCGAAATTGTCAATGTTTTGTATTAAACCCTCGCTGGATCTAAAATCTTGTATTATATAAAAGCATAGGCGCAGATTTAGATGATTAGATAGATCAAGTTGTATATTTCTCTCTTCTGTCTATTGAATAAATTGAACAAATATATCGAGCCATTTCAGATGGGCCTTCTTGATTTCATTCGCACATTAAACGTATCCTAAGAAAGATGGGAGTTTTCAATTAACACTTCTCCGATAACGGCTGTGTACCCGAAGCAAACGCCGATAAGAGCTGCTGGCTAAATACGATTTCTTTCTAATTCAAGAAGTAGATCGTAACGATCACGACATTTCTGCATGGAAAAATATTGTTCCTGACATAATGCTATGCCTCAAAAACAATATAGGGTATAATGCAACCGCTGCCGAAAAGAGAGAACACAATTCCACTTGTGAAACTGAAATTTCCCCAAGAAACAAATTATGTTCCTTGGGGAAAGTTTCGTTTCACAAGTATAGGACGCAAAAAAGTTTGTACTTTCCATAACAATTTCCTTAGTTAAAATATCATTTTTATTTTACAAAAAATAAAAACAGACTTCAAAAACTGAAAAGAAAGATAATATAAGAATAGACTTCAATACAGAAGTATGATGTTGCCTGTACTTATTCTTATATTATTCTCAACTTTTCAGTGTTTTTGAAGTCTGTTTTTATTTTTCGTTAAATAATTTCATTTAGTTCAGTTTCACAAGTAGAATTGTGATTCTTTTTTTCAATCGATCTCTTTGTACTGCGGGGCGATTCTCTAAGTGACAGCCTTGAGTACGTCGCTGTGAGTGCGCTGTATGGTATTACCTATCATAGTGAAACAAGTAAATACAGCGCTGTCACAGCGACGAACTCAAGACTGTTACTTTAGAGAATCTCCCCGCAGTACCATCAACAGCATCTAAAGACGCCCAAAACTGATTTTTTCTTTCAATTGATTAAAATCCGCATTCAAAGACACCTTCACGCGTGACATTTTTCACATAGCTAATGAATCGCTCGACGACATGTCATCCGAGCTAGCGTTGGTTAAGGTCACATCTCCACTTGACAACTGACTGATAACTGAACTTAATTGCTAATTAATATAAAAACGCTTCCTCTCCTACTTTAAATATGCCGTGCCCGACAGGGTCCATAATTGATCTGTAATAATATGTAAGTACCACCTGTATCGAAACATTATGGAGAGCAATAAATGATGATGATGATGATGCTCAGCTGTACATGCGGTTTCATGATTTAAGTAATCTGAAGGTTATCATTTTTCCGAGGTTCTGAAGGTTATCATTATTTAGCTTGGTGTAACTTATCGACTTCATAACCGCACGCAAGGTAAGTATCTCCCAATCTTTTGTCTGTGCTAGGGTTCGTACATTTCAAAATTGATTAACATTTGTTTATTTTCTAAACGTACGTTATTTTTTGTATACACAAAAACCGAAACAATATTTTCTTTCATACTGTCTACATACGAAGAACAAAGAGTATAATGATGAGAATTGACGAAAATATTGTTTTTTTTTTAATTTGCATCGTTCTGATTTTATTATGGAAACCGCACCGTGAAACACGACTGCCTAGTGCAAGCTCGTTTTATAGAGTTTTACTCGATCACACGCATTGAACGCGTAAACGCGAATTTATATGGGGCAGTCCCTCAGGTCGACTTCGGCCACTTCCTAAATTGTCCATTTCCAAAATCGTCCACTTCCTAATTCGTCCACTCCTACAACGTCCTTTTCCTAAAATGTCTCTTTATGTTCCGTATTCATCCACTTCCAATTTTGTCAATTCCTAAGCTGTCCACTTCCTATTCAGTCAATTCTTATGTTGTCTACTTCCAATTCGGACCATTTCTAATGCTTAATCTTTTCGTACAAAAGGCGGACGTAATGCCATAAAGCATTCTCTACCAGTCAACCTTTGTGCAAAGCAAATAGATTCTAGGCGGTGCCAGCACACTACCCGATATGACTTCAGATATAACTTAACAATAATAAATAAGTACAACTATATGTATAAATTAGTGACCGATCGAAGTTTCGATTTCGGCCAGTTTCGGGAAAAAAAACTAGTTTCGGTCGGTCACTAATATAAATACATGATTAGGTTTATGAAACCCATTTAACCGAAAGATGCACATTCTCTAAAGGCACTTGTTTAGAAGGATCACTTTTTCAGAATGCGCAGTCTCAAAATGTGCACTTACTGTCAACCAATTTGATTTCTGGGCCACATCGTACCTGTGACAGTGAAAATCTATATGAAAGTCGCTAAGAGATCTCATATTAATGTCACTGACAAGGTACAAAGTGGCGCAGATATGAAATTGGTTGACCTATTGGTATGGGAACGATATGTGCCTCATTCGTGGTATTCCTGTTTCATCGGATTTTCAATATCAAATGAAAATATGCAAATACCGTGATTTCATTTCTGTATTTCTAATATTTAAATTTCACACCTCATTTACGAAACATTTACAAAAATATATATTATTTCCTACAGGAAACAAGCATCCGACGAAACCTTGAATTATTATTATATTCGTTACTATCCGTGACAGGCCATTAAAATTTTTTTTTCAAAAAATAAAACCGACTTCAAAAAAGCAAAAATGCTTCAACAGAAATAACTTGAAGCCATCTCGTGGAATATAGCGATGTCTGTAGGTATGTAAAGAGAGTACGCAGATGACACTCACAACTGTCATGTTATTTTTTTTCACTTGGTAGAAATTACCACTACCAGTTCCGAGCCCAGGACAACTTGGGAGGTAGATAAATTAAAGTGGACCAGTTAAGAAGTGGGCAACATTGGAACTGGACGAATTAGGAAGTGGTCGGAGTCGACCGGAGGGGGGGCAGCGCCATCTAGTTAACTACTATGGAATGAAGAGGCGTGCCCCAATCCCAAACAAATTCACGTTTACGCTTTCGGTGCGTGTGATCAAAACTCGGTAAAATTCACACTAAGCACTCAGTACGAGTGTGATGTGAGCGAGACAGAAACATGCGCGTACACGTCGCAGTATAAACGCCGCCGTATTGCGTTGTTTTGACCAATAACACAAAATAATATCTAGTTTCATTCAAACCACATTGAGGTTTCGGAGTGGCTATTCGGACCCCGCGGCCGTACCGCCTAACTCAAAGCGATCACTCGCTATCGTTATCGTGACATTAGAACAATAGTTTTAACTAGTTAAAGCTTTGTGTTGTAATTTCTTGATGGAACTCCATGGTATCTTGTTATTAAAACACGTTATTGCGACCGGTTTCGATACATCATCGTCAGCCTACTGCTTTAGTACGACCGGTTTCGTTTGATACATCATCGTTTTTTCTACCACTTTTTTGGCATGATTAATATACATACCCATGCCAATTTACAGCTTTCTAGTACTAATAGTCTCCGAGTAAAACCGCGGACAGACAGACATACATGGCGAAACTATAAGGTTTCCTAGTTTACTACGGAACCCTAAAAAGGAAGAAGAAGAAGACAGTACCTCAGGCGGCCTGCCGGTCGGGAAGCAGCATGTTCTGCAAGCAGTCGGCCAGGGTCCTCACGGGGCGGCCGGTCTGTCTGCGCGCGCGCAGGTACGGGGGCGAGCTGGGTACCGCGGCGCCCACGCCGGTGATGTCCAGGTGCACCCACTCGCCGCACACGAAGTTCTTTTGGGCGAATATGGTGGCATTGTTTAGTATTTTATAATAAAAAAATATATATTTTAATAAATTAAAACCGACTTCGAATACACCAAAAAGACGAGAATACATAGAACACCGCCTTAATATCGAAATTGGTGCTAAATTTGAACTAACAACATTTATTGTTCGTGTGGCTGACCCCAGCTGGGCCACAAAAAAAACTGAAAAATAAATTGAGTAAGTATGCCGCTATAATGTCTACAGTTTGTCAGTTTGTCGGCAAGCTTCAGAGTTTGTCGCTTGCGCGTTTCAGAGATATGTGGGCGTCGACAAACTCTGAATCTTAGAATAAAGTATCGACAAACTACCACCTATCTATATCAGTAAACAGATTCTCGCTGTCTTTTCGTTTTTGAGATCCGTGTGGCTCAGCTGGGGTAACGTTACCCCAGCTGGGCCACACATATCTCTGAAACGCGCAAGCGACAAACTCTGAAATTAGCCGACAAATTTTGACAAAGTACTGTTTGAAAATTCGAGCAAACAGATTTTCGCTGTGTCGCTTTGTTTTGGAGATCCACCTGGCTCAGTTGCAACAACTTTGCTGCAGGTGAGCTCTGAAATGGTAGATCGACAAACTGAAACTTTTCCGACAAACTGCCGCCTATCTATATCAGTAAACAGTTTTCGCTATGTCGTTCCATCTTCTAGATCCATGTGGCTCATCTGGGGCAACGTTGCCCCAGATGAGCCACACAGCCCCCTTAAACGCGAGCCCGATGAGCACTGAAACTTGTCCGACAAACTCTAGACATTACAATGGCATACACTCAATCTATTTTCCAGTTTTTTTATGTGGCCCAGCTGGGGTCAGCCACGCTCCTTTTATACAATTATGGAAGGTATTAATGCTGTTGCAGTGCAGTGAATAAAATCGTGTACAAGGTTACTTGGTTATTTTTCGTATGAACTCACGCTGAGAAAGGCAGCGCCGATGCACGGAGCGGCCATCCCAGAGCCCTTGTTCCTGAGGTCCACGGCCGGGTCATCTGTAGTAACAGGATTCTTGTTCATTGAATTGAAAATGCAGTCGAAAATCGATTGCTGCAGTACCTGTGACCTATGCCGCAGTATCCATGACCTGTGATGCAGTACCCGTTACCTATGCGGCAGTAAAGGTTACGTTGCGGCAATATTGTGACAAACGTGACATAATAAATAATAATTTTATTCATAAACACAGCTTAGGCACATAACAGACATTACCAAAATTGTGATAGGGATTCAGGTTTTTCCGCTGGTGTACCCATATACCCGGCTAAACCACCCTTCCGAAACCTCCACCCCCGATGGCGGTACGTTTGGGAACGGGGAGGTCAATTCACAGAACGCACGCTCTGGGGACAGGTCCAGCAGGATCAACAAGCTGGGATGTCGCCTAGGGAGGGGTCACCAGGTTAATTCGTTTGTGACCCCGTAGACGACAGTCTGCCTGGGCCATTGGCGTATAAATTGATTGTAGAGAGAAAATGTATCCTATTTCTGTAAGTCAATAATAGTAGATTAGTAGCTAAGGGCTGTAAGGCATCAATTGCAGCCCGAATTTCGAGGGTGCAATTGGTGCTTACACCCAAGCTAACTACTCTGCTTTACATCTCGATTGTGAGGTACTTACCTCACAATCGAGATACTATACCTAGAGCGCTTATTAGTCACCTACAAGCCCCATTTGGGGGTAATAAGGACCTACTTACCGAACATGAGAGAAGTAAAAAAATATTATTATTATATCGAGTTTTTTTCAGGGTGGCCACCCCACCCTGATAAAGTTTGCGTTGTGTGAAGTTACCAGTATTTTGGCGTCCATCATAAAATTTTTAATAATCGGTAGTTTAACATCCTGGGGTGGACACTAGACCATACTGAGCTGGGCACGGCCCGCCAGTATATAGGTACGTCAACGGACTGGGCTACCCCTTCCCCAGCTGCTTAGGATAGTTGGGGAGCGCATAGAAAGTCACGTCTTCTTCCACCCAGCTCCTGCGGCGGAGCGGCGCTGAGGATTCTCTTTCTACGCTCACTCCGCAGCCTCTTTCTGGGAGATAACGTCCTCTCAGAAGACTACAGCCCCTTTTTTTTTTTTTTTTTTTTTTTAACGTTGGGAAATGCATTACGCATACCTCGCGTTTGAGAAGACGCAAGGTTATGTCGGACTCTCCGCTGCCACTGGGATAGTGTGTTACCCTGCGGCAGTGGCCTACCGACTAAAACCCAACGATGCCCCCTCACAAATGCCTTGGCGCGAGCACGTCCATCACCGACGCATCCCCTCCATCATTAGATGAAGAGGGTACGTCGAGGAGGGACGTGTCACTACCTGACAAGGTCATGGGAACTCTATCGAATACTTCCACGACCTCGTCGGCGTCTGCTCGCCTATGGCGAGCCCCTCTCACTCTCCCAAAATAGGAAGGCTGAATATCCCCCGAGGCATCCGGGGGGTCAACTACTGGCGGCGACCTGTGCAATGCAGAGTCCCGAGTTTCCCGGACCTGGACCCTGCTAGTTTTTTTTTTTTTTTTTTTTTTAATTTATTTATTAATACAACAGGTTTAATACAATTTTTAAGCCAAAAGGTCCACAAAACTGTTTGAACAGTTTGTCTGTGGACTCAGTCGAGTCTCATATGCAATTTATATTTATTTAGTATGCGATACAGCTCCATATATACAAATACTCATAGATATATATACGTATATCGTGGGATTCCTTATATAATATTTAGCAAATATTCCTTTAACCGTATTTTAAACCTTTTTTTGTTTGGCTCTCGTCTAATGTCCACAGGCAAACTATTCAGCACATATGGTACTCTTTTTATGAGTGTTCTATCGCCATAATAGTTACTTACTCTAGGTACATTGTACTTATAATAAGTCATCGACCTAGTGCCATGATCGTGCGATACACTTGATAACTTAAGCTCCAGATTGCTGTGCTGGTTAGTCAATAGTAGATATTTATGTTTTAGGCTGGCTGGGAGAATTTTACATATTTTAAATAATTTTCTGTAATTATTTTTACAATTATTTTTGGTTTTATTGTTTACTAACATTTTTAAGAATCTGATTTGAAATGTTTCTATTTTGTCTATATAAGTTTTAAAAGTTAAACCGTAGCAATCAAGAGCATAAGATATTATAGATTCAACTAAAGACTTATATAAATATTTTAGTGTAGTCGTTGGTACTTTAAAACTTAGATGGTAAAATTTCCCTAATAATATTCTTAATTTATCACAAATATAATCAACATGAAGTGACCAGGAGAAATTTTCATCAATCTTCATCCCGAGGTAAGTGGCATGGTTTACTTTTTCAATAGGGTTACAACTGCAGTTTTTCAGTTTATTGTGGTGACATGAGAAACTATGAGTAATAATTGGAATTAGTGTTCCTGCTGGGGGTAAGTAAGGTGAGTGAATAACAATGAGTTTGGTTTTGTCCGAATTTAACACAATTCCATTATCGTGTGACCATCCCACCACCGCATCCACATCCTGCTGAACAAGGCGACATACCTCAGCTAGGTCTGTACCGGCACGTAGTGTACACAAGTCATCAGCGAACATATGCGCAGAGCAGTGACGCAATACACCATGTAAGCTGTTAACATGCATCAAATAGCACATTGGTCCACATCCTGACCCCTGTGGCACCCCGCACTGCACATTCGTCTCGTCACTGAGACTGTCTCCCACCCGAACCTGATATGATCGTGTAGTGAGATAGTCACGGAACCAGTTGTTTAGTGGTTGGCACACCCCGCACTCTTCCATGGCTTTTAAAAGTGTATTTGTTTCCAATGTTTCGAAAGCTTTTTTAAAATCATAAAACAACACTATTACAAACTTTTTTTCAGACAAATATGTATTTATTTCGTTAGTGAAATTTGATAACAATGTATTAGTACTTTTATTTTTTTGAAACCCATGTTGAGAATTATTTAGTATTTTATTATCAAGAAAATATGATCCTAGTTGTTTTACTATACATTTTTCAACAATTTTTTCTACACTCGATAAAATAGCAATCGGCCTATAATTTGAAAATAATTTACAATCTCCTTTTTTGTAAATAGGACGGACTATGGCCTTTTTTAAGAGATTTGGAAACTTATATTTCCTTACAGATAAGTTGACTAGTTTGGCAATAATTGGACTTACTTTGTCCGCTATTAGTTTAAGGTCAGTCATACGTATGTGATCCGCACCCGGAGATTTCTTAGAGCTCATGTTTTTAATAATATTCATTACATATTTACTGTCAACCGGTTGCCACCTCATACATACGTCTGCCGGTTTTACATAGCTCTTCCTATCTAACCATTTTTCATGACAGATGTGTTTAATGAGATCAATGTCATCGGAAAATGTTGACGCAAACTTATTGCTAATTTCTTTTGTATCGCCCTCATTTACCATGTTGTTAATTATTGAGCTATCTAAATTCCTTTTCTTTCTTCCTAATAATGAATTTATTTTATCCCATATTTTTCGTATATTTCCATTACAGTCTAGTATACTTTGCTTGTCGTATTTACTTTTGCACATGAGTATTGCTTTTGTACATTTATTTTTGTATCGTGAATAGATAAGTCGCTTTATCATGTTTTTAGGGTCGGCGCACCATATATTAAATAAACTATCTCTTTTTGCTATCATTGATTTTATATTTTCATTAATCCAACTATTATTATTACGGTTACTCTCCCGATTGTAAATATTTTTATAACTATGTTCATAAATGTTTGTGAATAATTTTTTAAATTCTGAGTACAATTTAACAGGGCACTCAATTTTTAATAAATGTTCAAAATTAGTACTTAGTAATTTTTCTCTAACAAGACGGTTATTCAATATTCGCGTGTGTTTCGACGGCAGATGCGTTGCCGCATTCCGCCGCCGCCGACCCGATCCCGATGCGCTGCCACTAGCCGGCGCGACAGTTAAGTTGTCGCGCTGACCGGTGCGTTTCCATTCCACCGCGGCTGATGTAATATAGTGGTCAGATATTTTATGTTTTATAATTGATGAATATATAGTGGGAGTATTGTCTCTGATGTACATGTGATCTAAGCACGATTCCACCGCGTTTCCATTCACTATTTCTCTACGAGTTATGTCAATAATACATCTAATAAATCCATATTCTGCTAATAAATTCTCGTACGCTATTCCTATGTTATCCCGGTCATTTAATAAGTTTATGTTTATGTCGCCGCAAATTATTACTTTTTTATCTAACGGAAAGCTTTGTAAAAGATTTTGCAATTCTTTAAGGAACTGTGATGCTTTATCTTTATTGTTTATTCTAGGTGGTCTATAAATTGAAATAACAATAATTTGTTCATTGTGGTGGTTTAGTGCAATGGAAACGCATTCTGCACTGTGCATCATGGTCGCGGGCTCATTGTCAATGGCCCGCGCCATCAGCTCGGATCGCGTGTACACTACTACCCCTCCTCCAGTACGACCTCTGCGAGCATAATAATTAACATTAAACCCATTCAAATCATAAAATGACAACAGCGAGAAATTAACGTTTGCTTCCGTAATAACTAAAACATCAATATTGCACAAATATGGACTAATTATTGCTAGTAACTCGTTAAAGTGTTTTTTTAGTGACCGTATATTGATATGAACTATATAAAATAAATCTTTTTTGTCACCTAATGTATCAATCCAATCTTTAAATTTGTTCACACATATATAATTAACTAGACTATCATTATTGATTAAGTCTAAGTTATTGAAGTCTGCGAATTTTAACGATTATAATAAACCTAATAGGCACCTGAATAATTACAGATTGCCAGGTAATAAGTTAGGTATTCACTTAGCTTTTACCAACTCACTGATGTCCTTTTCATTTCTCACCCATTTAGATCTTTCGCCTTCCGCTTTTTTGACAAGAATTTTGCCGTTGTATACCCAGATGAATTTGTAGTCGTCTTTTAGTTGCTTCTTTGTATTCCACAGCAGGGTTCTTGTAGTTTTAGTCAAATCCTCGTTAATGTAGATCTTATTCTTCATCGAACCGCCTGTGAAGTCTTGACTGGTCAAATCAGAGAGGTTACTGCGGTGACTCAGCCACTCATCACGAGAGGTAGTACCCGAGTATTTGAATTCTACTATAATAGATGCTGGTTTGTTTCCTGACGTGCGGGTGCGCCTCGCAGTCTCGATGTCCGTAGTGTTAACCTCCATTTTGTTGCCAATTTTAGTCACAATATCCATTAAGTTTTCTTCTGGTAATTGCTCGATGCCGACAATTTCAATATTGAGCTTGCGAGTCGATTGTTCAAATTCCTGTATTCTCTGCTCCAATGCCAGATTACTCTTTTCCAAATATATACATTTGTTGTTAGTATTCTCGACAATTTTTTCGAGCTTATTTATTCTGTCCTTGGTTTGCTTGTGTTCTGCCAATAATGTGTCATACTTGTCAGAGAGGACACTCATGCTTCGTTCTATGGACTCCAATCGTTTTATGACTCCTGGCAGGGTACTTACTTTCTTTTGGATATCTTTCAGTATTATATCAATTTGTTGAATCTCCTCCTCAGGCTCAGGCTCATCCTCTGATTCGTCATCCTCGCAGTTATTACAATGAATTCGGCTTCTACCCTCTTTCATGTCTGCTGCTAGTCCCTTTACACAACTCCGGTGGAATACACCTTGGCAAGGGCCTTGGCATATAAAATGCGATCCTTTTTTAGCTAGAACTTTTTTACATTTCGAGCACTGCATTTTCGTGTAGGTAACGATATACAATAACTTAATCACTCTTGGAAATTTGCAAGCTGCGCGGTAACTGCGCGAATGCGCGCGCGTTCTACTCGACGCTTGCCGCGAGACTGAGTTGCCGTCAGGAGGTAAAAGGCGTGCGTAAGTCCGCCTTCTCCGCCCTGTTCTTCTGCGACGGCATGGAGCGGCCAAGGGGTCATCCTCCCTAGCCCTCTCCGCCGTCTCCTTCTGCGTCATAACTTCGACGCAGAAAGAGTTTACTACACCCCACGCGTACTCTCCCTCCAGCATGGCGCTAACCACGTTCTGGAGGGAAAAGTCCTCGCCAACGACGGCGGCCAACTCCCGGCGCTGCAAGGAGAAAGCGGGGCACACCTCTAAAGTGTGCTGCGCGGTGTCCTCGCTTGCGCCACAGTGGTGGCACTCTGGGGTCATTTCTCGCCCAATGCGGTGCAAATAGCGGCCAAAAGAACCATGGCCGCTTAGGATTTGCACCAAGTGGTATGAGAGCGACCCATGGTGCCTGTTCGCCCACGTGGTGAGGAAGGGGTTTATGGCTTCCAAGGTCCTGGACAAAGTAGCAGAAATCGAGGCCGAACCCCTCTGCTCGTCAAGCTCCTCAAACCACAGGCGAAACGCCTCCACTGTAGCCTCCTTTAAGGCGGAGGCCCTCTCTCTAGGTGCCAAGCGCTGGCCGCCGTCCCTTGCGTCTGCGCAGACACGGTAAGATGCTGCTAGCACGTGTGCGGCTATTTCCCAAGGAGGGGTGCCAGCAATCAGGCAGGCCGCCGTGTGTGAGACGGTCCTGTAGCCTCGTATGGCTCTCAGTGCCATAGCCCGCTGGGCTCTGTGAAGGCTCGTAATGGCGCGAGCACCCAAGGCGTCAGCCCAAACAGGAGACCCATACAGGGCCATGCTTCTTACAATGCTGGCATACAACTGCCGGATATTGGAGCTCGGGCCCCCCACATTGGGGAGTAGGCGTCCGAGTGCATCGGCAGCACCGAGAAGGCGGGGTTCGAGGCGGCGAAAGTGTTCGTCGAACCCCCAGCGGCCATCGATGACCAGACCCAAGTATTTAAGGTGTGGCCGAAGTGGCACCTTGACGTTGTCCACGGTAACCTCTGTGCCAGTCGGAGCAGCTCTACGACGCCCATGAAACAAAAGGGCCTCGGTCTTCCGTAGTGCTACCTTTAGGCCCAGCATCTCAATACGCTGAACTATAAGCGTGGTGTAGACGGACGCCGTCTGTAGGATCTCATCAAGCTCGTTCCCCCTAGTGATGACGAGAGTATCATCTGCATAGCAGAGAATTTTCACTCGGGGGGGAGGGCGGTGCGAAGCACCCAGTCATATCCCACGTTCCATAGCAGGGGCCCTAAGACGGACCCCTGTGGGACACCGCGGGACATGCAGTGGCGGCCGGTCACTCCACCTCGGCCGACAAAAAGAACGTCTCTACCCTCTAGGTAGTTTTCGAGGAGTCGCAACAGGTATCGGGGTACTCTGTGATAGCGGCGTGCCTCTAAGATGGTGGGAAAAGGGAGACTGTTGAAGGCATTGGCGATGTCTAAAGACACCACTAAAACCCTCTCACCTCTATCTACTGCGTCTGAGACTAGCACCTTCAAACTAGATAAGGCATCTAACGTTGAGCGCCCCGTCCGGAAACCGAACTGTTCATCGGAGAGGTCTGGGCCTACTTCCGAGATATGCTGGATAAGTCGGGAGGCTAGGATCCTCTCAAAGACCTTTCCGACTTCATCCAGTAAAACGATGGGGCGGTATCCCGATGGATCGTTCATAGGACGACCGTCTTTTCGGAGGAGACACAGTGTTCCATCCTTCCAAAGCTTTGGGAATTGTCCAACACGAAGAGAGGCATTGAACAATTCCCGAAGCCTGTCACCCATGTGTTTGATGGCGAGCGCTAACACCTTCCCCGGAACCCCACCTGGGCCCGGTGCTGTTCTTTTTCCTTTGAGGCGGGAAACGGCAGTCTCAAATTCTTCTTCCTCGATTGGGGGGGGGAGTGCTCTCGCTAAGATCCGACTCCACCATCGAGGATGACGGAGCCATACAAGGAGGGAAGTAGGTCACGGTCGGGGGAAATAGTTCCTCGACAACCGTTGTCAGCAGATCGGGGTCCATAGACTCGGTGAGGGGGACGCCGCGCGCTCTCAGCTGGTTACGGGCAGTTTTGTATGGTCGCCCCCACGGATCCTGGTTGAGGCCCTGCAACATCACCTCTCTGGCCCTCTCCTTGGAGCGGGAGATGGCAGTTTGTAGGGTCTTTTTTGAGTCCCGGTAGTCTGCATACAGGTGTTCCTCCTCCTCGGCGCTTCTATTGCGTCGTCTACGGTAGCGCGTATACGCCCGTCTTTTAACCGTGCAGGCCGTTCGGAGATCGGCGATTTCACACGACCACCAGTAAACTTCACGACGGTCCTTCGGCGGATGGGCTCTGGGCATAGATGCACTGCAGATCTCTGTTAGGGCTTCGCGGAACCGGTATGCGGACTCATCCACGTTCGGGTTATCCATGGGCTGGGAACACCAGGTCTGGACAATCGCCGCTTCTTCTGCCATTTCCTTATCGAGCCGTGTAAGAGCCCAACGGGGGCCTCGTGGGCTGTCTTGGGGTCTCGGAGCTCGGGAACGCTCAGTGGGAGTCTCGAATCGGATATACCGATGATCTGAGAGATTCTCTATTTGCGTTATCACCCGCCAGTTTTGCACCCTGCGTGCTAGGGCAGGGGTCGCAAAAGAAACGTCGACCACGGACCCGCCCCGTCGGCGCACGCAAGTATGAGTGTTGCCCTGGTTTAAGAGGGAAAGCCCGGCCGCTGCCGCCCAAAGCTCAACAGCATGACCGCGAGCGTCCGTTGCACTGTTTCCCCAAACAACAGACTTCGCATTCAGGTCCCCAAGAAGAAGAACCTGGTGCGGAAAAGCTCGCCTGACAGCAGCTCCTACCATCATAAGGAAAGCCTCGAACTCGGCTAGAGATTTGTTGGGAGAAAAGTACACCCCAATAAGGGTGACGTTCTCCCAATTAGCCACAATGAAACCTGACCCTCTTTCGACCAGAGAGAGGTGGGAGGAACCTGGTGCTGAGCGCACTACTATGGCTGCGGAACCGTCCCGATCACCAGCCCAATTGGACCAGTTGGGGACAAAATATGGCTCTGCGACAACAGCCACATCGATGGACCACTCCGCCAGGACTTGCAGCAGCAAGTCTTGCGCCCTAGCACAGTGGTTTAAATTCCCTTGGAGGAAGCTGTACGAAGAACCTAAATCCATTGGGACTCCATAGCAGCTCCCTCCTCTTGTCTGACTGAGTCGGACTGACCCTCGGGTAAGGGAATCATCCTCTGAATGGAAGGGGGCTTCCCTTTGCTTGGGGGAGGTTTGCAATTCCTTCCTATCATTACGTGGTTGGCCGGTCTTTTAGCCGCGGCGCAAACAGCGCAGTGGGGCTCTGCGCTGCAATCAGAAGCCCTATGGCCGGCTTGGCCACATCTGTAGCAGAGCCCACTCCGATCCACCTCTGAGGGGCAACTCTGACGGACGTGTCCCGTCCCCATACACTTGAAACAGCGCATAGGGCGTGGCTCCAGCACTTTTATCTGGGCCGAACTCCAGCCAATTAGGAGTCGGCCCTCCACCACCTGCTTAGCGGCAGCAATGGGGCATTGCACCACCGTCACACCCATGCCGCCAGGTCCAATTCGGATTTCGCTAGGCTTGACGAGGTCAATATTGCAACCGCCTTTTTTAGCAATGGCTGCAGCTACTTCCTCTTTGGAAACAGAATCGTCCAGCCCTGAAACTCTAAGGTGAATACACTTAGTGGGCCGGACGACTTTGGCCACACCTGCAAGAACTTCTTTCAGCTTAGAAGCCAGGAGGTCGGCTTGGTCACTAGCCTGGGCGCCGGGAATTTCGATTATTCTGGCGCCTGCAGCGGTGTGGCGACACGTCAGTTTGGGAAAATCTAGCTCATCAAGCTTGATGGCTTGTCGAGCGTGGCCTAAAATTTCACCATATGTGGTGCCCTTCTCAACGGCCGCGGGATCCAGTGTTATGATCACCGCGGCCGATTTGGGAGGCGTCAATTTACCAGAGGGCCTTTGCTTGGGTTTAGGTTTGGCCAAAGCGAGTGAATGTGCCGTTCTGGTCCTGGTGGCCTCCGCGTAGTCAGATTTCTGGCGCTCAGTCGTAGACTGTTCTTCAGCCAAGGCCTCGCTCTTCCTATTTCTTCTCTTTTTCCTTCTTTTCTTCTTTCTTGACTCCACTGTGGTCCACTCTGGCTCTACCGGAGGGATAGGTTGCGCTGCCTTGGAGGCAGGTGCTTTTCTCCGGGAATTAACTGGAGTCACTTTAGGAGCGGGGACCTCTGTTGCTTGCTGGCCTGTTTTATCCTTGGCTGCAGGCTTCTTTGGTGGATGATCGGTCAGCGCTGTGCCACTGCTAGTTGAAAGTTTTGTGGGGGCTCGGGCAGATGATTTGTCCGTTGCTAGAGGAGGCCTCAACTTCTTTGCTGGAAGGAGGCGCTCCTCTATGCCCTCCATGCGGGCATTGATCATCGTTCCGATCGATCTTATAATTTTTGCCTCGAAGGACTCAAGGACAGAGTCAATCAAGTCAGTCTTCGGGGAAATCGAAACTGGGGCAGCAAATTGTCGCGTACGCTTCGTGGGTCTGGCGGGTAGCGGGGAAGGAGAAATCCTTTCCACATCCACTTCCGGCTCGATCACCTCAATGCGATCGCTGTTCGATATGGTGATGTTGGCTCGTTGGGGAACTTTCTGGCTCGCTTTCACGGCCTCAAGCTCAGCCTTGAGCTCCATCACAATTTGCTTCATTTCTGCCATCTCTCTTTTTAAGGCCTCATTTTCTGCCTTCAGGTGACGGGTGTCTTCAGATATGGTTTTCTTCGATACTTCGTCGAAGCATTCTTGAATGGAAGTTGCCGCCATCTTCAGGGCTTTCTGAAAGGTCCCTTTTAGGTGCGACGACTTCTTTGCAACTTCCATTATAATTGTGCAGTCCGACTTGACTACCTCCTCGATGTCGAGGGCGGTCTTGTCAGTCGGATCTGCGGTTACATCATTAGAAGCGCCGCTGCAGCGAGTCGCGTGAAAACGAGCGCGGGTTGCGTACGCCCTGTTCTCTGCCTCGACGATCTCTTGGTCGAGGCGAAGCTGTGTCTCCTCTCTTTGGGCCGCAGCCAGCTCACGCATACTTTCGGCCAGGCCGATATGCTCTCCAGTTATAGGAGGTTGCCCACGGCCACGCGCACGGCCACGCCCGCGCCCTTTCCTGGAGGGAACCGATTTGGAGGCCGATAAGACCTCTGAAGTGCTCTTCATGCTATTGTCCGAAGCAGCACCATCGGATCCCGAGTCTTTCGAGATCTTCTTGTGCTTTTTACGGCGCCGAGATATAATGGCAGCCGTGTCGGACAAATATTCAGTCGTACGAATCGAGTCCGCTATAGATATAATGGACTGGCTCGATTTGGACGAGTCAGACTCGTCGGCTCGTCTCTTGCGTGACAGGGGCGCATTTGCCATTCCTGTTACCTTATGACCTAACTTATTATAGTCTAATGCTAACCTATTATCACTATGTACACTAATGTTACTATTTACACTTGACGCCGAGCCGTTGCGCGAACGCGCGGGCCTCGACGTCGTATCGCCAATCCTGAGTTGGAGCCTGGCGTCTCCCTCGCTCTGACAACTCCTACCAACGCCTCGGTTATATGAATTTTCATCCGCCAGCCCGGATACCGGCGGACGCCCGCTCTGAACGGGTTCGCATTGCTTATCGCTCGAACTTGAAAGGGTGGAATTCGGGTTAGCCAGCCCCAGATACACCTGGCTGCCCGTAGCCGCCTTGCGCGGTCCTGCGGGGGGGGGGACTGATACCCCCTGGGGACATTTAGTTTTATTGCCGGATTCCATGTTTTGCTTTTAAGGGGGAGCTCCCTGAGGTGGCCGTTCGGGACTGGATTTCCTCCAGCCATTCGCCTCATCGGCACGGACCAGACCTTAAGGTTGGAGTGATTTTTTAATGTGGTTGTCTTCCACGCGGTCCGACGCTCAGTGCGCCGGGCCCCCGGCCCGCTCAATGCGGGTAACGGGTTGCCCGACGGCAGACCCCACTGGATCTGTCGCCGCGCCAACGAGTCAAGAGTGTGGCGGTAGAACGCCGCTCCCACTACAAATAAGTGTGACCGGTCGGGTAAAACCTGGTTATCTCACGGCTCACGACTCACAAGTGGGTCCACCGGCAATAGTCACACCCCTTCTTAGGCAAGAAGAGGGGCTTTGCCCGATACCGCATAAGCGGTTGGCCCTATGAAAGAGCCCCTCATACCTTCGCACCGAAAACTCTAAACCAACCCATCTTACAAGCCTGGTGTGTTTTAGGCAGGTTCTTTCTCGCCTGAGAAGTCATGCCCAGCTTAAAGTTAGGGTTGCCAGACGCCACGTTTACTGCGGACAGTCCACGTTTTCAAGGATTTTTACGTCAATGTCATTCGAGACCTCGCCTTTATACGCGCTGTGTGCACTACGTTTACTTTGTTATGGCCGCACCACACTTCGTTACGCGCTATGTGTTATGCGGCTACTCTGCATGTGCCCAAATATTTGTTATGTGAGCGAATAACAAACATGCCATCCACACTTCGTTCCGGCGAACCAAAGATGCCAAATACGGCCAAATATGTGTGTTGTTTGCGTACAAAATGGACGTGGTAACTGTGGCAGCAGCTTATTTTTACTTCAATGCATCTTACCAATACCTGTTGTATATATATAAAGTTGCGAAAAGACCGCATAGAAAACGCTGGTGGATGATCACAAGTTATAGGAAACGAACTCTGTGAATTGAGCGAATGAGTGAACGAAGTGTGGACAGGCAGCACACATATTCGGCTGGTTCGTGTCCTTTGAAGTGTGTCTAAAAACCGACAAGTGGACGGATAAGTGTATTTGCTATTCGCGCTTATGCGTTATTCGTGCGAATAAAGCAAATATAGACGAAAAAGCCCTCCACACTTCGTCGTATGCGGCCGAATAATGTGCATAACACATAACGCATAACGAAGTGTGGTGCCGCCATTATATTTTGTGTATCCTGTCCGCTTTATTATTTATCATCGCTAGTACCCAAGTAATATTGACAGGACTAACAACTTTACGAGGTGTAGAGAGGATTTTTATTAAGTGTCATGAGTATTGTGTGGACGGATGAAAGGAAATGGATGGATTTGGAGTCTATTAGAACTTAGAAGTGAAATGTGAGTGTGTTTTAAATATTCCATATCCTTGTACGGAATTTATGTAAAACATTATTTGTAATGGGAAATTGTTTAAAATATAAAGAGAATGTAAACTTTTCCTTACTAGTCTTGAAATTTCGAAAAAATGTAACCCTTAAAATCGAAACCCTTAAAGTCAACCCTATTTGTTCGGGTCACCTGGCAGTGGCAACCCTGGTGAAAGTGTGGTCTAGGTAGTGGTACCTGTGAGCTGCCGGCGGTAGTGCCGCCAGAGGGGTAGCCGCCAGGCGCGGTCCCCGGTCCCGGCGCCGGCGGCGCGCACGCAGCCCCACGCGCCCGACGAGTTACTGAAGCACCCGAAGGCCCCGCCGCCTGTGGCTAGATGCACGCCCTCTGTACGAATACCATTTGCCTTTGCTCATTTCAGATCTATACAAATAAATAAAATTGAAGTGTCCGTTTGTAATGTCGAAATAACAAGTTGTTCCTGAATGTTTGTTTGTTTGAACGCGCCAATCGCAGGAAAATTATTTTTGTGTTGGATAGTCCATTTATCGAGGAAGGCTTTCGGCTATATGACATCACGATATTGTTATTTTCGGACATCCGCGCGAACGAAGTCGCGGGCACAGCTAGTTATATATAAATTTACTGATTAAAAAATGAGTTCCGACGGTTCAGAGCGTGTAATGGAGATTGATTGTACTCGACCGATTGAAGATTTAAGATCAAAAGCCAAATTGGAAATGGAAAACCTGCTTCCAGCGAAGTAAATAAAAAGAAAAATACATGAAAGTAGGTAGGTATATGAAAATTTTATGAATTGGACAATCGAGAAATAAATGAACATTTTCTCCGAAACCGTATTTTTGACATATTTTAATGAGATTGTTAAGACTAAAAAGCTATCTACACTCTGGGCAACTTATACTATGCTGAAATGTACAGTTCATTTTTAAAACGGCATTAACTTGAAAAAAAAGTATAATATAAAAATTATGTTTTATTTCCCTGCATTTTTTGAGAAAAGCACTATATATGCTTCGGCGGAAATGGCAATTGCCTGTCTCGTATTAGTGAAGTCGTCCCCTGCGGCTCGGCCTTCAAACTCATACTCGGCCTGCAATTACCTATTTCACGACCTAAACAATAAAGTTTATGCCATTCATTAGATTCAACATTGTTTTGATGTTTAAAAGGCACTACCTTCCTAATTTCTCTTAGAATATGCTATTCATTAGCGTGACAGAGTGATATTATTCTAATTTAATTTATTGAATCAGAGTACCTTTATTTATATTATTATTGTATTATGTTTCTTTATCTAAATAGCAATATATGTTATGAGTTTATAATAGTCATATTATTTTTGGTTATTTCAGTCCCATCAAACTGCCTTTATTCACATCAGCTAAGGTTGCCTGGAAGAAATCTTTTTCTACGTTACTTGTGTTTATTTATATACACTGAAGTATTCATGTATCTCACTGGTGAGGGCAGCCACGTCGACGACCAAGCGGGGCCGGTACACAGCCTGCCCGTACACTAAAGCGTCCGCCATCAGGAGACGCCCTTCCATATCAGTGTCCTCGATCTGCAGACCGACCGACGGACAAGTCAACATACATACTATTTTTTAATAAGTAACAGGTTTGCATGGGATGAGGAGGGGTGATATGACGAGAAGAGTTAGGCTGCATTTCCACCCAGATATGGCCTATGGATATGATGCGAGGATGTAAAATGTTAGCTACGAAACTATATGACCGTTTACTTACACTTTTACCAGCGGGAGACTCTGTACCAAAGTCGTCTGCATGGATACCTCTACCTTACATTTTTGCCGCAAGGCAGCAGTGCTTGCATTGCTGTGTACCGCATTTAAAGGGAAAATATGGAGGTGAAATCGCTGGGTACTGTGAGAGGTTGTTCATTGATACTTTGATCTCACATGTACGGGGAGGTTGTTCATTAATCCCTCGGTCTCACTTGTATGGAGATGTTGATAATTGACCCCTTGTCTTACCTGCATGGATAGGTTGGTCATTGATCACTTTGTCGAGCATGGACTTGTCGATCGGCAAAAGCATCAGCCCTTTTCACTCCTTAGGAATATCTGTCAAATTTACCGATTTTTGTCGAGTATGTCGATCTTAGCTGTCAAATTTTGTTTATCGAGAGTTCTATGCTTGCAGGGCTGTATAGAGAGGTTGTTCATTGATCCCTTGGTCCCTCGATCCCTCAGGTTCATCCATATTGAGAAGTAGATCATTGACCTTTTGGTCTCACCAGTATAAAGAGGTCTTTTATAAATCCCTTGATGTCACCAAGATTACTGATCCCTTGGGCTCATCTGTTTGGAGAGGTTTACTGACCCCTCGGTCTTACCTGTATCGAGAGGTTCTCATTGATCTTTCAGTCTCACCTGTATGGGGAGGTTGTTCATTGATCCCCTGGTCTTACTTGTATGGAGAGATTGTTAATTGATCCCTTGATCTAACCTTTAAGGAGAGCTTATAATCATTGACTTCTCGTTCTCACTTCTATGGAGGGGTTGCTCTTTGATCCCTTGACCTTATTTGTATGAAGGGATTGTTTACTGACCCCGCTATCCTACCCCGTATGGAGAGCTTGTTCATTTATCTCTTTATTTAACCTATATGAAGAGGCTGATCATTGACGTCTTGGTCTCTCCTGTATGGAGATGTTGTTTACTGTTCCTTTGATAAGGTTCAAAGGTAATTCATTGATTCCTTAACCTCCACTGTATGGAGAGGTTTTTATTGATCCCTTAATCCCACCTATATCGAGAGTTTGTTAATTGATCCCTTGATCTCACCTGTCAGGAGAGGTTTTCACTGATCCCTCGGCCTCATGAAGATATTGTTTTTGCTCCCTAGGGTCTCAAATATACAGTGTCACAAAAACGTAATTGAAAAGTCATAATTGTAAAATTAATTTTAAAATCCCCCATAGAAATATGTAGTTGGGTCTGTGCAAAAAAATGTATGTGGAATTAGAAAATTAATATTATAATTTCGAATTTTCAATGACGCCATATCTTTTTTATATATCGATTCTGAACATGCTCCTAAAAGGGTTCACAGGGTTCTTGTTACTCAATGAAGTGAAGTGATATTTTTATATGGAGAGGCTGTTTGATCCCATGCATGACCCACCTGTATGGAGAGGCCATTCAGCGCGGGAACGACGTCTCCCACCTTCATGCATTGCCCGCTGACCATGTTCTCGCACAGCGGGATGCAAGCGTGAACGTTCACTGGCACCTGGCATTATACAATTTATATCATGAAAAATCATCCAACCCGATTTTTCTATTTACCTTTAAATTTCGGACGTTTTTATCGCGAGGATATGTTTATATTAATGTAATATTTTTTAACAACTTACTCTGCATCGTTAACGCCTCCGTGCTCCGTGGTCTAATGGTTGAGTTCACCCGGTATTGATCCAGAGATCCGGGGTTCGTTTCCCTGTGGGGGCGGAAGTATTTTTGCATAGTTTGGTTGGTGGTACGGCTTCTGAACCCGCTTGGCTAGATACCACCGCCTTATCCAAGTTTATCGCCATAATAACAATGTAAATAACATTGCTGTGTTCCGACGATTAGAGGTAATATAGCCAGTTCCTCAGCTTTTGAGGAGTCCAGGTGAAGCTCGCTTGCTCCATCGGCCTTATCGTCACTACCATCAGGTGAGATGAAGGCCAAGAGCTTCCTTGTGTGATAAAAAATATCTTAATTAAAAAATAGCAAGTGATAATTGGCAAATCATCGCATGAAACCTCATGTTTTTTGCACTCGCCTTACGAATGGCCAATCAGATGGAGTTTGAGAACGGAATTTGGCTGCCTGGCATTGGATAAATTTGTTGCACTATCGATTTATAATGAGTGCATTTGATATGTTGTAGTTCGATTAATGTAATTTTGGAAATAAACTGTTATGCGGTAATACTTCCATCCTATTTTGACAAGAATTTGTCAATTTGGCTCTCGAAAGATTCGCAGCCAATCTGCAACCCCACGGTGTACGTTGCCAACTTGTGACATAAGATGTAAAGTTACGATACCCAGTAATTTCATTGACATATCTTATTCTTCAAACCGAAACCACAGAATATATAATAATACTCCGTACAGAACGGCCACTCACCTCCCCGCACTCATTTCAAATACCTCATCCCACCCCGCACTTCGTTGTACACATCACTGACACATAAACAGGGGCGCGCGCGATCGCTCGGGCGAATAGACATGAGCGCCGGCCGATAACAGAGATAGCGCTATGCGGGTAAAAGAGAAGGTAGTCGCTGCACTTCCCGCGTCATTTCGATCGATAACCGCGCACTCAGCCCTACTAGATTCCACGCACACATTTGCGCGTGTACAAACGTCATTTGCTTAAGAGGAAACACCAAGGTCGAGAGAATTCAAAAATAGGTATTTGTAAAATGTATTGCTGTCGCGTTGTGTGTCCGAACAACTGAACTGAGCGCGATAGGGACAAGATTTAATTACTTTTTGCGTTAAAAATTAAAGCAAGGCTTTTTCTGTATTTCTATGTTTTGCTTTTTTCATAAAATCTTCTTCAGTTTGTTTGCTGGACGTTTGAATACGGCAGAAAATAAGGTCGATTTTTTGGGTTTTTGAAGGTTTAAAATCTCTTTTAATAATTAAGTTAATAACAAAAGGAAAACATAGGAACATGCTTATAGTAGCCATTGATTTTATTGGAAAAAATAGAGTAAAAATACCATTATTCAGGAAGGAAACAGGGGACTACGTTTGCATGGAAAAACGGACTGTACGATTTCCTCTTAAGTAATAGGAATAGGTAATTGATTTGCGAACGTTGTATGGAGTGTCCGGGGTGGCCGGATCGGCTAGTTATTTTATAAAATTTTATATTGAATCCTAAGCAATCATAATTATTACCTTGAGTTCAGCGAGTATTCGTAGAGCTGCCAAACAGACTGCCGCTCCCGCCATACTGCTGCGGCTGTCCCACATGTCTCCTTGTCGCTTCAGGCACAGCCCTCCGCTGGAATCCACGAAAATACAGTCTGTTAAGTTAAGAATAAGTCGGCGAACGGCGGAAATTGCTTCCCCAGCGTTTGGTGTAAGGTGCCATTGAGATGGTTTATACAGAATTAAGGTTTACCTGAAGGAGACTCAGGACAAGATTGGCGTTTGCAGTGGTATACACGTATTGAATCTTTGGCAAACAGACTACGTTCTGCAGCATATGTAGTAAAAAATAAGGCAACCGATTGATGTTGCAACAGCAGGATTGCTTTATTTTTATTTTCAATCTCATGTCGTATGGGTTACTACTGTGGGGATCGGCTGCCAGTATAGAAAGTATTTTTCTAGTTCAAAAGAGAGCAGTGCGGGCTATTAATAATTAACTAATTTATAATATAAACACAAGAAATAAAAATAAACTTGCTGTTCCATGTATGTACATTGTATAGGCTCCAAAAAAAACTATAAAATTAGACTCGTTTGCGGGAAAACGTACAACAACAAAGTTCCACAAAGTGTTACTGACTTGCCTTTTCATAAATGTACTTCTGACAGGGCTTTGTACTTCTAATAATGATAAGTTTCTTGCGCCCATTCTCTTTATCATCGAAAGATGTTCTAAATGGGTGGTAGGCAAATTCAAAAGAACTTTATTTTCATGTCATTTTTTAATATATTATATTTTTTAATTTTGGTTTTGTCTTGTCCCGTATCTACTACATTTTCTCACTTCCTTTAGGGTTAGCTGAAAGAGATCTCTTTAAGAAATAAGCTCGCCCTTAAACATGTTTGTTTAAATTACGTCTCTATTTGTAAATTGTATAGAATAAAGAACATACAGGATGTTATGCAACAACTTCCGAAAAAAAGATAACACAATTCTACTTATAAAACTGAACAAGGAACATATGTGTAAAAACGACAAAAATATCCGCACTATCCATACAAAATAACATTTCGACCAAGGAAATTGTCATGGGAAGTCCAATTTTTTTGCGTCTTACATATGTGCCCTGGGGAATGTTGCTTTTTTTCGGAAGCGACTGCATTACAGTTCAGCCATATTTTACTCACCTGTCAAAAGTGACGCCTTTAGCCACGAGCAGCGCGGGGCTATCATCCGCACCGGCACTGTGCTCACGGCTGGCGCTCTGCGAGCTGCTAGTACCGGCCCCAGACCCAGACCCAGCCCCGGCCCCGCGGCCCGTGTAGCAGCACTCCAGGAAGAGGGGCGGCGCGGCGGACCCCCTCGCCACGTGGAGGATGGCGCGCATTCGCTGCGCCGACAGCCAATCGCCGTCGCGCACGTCCACCCGCACGCCGAGCGGGCATAGCACGTCTAGGGCTTCCTTGACACAGTATCGCAGCCGTTTAATGATTTTCTATCCGGCTCGAAGGACCGTTTTTAAGACCGACTTATCGCTCCTAAATGTTAGCGGTTCTACGTTCTCATAACAAGTTTTTTACTCACTTTATTGTTATAAACTAAAAAATTGGAGAAATACGTCTGTCTGGCAAAAGATCAAAGCCAAACAACGCCGTAGAGCGAATTCTCACGAACCTGAGGTCGTCCAAGACGCTATTACTGCAGACAGCTGGAGGTACCGCACTAGTGATTCGATCGCACGTCTATAGGTATGGCCAGAGCCATATTTTTTAAAATATATATTGTATTTTTTTAAATACTGCATTTCATACAATTTACTTATGCAAAGCGATCACCGCAACATAGACGTTTGCGACCGGTCACTAGCGCGTTACCGAAGGCGCGTTCCGAGGGTCAGAGTAATGCAACCGAGTGTTTTTCACACTCGCTCCGAAGTTCAGAACGGGTCGCTTGCTATCTTTTTTTTTTGTTTGTATCTTGCCGATCAAGATCAAGCAAAGGGCAAAATATTACTAATCCTTACTATGAAATTAACTGTCAATATCCATTTTTCTGCTTAAAAATAATTACAACACATAGAAATCACTATTTCCCTTGTATTAGGCTTAAAAGAGTTCAAAGTAGTGTTATTTAATAAAATAATAAATAATTAGCGTATTTTTGACATCGACATTGACATATTTGACATCGACTTTGACATATAATCTGTCAGAATGTGTTTCACCCTACGTTCGAGTTAATTGTTTGGTTGCATCACTCGAAGCTTCTTAACGGGCACAGAGTGTACAAACCGCCTGTCAGAGCGCTTTCTACCCCGAGACTTTGAACGGGTCGGTTGCTGTCAGAGTGCACTCGGAGTGCACTAGAGCGTAGGTTCTGAACGCAGTTCTGCACAAAATTTCCGACACTAGCACAAAGAAATCAACAGCATAACTCCCAATGAGCTTTGGCACTACTTATCTGTATGTTTTTGTATGTTTGTTGCATGCACGGTGCCTTTTTATTTGAATATTGGTAACGTAAGAAAAGGATAGAATCAGCGACGGAACCTCGGTGCATTATTCACTGGCTCAACACGTTACACGGTTAGATTATACGTATTTTAAAAAGGGAGATAGAGTACAATACGACCACTTTTATAAGTCGCATCGGCAAAATTCGGCTGCGCAGTGGAAATCAACCTAAAGCCGGTTGAATACGAGTGCCGACGCCGTTAAAATATAGACTTTATTGCGTGCGTTAAGATTTCAAGTCACCAAAATCATAAATTCATTCTATCTCGCTCAGAATCAGAAAATGAGACTTCTGCGCAAGTACATCGGTGTCTAAACTAATACGAGTATTGTAAAGAGGAAAGATTTGATTGTTTGTTTGTTTGTATTGAATAGGCTTCGAAACTACTGAACGGATTTTGATGAAAGTCGGTATAGGGATAGTTCGAGACCAGGGGAAGGACATAGAGTAATTTTCCTACGGGAAAAAAATAACGCGGGCGAAGTCGCGAGCGGAAAGCTAGTAACATATAAACGTGGTATATCGTTAGTTAGTGGGAACCTGCGCCAGGTCGACGGGCGTCATCTGGTTGGCGGGCGTGTCGGCGAGGCGGCGCGCCCAGTTCTGCGCGCGCGCGGCCGCGCTGCCCGAGCGCCACGAGGCACACTCGCCGCCGTACGGGGACACCTCGCTCGAGGGGACGCGCTCATCGGTACATTTGTACTCTTGGAATCTACAAAGATCGCACCGTTTTCCCTTCGGCCACATTCGTAACCAAAGTTTCATAATCAGCAGGCCTATTGTGGTATAAATTTTGAGATAAAGCAGTCATGAAATGCTTCATTTCGTATTACCGATCTCTACTATGGCATAATTTCAATGATGTCGTCGTGATATAATGAACGAATAATCAAAAATCTGACCGAAAATCTTATTTTTCGTTTTGTGAGATCAGTAATAGGCCTGCAGTTGCCAAAATGGATTTTTTTCACTATTTCGTAATCAGTTATCAAACAACACGTTACTTTTGCCATTTTTATTACATTGATTTTTTTCAGTTATGAAACTACAATTTTTTCCGTTTAAGTTACCTTTCGTAACCACCGTGAGAAAGTTCAGTCCTCTATCGAATGTAAATTTATAATGGAACTATACCAAAAAACATTGAACATTAATATTTAGCCTCCTCCATGGTAGTTGTTGAGACCACCCGGTATTGATCCACAGGTCCGGGGTTCGATTCCCCATGGGGACAGAAGTTTTGGTTTCGTTGGTGGTTCCAAAATATCAGGTGTCTTTTCATAGCACGCTTTTCATAAGTACATGTACAGTCGACTTCAAAAGAAGATGAACATTTTAGTAGTACCATTTCCTACCAACTATTAACGATGTAAGTAACCCTACTAAATAAAAATAATATATGGTGTGACACGGTACTAAAATGCTTATCTACTTTTGAAGCCGACCATACCTAATATTCACATCATTAGATTTTAATCACAGTTTATATTCAATGGTCAGAAGACCTGAATTTACATTAAAAACAGTGCACCAAGTATTAAATTAACATTTCGATAGAGAAATCTCATAACTGAGAGCGTCCGGCCTTTTGATCCAAATGTTGAGCTCAAGTAGTTTGTCTGTACGACTTTGCGGTGTTCGGTGACATCCCCAGCACCGGTGGAGGAGACATTTGGAATCAGGAAGGCTGGATTTACCGTACAGACCTGCGGAACCTATCTGCGACCCTATCCCAATAATAGTAAGAGTTCCAACGCGTCACCTCCAAGCGGCCAGCGTGGCGGCTTCGGCGGCGGCGTCCGGTGCCGACGCGGCGTCCACCTGTACGTGCAAACAGCCGCGGTCCTGAAGCGCGCGTACGCCCGCACCGACGCCCCATCGTACGTTCTCCTAACAAACACCACCTTTTATATTTATGCTCAAATGAGCGTCGATGACGCTGTGGACTCGGGGCTGGCCTTCTAATCGGTAGGTCCGGGGTTCGATCATCATTAGGGTGAAGGAAAACATCGTGAGGCCAACCTGCATACATCTACAGAGAAATTCAAAGGTTTATGTGAAGTCAACCAATCCGCACTGGGCCAGCGTAGTTGACTAAGGCCTAAACACCCTAACATAGGGTAGGCTCGAGCCACTCGGTAGGGACGTATATGAGCTGTGACTGTGATGATGCTAATGATGATGATGATTCTCAAATAATACCTTAAATCTCACTAACTTTTATTTTGTATTCAGGAACCTTTCCATGTTTTCTTGAAACAGAGATAACGCTATTTATTTATTGAATAATTTATTGTACTCCTGAAATATATGTAGGAATAATATATTAAATGAAAACAGTACAATAGGTGAACTCATAGAAATCTCTACCAACTCACATGGGAGAAGAACAAACGCTAAAATACCAAAGTGGAAAACTTTTGTGGCGTACAGCGATATCTCGCTCTCACTGGCGTTTTAATACTGTTTTAATACAATAGACGGCGAAGTGACGATAAGGCCATAGAAGGAAGCGAGCTTCACCTGGACTCCTCAACCGTGTGACATTAAGCAATTTCAAAAAATACAAACTACCCTTACCCTGCCCTGGTCCAGATCTTCCAGCTTGCAGAAAGCGGCGTCCTTCTTGCCGTACGACGCGATGGCAACCCCACTGTACTCTTGCAGCAAATCTGTCACCACGAATGCCTTGCCCAGCTTGAGTTCGCGCGATAATCTGCGTATCACCGTCAACATTTTAGCTACCAAATGTACACTGCTGGGTAAAGACCCCCCCTAAGAAGGAAGGGATTTGAGCCTACTCCCACCACGCTGACCTAGTATAGGTCGGAGGAGCATTCGAAACCTACACCTTGCGACTGATCGAACTATGAGGATTTAATAATCGCACACCATGCCATTGATTGAACAACGTAATCGTTTGTTAACTATGTTTCTTGAAGGCACCAAAACCTTATCCATTAATTTGGCTCGGCGCCCCACAAACACGAGAAGTAAACTTGAGTCTGTCAGGTGTTAAGAGTCCCTTATAAAAACCCCTCTCCTCAATATCCTCAGCTGCAGCTCCCATGTCTCTTTGATTGCAACAATCTTCCTACCGGAGCCTGTTGCCAACAGTGTTTACAGCATTGTTGTGTGTGAAATCAAATCTACCAACTATTCCACAGGTGACATAAACCTCGATATACCTATAATAGAAAATCACACAAAGATGGCAAACTTACTCATTCAAATGCTGGCATAGTTTTCCTCCACTTTTCTGGTCAATTTCTGCAGCAGTCGGGGTCAGCTCAAACTCCTTTCCTGCTTCGTATACCCCGATGACCAGTCCTTTCTGTGAATGGACAAAACTATTCTCATCAAATAATCATACATTCCATTTAATAGTCTTTTTAGTTATAAGCCAAATCTCCTCTCATCCCTATACCCTGATAAATGGACGAGGTTCTGGCGCCCCCGACTAACCTGCACCAGGCCAGCATAATTGTAGACAGCCCAAATGCCCTCCTTACTGGGGAGCCGGAAGGGTTTGACCAGCAGTTGGCATTATGGCCGAGCTAATGAAAGCAATGTGTAAACATTGTCATGGTAATATTATATACAGTAGAATGACTTCATAGAAACGGTCGAAACACGCGCTATGCCTACGCGCCTCGATCTGGTATCGCACTCGGATCGCAAAGCTACAAGGGCTGTCACGAATGCAGTTCGCCGCAGGGCATACGCACGAGTCAAACGGAGCACACGGTCGGTAAGCGAGCAGCCCTATCGCGGGCCACGCACCAAGCGATGCCGAGCGGCCGTGTAGGTATAAAATTTCAAAGAGGGGCCGAGTCCATATACTGTATTATACTATTACCGTGATATTGTCCATGTCCATAACTATAAAGCGCCATCCTGCTGACACTTGACATTATACTACACATTTAATATTAGTTTTGAAACATTTTAATTATTTAGCCCGACGTTTCGAACGCTTCGCAGCATTACATATGCTATGCTGCTCAGCTGGTGGGTGATAAAACGGTCTTAACATTGCTTTAAACAAACGCGACAGGCCGCCGAACATTGTGCATGGAACAAAAACAGAAGATTTTTCAATTGGGAGCTAGTTAATTACTCAGAGGTTTTCAAACTTTTTCAGGTCAGTGTGGTCAGGTTAATTGCTTGTTGCCAAGTCAAAACTCGTGCATTCAGCATAAACATTGACAGCATCCCTTATTTTTTATTTTTTTTGGAAGGGGGAAAATGCTTTTACGCATTCCTCGTGGTCGAGCCAAACCACGAGGATATGTGGGACTCCCCAGGCCGAACTCGGCCCGGTCCTACCCACTAAAAACCCCCGCAGCTCCTCCGTCCGTCACAAGACAGGGGGAAGGGGACAACAGCGAGGCCTTGTTCCCGCTGACCCCCTGCCCGTGAATGCGCCCGTTTCCGGACTCCCGCTACGCCTAGGGCGTGTAGCTCAGCTGCTTTGTCAGCGGCGCTGGTGTTGTGCGCCACTCTTCACCCCGAAATATCCCCGCACTAGGTGCCCTGGGGTTGGTTACACTTTTAGCCCGGGATCCCCTCCCGCGGCCGCCTCCTCTTGTATACCCCCGACTACGTCCTCGGTCACCTCCATCTCCGTCCCTCCGGAGGTTTCGGGTGGCCTATTTGGCGCTGCCCTCCTCCTTCTCCTATTGATTTTTGCCTTGTGGGCAGAGCAGGTCTCACCCCCAAGGCTGTGGTCCGCCAGTTTCTCAGCCGCCGTACATAATGGGCATTTAGGCTTCGACGAGCACGTCGACGCCCTGTGCCCTGCATCACCGCACCGGTAGCAGAGTGCGCTCCGGACCACCTCCGCCCTGCAATCTACTCTCAGGTGCCCCGACTCGAAGCACCTGAAGCACCTCATTTCACGGGGCTGGAGGAGCTTCACCTTAGCGGCGGACCATCCCACCAGCAACCTCTTGGCGGAGGCTATCTTCTTGGCCGCTTCCACCGGGCAGCACATCCACGCCGTGCCCATGGTGTAGCGGCCCTGGCGGATCTCCCCCACCCGGACCTCCTCAACTTGGCACTCGCCGGTCTTTGCGAGTGCCTCTTTTAGCTCTTCCGGCTGGACGGATTCGTCCAGTCCGGAAACCAACATCTCCACCATCTTGGTGGGAACGGTGACCCGCGCGACAGTCGGGTCGACTACCCTTTTAAGGGCGACGGCTAGGTTGACCGCGCTTGCGTCTTTCTCGTCGCCCGTGACGAGGATTACGGCCGCCCCAGTCAAAGACCTACGGAACTGGACACCCTCTATGTTCAGCTCCGCGAGGTTTACCTTGGCTCTGGCGGCCGCAATCACCCCGGCATATGAATGGCCCTTCTCCTCGGCACCTGGCTGCAGTGACAGCACCACTGCCGCCGTTTTCTGCGAACGCAGTTTAGGCGGCCGAGGAGGAGCCTGCTTCTTCTTGGGAGGAGGAGGCTGCTTCGGCATTGTGGTGGCTGCTGGTATGCCATCCCCTCTCTGTCGCTTCCGCCGGCCGCGCTTCACCACCATGGTCCAGGCCTCCTCCGATTGACAGCATCCCTCTAATGAGCGCAGACAACCTCAGCCATATGTTGAAATACAGAGTAATGTTACTCAGCTGCGGTATTTTACCTGCGGTATATTAAGAGATAATTTAACAATTAGGCTCATATTTTACAGAGATAGAAAAGGTTACCTGTCTCAAACTAATGGACCATGGGTAATGAACAGAAAATAATGAAGCAAATCAATAAAATGTATAAAATCTAATGTGTGATATTATAGATATGATTGTTGGATAGATGTTTATAGTATTTATTGATTTATTTTATTTCAATCTTTATTGCACTGGTGAAAAGTACAATGAGCAGACTTATTGTGATAAGGCATTCTGTACCAGTCAACCGAGTAGCAAGTTATAATTTTAGATTGTGTTTGGCGCAGACAAAGATACAATGTAAATAAGCAATATATGTATATGTACTTACTACCTAATGCATACACAAATATACATATAAATATAATTTAAAACTACTTTAGCCTTAGCGAGACTAACATGAGGGACAGTCTCATGTAAGTGACTCCAGATAGTGCCTTGTATAGTAGCAAAAAGTAAAATTAATGCAATGAAACATGGTATATAGCTAGGAGCTGGTGGCAGAGACATATTTGGACCAGAATCTGCACAGGAAAACCAAAGGTAAAATGAGTAGATTAAAAATATACCATACCTTGGAATTGTCCACTGGCCTATCTCCCTCACTGTTTGCCTGATGCCCCCCACCATCATCTTTAGAAACTGTACAGCAGTAAAATCTTCTCACTTTACTTAAAACATTCTTTTGTATAAGTTTTCTACCAAATACAAATTTTGTATAAACCATTATAAAAAAATATGATAAATAAAGAATAACATAGAAAAAATGTCATTATAAATTAGCCATCTAGATTTAACAATGTCTAAGATATTAATTAAATGTGGAACTCTGATGATTTTAAAAAGTTTTAATATCATTTTAATTATTATAATATTAATGTTTTCACATTAATTCTATTCTCATTGTATTAATAATTTATTCCTTTTAAATGATTCATTCTAAAATGTTTCTCATTTTGATTTCAATCATATTTGAATGTGAATTACAACAGTAATAATATTGTTCTTTCACCAAATTAATGTTCATTATAATAAACAGGTACAGGTTTTCTGCCATAAAATTATGTAATAAATTATTATTTTTTTTTATTATTATTATGTTTACTCCACAGACTCTTAGTCCATGCCCTTGTTCAAATTATTTTTTTTTTTACAAAATTTCTTTTTAAACTCCTTATAAATAATAATTATCACTTAGTAACTTCTTTTTCTACATTTGCGCAGCTTATAAATTAAAATATACTTTACAATATAACTATTATGATACCCTACCATATTAATAAATTATATTAATATGACTTGAGTAATTATTGCTCGTGACTGATTCCCTACAATATTGAATTTTGTTTGATTTCATTAAGTGCATGTAAGTGCGTAAGGTCTATGTTGAATAAAAATTTTTGAGTTGAGAGCAAAACAATGAAATTGTATCATCTTTTATTACCAATATTTATTTTGAAGATCGAAGTTTTGGGAACATGTCGAATTGTCAATGATATTCTTGTGTTCCTCATAACAGTGGACCCCAGTGTATAATCGTTAGAACACATGCTTAAATTTGCAACAGATTCGTTTAAACTGTCATTGGTTACATCTTCAATACAATGTAAATAATAATGAAACAACTTTTCCTGTAACACCAGTAAACTTCTTGGTTCCAAAAGAAGTGAAAAGGCATGGGTCATAGTTTTCTTGTCCTCCTCTTTATTAGGTTCATAAAATTTGAGAAGGGTGTGCGATCCTAAGGAAATTGTGGTTATTGTTGGGTAGAACAATGAGCCATCTAGGTGAGGCATTATTCCTTGCCCTGGTAAATACTCATTTACAAGCACATGGTTTGGTCGCTTTCCATTCATTACGCCCAGACTATGTATCTGTTCTAAATACACTTCGAGCCAGGGCGGAATCGTTTCTGCTATCATTCCCCTCGCATGTGGGATTCCGCCCCAGTTCTGTAGCCGGCGGTTGGATAATTGCGTCCACTTCGGTTTTGGCGCTGAATACACACTTGACAATAAATTACTTTCCTCGTCCTTTGAAACATACTCTGATACATAGTATGCGTATGGATCAATCTGTGAAAATATAATTTCAATAAAGCTATGTAAAGTAATAAAATAATTTATTAACGAGTATAATACAACCAAGACTTACATTGGGAACTTTATAATCTGAGATATTGCAAATTAAAGAAACAGACATGGTAAGGCTATTTAAATTAATAAATAAACCTTTTATTTGTCAAATGTATTTTCTTTGCGTAATTTTATATTTTTCAAAACAAAAACACAACAGCTGACGTGCCGAGCCGGGACCCAAAATTGACATTGACAGTGACGGTTGCGTTTCGTTAATGCAATAACGCAGGCTCATTGCGTAGGCGGCGCGTTTTGTTTCTCTCTCACTTGAACTTTAAAAATAATTTTATTGTATGTTGTTCTTTAATGAAATTGTTCTGTAATTTTTATTAGGAATTTAATTGAAAGTGAAGATTATTCTTTTTTGTTTCTGAATAAGAAACAAAAAAGAATAATCTTCATCCAAAAAATGTTTACGTCTACTTTATGGGAATTTCATAACATTTTTACGTTTGGTTTCATCAAGCTTATTTTATACTTGTGAAAAACTTGTTACTTCTTGATGAAATCGAAACTTGATCTAACATTTGATCAATAGGATTTTATTTAATAGTTTTTTTCAATTATATTTAGTAATACAGTTAATTTGTTAAAGATAATCTGTTCATTTATTTATTGTCATTATACGTTTGAAAATGGTTAGGTGTTTGTTAAAGCCAATGAAGGAACGAACGAAACATAACACAGCTAATCTTTTTTGACAGGAGTGCATCGGAGTTAGAAATGTTATTTGTTAGATATTTTTTTGTTTAAATCCAATAAATGAGGAATTGTAGAATGTAATCATAATGGGTGGCTGCATTGGAATTACTAGAAGTAGAAGTGGCCCAATAGAGGAATCGTCAGGGACAGTGTCGCGTCCTAATTCCGGTACGTGGGGCCTTGTCGCCGTGGATACAATTGGTGCCTTCTGAATTTTGATCACTTGCTCAACTAATATTTTATTCCAGGCGGTTTGCGAAAGAACCAGTCTCTTTGCCATGAAACAATTAGGTGGAAGTCAGACGTGCCATTGACAGAAGGTCAGCTGAGAAGCAAAAGAGATGAGTTTTGGGATACTGCCCCCGCATTTGAGGGTCGGAAAGAGATATGGGACGCGCTGCGTGCAGCCGCCGTGGCCGCCGAAGCGATGGACTTTCAACTAGCTCAAGCAATTTTGGATGGAGCCAGCGTTTCTGTCCCTAATGGATATTTAACTGAATGCTACGATGAATGGGGAACTAGATATCAGGTAATCCCAATAAACTTTTCATTTTGAACAGAAAAGTGTTATACAACCATTATTATAAAAATAAAAGTCAGTTATATTCCTGCAAACAGGTAACATTTTTTAATGGTTTTTGTAACATTTTTTAATTGAGGCTTATTTTTCTCAATTCAATCTGCAAGTCAGTTCAAAACCAATATATCTAGAGACATAGCTATGATGAGCAATGATGACCTATAGTCTAAGCTATTATAGTGCTTGTTATTTAATAACACAAACAGTGTCATAACCTTGACATCAAATTTGAATGTGATGTTCAATGAGAACAACATCTATTAGAAATGCTTGTGAAATTTGAACCCAAGTGATTTGTATTGCTAACAACAATTACTAATAATTTTACAAATACACTTAGTATATTATAATTTATTCTTACAAATATTGGTAGCAAATAACAATTTTTTTTGCTTAAAAAGTAATCACAGAGTGAGTGGAAAAAATGTTATGAATTTCTAAACACAGAATTTTTCGGCTTTTTTTAAACAACCAGGTTGGTAATTGTATGTGGTAACAGTCACCTATAGTACATGTGGCTCTTGTGAGATTCGCAGCAAATCTGTAGCCCCCCAAAAAAACCACTGTGTGTTGCCAACTTGTAACATCAGATGTAGTCACGGTACCTAGTAATTTCACTGCCATATCTTACCCTTCAAACTGGAACACAGCAATGCATGCACTGTTGTATTGTGGCAGTAAAAGGTAAGAGGTACCCAAGTGGGAGACTCTGGTACAGAGTATCCCTCTGGTAAAACATTGTGGTGCATTCTTTGAAACATGACTTTGTCTCAGTAATGCAATGGGATGGTATTATCTATATATATATATAAAAGGAGATGTTCCCATCTATAGACGCAGGCACAGCCGTAACCGCTAATGGTAGAAACGTGAAATTTGGACAGTTGTTTTAATTCAAAATGCGGACGCACACTAAGAAGGGATTTTAAAAAATGTTAACCCTAAAGGGATGAAATAGGGGTTGAAAGTTTGTATGGAAAAATCTTTAAATTAGCAACGATTTTGATAAAACTTGAGATTCATGCTCTTAAAAATATTTAATTGAACACATGTTAGCTAGCTTTCCGCTTGCAGCTTCACCTGTGTTATTTTTTCTTTCCCGTGGGAACATAGGCTACTAAAATAATGTTGGTTGTTAGCCTATGTTCATCAGCAATAATGTAGGATTCTAAATGTGAAAGATTTTTTCAAGTTGGTCCAGTAGTTTCAGAGCCTATTCAATGCAAACATACAATCAAATCTTTCCTCTTTATAATATAGTATAGATAATTTATAATATTAGTATAGTATAGATAAGTCTTTGACCAGTTTGTGTTGACAGTGATGACCTACGGAAGCGAAACGTGGCTATTCACTATGGGTCTCGTCTGAAGGCTCAAGGTCGCTCAATGGGCAATGGAGAGAGCAATGCTTTTGGTCTCGCTGCGTGATCGGATCCGAAATGAAGAGATCCGCAGGAGAACTAAAGTAACCGACATTGCTCGAAGGATTGCTCAGCTGAAGTGGCAGTGGGTGGGACACATGGCGAGAAGAACCGATGGCCGTTACGGTGGCAAGAACACATCCTTTCCTTTCTATATAACATTCTGTATGATTCACGTACCCCACCTTATATGAAAGAGCGTTTCCAATTTTTGGGGACTGATCATGAACGAGTTTTGCAGTCCAAGTTGGATAATGTCCTTAAAAATAGTTACACAGATTCGGGCTATTTCAAAAAATCCTATTGAGTGAAATATTTTAATTAATCAGAATTAAGAATGTTCAGACAATTTGATCAACAATATCATATACAGGGTTAATTTTGAGGTACCGGCAACCTCGCAGGATTAGATAGCTAACATCATTAACTACAACATTTGTTTTACGAGTTTTGAGATAACTTAATACATTGAACAAAAATCAATCTTCAAGTTTTTATTTATTGCACTGTCGTGACATTGATAAGTCTATGTTTCATTTATAAACGACAACGGAAGACAACACTACGCTCGCGCGCTGTGCGCGTAGAGTTACAAACATTCTAGAGGTATATTAAATGAATATTTATTTTTGTATGCAAGTAAAATCTAACGAATTATCAAAAGTCGTACAATAAACGTAGTTAATGATATACTGCGAGAATGTAGTTAATGATATACTACCTAATACTGCGAGGTTGCTGGTACCTCAAAATTTATCCTGTAAGTATATGAATTTTAGCACTATATGTTTCATATTTTATTTATATGTTTTATATACACGGTTATTTTTTTATCATCCTGAAAAATTTAAGGGATGCTTCGCAACATAGTATTAGAATGATTTAAATATGAATAAAAAAAAATAAAAAAAAAGAAATCACTTAATTTATATTAGGGGCCGGTCGAAAACCCGTGTAGTTTTCACTCGGTAAAAAAGAAAAGGATAGATATATTGCGAGAAAAAAAAATAGGAGGAAAAAAAAAACTATTGTAATGTTTATGGAATAAAAAAAAAGCTTTATTATTATTATTATATTGCGAGAAAGAGAAGTTTAACTGGTTTTCAAACGCTAGCGAGTGATTTTCGCACTTCACGACTTTTCAAACGGGTTCTGTCAGTTAAAAACGAAAAGAAGAGTTCTTGTGTTTTGCAACGCAAACTAGCTTTATTTTACAACTGCACAAAGCTTTACTTAACATTTGTAAACTTTAACTTCAACATAAAAACGAAATCAGTACAGATCACAGAACAGTCAACTGTCAATGTCAGGTAAAATTTAACGCTGACTGGGCTACGTTTCAAAACATCACCCGAGTGCACTCGGTCACCCGAAGTATGTCCTAAAACATTTCGGGTGCACTCGAGAGTGTTGGAGTGGCGTGTCCTAAAACGCTACGGAGTGCACTCGATCGAGTAGAATCTCACCCGCATAATATAGCAAGGTGTAATTTCACTCGATTGGATTTGGCGGGAAATTGTGTGGATTTTAAAGTTGTGTGTGATTGTGATTACAAAGATTTCATATTCACACACAATTTGTGCATCTCGGAGAGCGAGGATGCGCTTCGTAACGTCGACAATAACGCCGGTAGCACACCTCCGCCGCGGAACTGTAGTAGCGAAACCGCTGAACGATTCTCCCGCGTTGTCGTTTGTATGGCGCTCGAGCTCAGGCGTGTATAGGCTGTTCTAACACGCATATTTAACTATGGCGCTATCTCTGTCGTGCGCGGATCCGCCCGATCTGCTTCAACGCCGTCTACACCTCCGCGTTCGATTCGCCACATTGTCTGTTCCGCTTTTAGTTTTGTGCGCGATCTGTCGAAGTCGACAGATTTTGTAGGCGAAACCTGTAATATTTTTATAAAAATGGTGTCAAATTCATTAAAATTCACAGAGGAATTAATTGAAGAGGTCCGTTATAGACCTATGATTTATTTTTAGGTCATCCTGAGTATAAAAAAATACAAGCCTTTGGAGGCAGCTTGGACGGGAATTAAATGAAGAAGTTATGTAATAGTTTAAGAATATTCAATATATTATGTAGGTATTATAATTAAAATTTACGTCAGAATACGTCATTTTAGTTAGTATTTTCTGTTAAGTACTCAATTTTATCCCGTATCTTTTCGTTTCTAACTTTTAAAAATCTTGTGTTTTGTTTTTTAATATGTGTCTTTAAAAGATTATGCAATCTTAGAAGTTTTGCGGGGTCATCTGAAAATAATCATAAAAGCGGTCTTCATGTGACATAAGTTCTATGCATAATCTGTTTTCTCTTAACTTTTTATCTTTTGTTTTATTTTGTATGCCCAAATTCTTCGTCTTTTTAAAATTAAAGACCTGCATCCCTAGCACGAATCATAGTTTATTTCCTTACTATCACATAACGATTGAGATATTAAATGGACAGTTATCGTAAGGCTATCGTGAGCTCGTAACGTACCTAACGATAGTTCTCTCACTGTAAAATAGTCGGTGAGAGATATTACGATAATTAGCTGTCGAATAAAACGATACGATATGTCAAAAGTGAGTTCGTGCTGACGATTCTCATACTTTAGCTCTCGTTAATGTTAGATTAATCCCAAGGAGGGACGATAACTTAGCATTCCATGCATTCACCATACGGGTGCTGGGTGCATCGCATTGCAGAGAAGAGAGCCAAGAGCGGTGCCTGGGGCTTATGACCCAGGTGCAGGTTTAAGTAGCTACTTTACAATGCATTAACATTCACCTTCACCACCCCGGCTCCTCTCTCTGCCTAAACATATTTGATACGATTCCGTAAGTGAAGAATGTTAAACGTAAACAAATGGTCACAGCAGTTCACTTTTATTTTTCGAATTACAATGTTTTTCAAAACTGAATGCCCTAACCGTCAAACGTTCGAATCACGAAATCATAGATTAGAGAGAATATGTCTCAAGCAGCAAACTAAGTTTTCGACTGCCAGCGCCACCCGCGGCGCCGATGCGAACTAAAAGTTGCCATTTGTAAGTTCCCTAACATTAAACTATACCATTACGATACCATTAAGCGACCGTAGCGGCTCTGCTATAGTTTTCATACAAAATAATACGATTACCATAACCATAAATATAGTGGTTCGTGCTTGGGGCACAGAGCGATGACGACATTTCACTAGCTTGCCGCTGGCGTAATGGCGCCTGGCGGTTCACTCACTGATTGCGAACTTAGCGTGTGTGGCCTGGTTTCGCTGCGGAACTAGCATAGCGGTTTCGCCTTGTTGATTTCGCGGCGGAGGTGTGCTACAGCCATAAGTTAATTTTAAATTCCAAAGACTATAGGTATCGTAAGTGACACGATTGTAAAATTGGCCTTCATTTCCTCTGAAGCTAGGTTAGGCCGCGATTTAACAGAATTCATATTCTGTTGGTTTTAGCATTTTCGTAGATGAAACAGAGGAATGTAATCCATGCATTAAAGCGAACGGACGCGCCGATGAATTATATATTTTCTTATTTTTGTATATTTGGTTATGTAAACAAAGCAGACAACACTCTTGCCGTTCTAAAACAACCAACACTCCGACCACCCTAACCGGCCACTCTCCCCCCACCACCTTCTCACTCCGGGTGAT
Organism: Schoenobius gigantellus; assembly: GCA_963935595.1. Taxonomy (NCBI): domain Eukaryota; kingdom Metazoa; phylum Arthropoda; class Insecta; order Lepidoptera; family Crambidae; genus Schoenobius; species Schoenobius gigantellus. The sequence continues at coordinate 1,468,643 of OZ012553.1, forward strand.
GTTTTGGAACGTAGCCCTGGGAGCCGTGAGAAATTCACTCCAGAGCTGCGTTCAGAACCTACGCTCGAGTGCACTCCGAGTGTACCCTGACAGCAACCGACCCGTTCAGAGCCTCGGGGTAAAAAACGCTCTGACAGGCGGTTACTACACTCTGTGCCCGTTCAGAAGCTTCGAGTGATGCAACCAAACAACCGACTCGAGCGTAGGGTGAAAAACACTCTGACAGATTTTATGTCAAATTCGATGTCAAAAATACGCTAATTATTTATTATTTTATTAAATAACACTACTTTGAACTCTTTTAAGCCTAATACAAGGGAAATATAGTGATTTCTATGTGTTGGAATTATTTTTAAGCAGAAAAATGGATATTGACTGTTAATTTCATAGTAAGGATTAGTAATATTTTGCCCTTTGCTTGATCTTGATCAGCAAGATACAAACTAAAAAAAAAAGATTGCAACCGACCCGTTCTGAACCTCAGAGCGAGTGTGAAAAACACTCTCGGTTGCATTACTCTGACCCTCGGAACGCAACTCTGAGCTGCGTTCAGAACCTACGCTCGAGTGCACTCCGAGTGCACTCTGACAGCAACCAACCCGTTCAGAGCCTCGGGGTAAAAAACGCTCTGACAGGCGGTTAGTACACTCTGTGCCCGTTCAGAAGCTTCGAGTGATGCAACCAAACAACCAACTCGAGCGTAGGGTGAAAAACACTCTGACAGATTTTATGTCAATGTCGATGTCAAAAATACGCTAATTATTTATTATTTAATTAAATAATACTACTTTGAACTCTTTTAAGCCTAATACTAGGGAAATATAGTGATTTCTATGTGTTGTAATTATTTTTAAGCAGAAAAATGGATATTGACTGTTAATTTCATAGTAAGGATTAGTAATATTTTGCCCTTTGCTTGATCTTGATCGGCAAGATACAAACTAAAAAAAAAGATAGCAACCGACCCGTTCTGAACCTCGGAGCGAGTGTGAAAAACACTCGGTTGCATTACTCTGACCCTCGGAACGCAACTCTGTCAGGCGAAAATTACTCTGCACTAATGCGTTCAGAGATCACCGCAACATAGACGTTTGCGACCGGTCACTAGCGCGTTACCAAAGGCGCGTTCCGAGGGTCAGAGTAATGCAACCGAGAGTGTTTTTCACACTCGCTCCGATGTTCAGAACGGGTCGGTTGCAATCTTTTTTTTAGTTTGTATCTTGCTGATCAAGATCAAGCAAAGGGCAAAATATTACTAATCCTTACTGTGAAATTAACAGTCAATATCCATTTTTCTGCTTAAAAATAATTACAACACATAGAAATCACTATATTTCCCTTGTATTAGGCTTAAAAGAGTTCAAAGTAGTGTTATTTAATAAAATAATAAATAATTAGCTTATTTGTGACATCGACTTTGACAAAATCTGTCAGAGTGTTTTTCACCCTACGCTTGAGTCGGTTGTTTGGTTGCATCACTCGAAGCTTCTGAACGGGCACAGAGTGTACTAACCGCCTGTCAGAGCGTTTTTTACCCCGAGGCTCTGAACGGGTCGGTTGCTGTCAGGGTGCACTCGGAGTGCACTCGAGCGTAGGTTCTGAACGCAGCTCAGAAATACGAGCGGAGTAATTCGTTGGTTAACCTCGGTTTCACTCGGGTGGTTTTCGAACGCTATCGGGTGAAATTCACTCTACCCCGAGTAAATATTACTCGTTTTCAAACACACCCTTAATTTTCTAAAAAATGCTGCACTAGTTGAGAGATTTTTTATTATTATTATTTTTTATTTCATTTTTATATTTTTCATATAATAATGGATGTGTCCTGAAGCGTCCCTAAAATTTTCCAGGGTGATAAAAAAATAACCGTGTATAATCGTCCTAACACAACTAGTTGGGGTAGGCTTGTGCCCCTCGGTGGGGATGTATATGACCTGTAATGTTTATGATGTTTTATATTACTGGCAGTACAGTAAATGGAAATTGTTCGAAAACGGGAATGGTAGCGCCTTAAAAACAGAAAACAATCTGACAGACCAACATTTTAAGTTCTTCTTCTTTTGTTAATGGCAATGTGTTTGTAATTTGGTTAAAGAAGATTATCAATTTAAGATTATGGGGTCAATTATAACTTAATATTATAATATTGGATAAATTTAGAAAGTAAATAAATACAAGTATTAGGGTTAATGGTTAGGAGGCAATCCAAATTAATAGGTAGGGGAATGTCATACTTATATAGGGAATTATACAGATTAAAATTCTGGTTAAATTTAACACATTCAAAAAATATATGGTCTAACTAATGTGCCTTCCGCCATTCCACATTCACAGAGAGAGTTGTCTCTTACTTTAATTTTATGTAAGAAAACTGGTGTACAGCAGTGACCTATGCGTAGACGACACAATACAGACACAGTGGTTTTTCTAATTTTTTTATATTTGTAGGACCGAGGCCGGGGAATTATGTCCGGTCGAATATTATACTGATGACTTGCTTTAAATTTTAAGTTATCGAAGGTGTGATCGATCCCCGGCAGGTGCCCATCTACTGCCTGTCGCCGCCGATCAACATGGTGAAGGAGGCGAGCGGGCGCGACTCGCCGGCGGAGTGGTCGGAGCCGGTGGAGGGCGGCGCCGAGCTGGCGCTGCGGCTGCGGCTGTCCAGCTCGTGCCGCGACGTGGACCTCGCCGTCTACTCGCGCCACACGATCGCGCAGTGCAAGAACAAGCTGCACGTGAGTGTTCCGGACTGGAGCCGTGGCGGTGTAAAGGCAGAAACAAACTGTTGTGTCGCGGTGTGTTGTGATTGTGACGCGTCAGGAGCGTATCGGTTGCATTTAAGATGGCTAGAAACACATTGTTACAGTGTGTTGTGTCGTGGCGCTAGTTTTAAGTAAAATGTATGAAACCGATACGCTTCTGACGCGTCACAACACAACACGACACAATAGTTTGTTTCAAACGTAACGTGCCCGTGACGAGGCTCAGCGGATCTAAAAAGGCCGTATCGGCAGAATCATTATATAATACGATGATTCCTTATCGTAGTTATGAAATTGCCAACATGTTGGTAATTCGTATTTTGAATGACATCCAATCATCTTATGCAATCATTCTATTTGGAAATTTGTTATGAACTAGCTGTGTACACCTCAGAACACCTTGTAAAACCATATTCCAGCAAATAAACGATTTGATTTCATTTGTGCCCGCGACTTCGTTCGCGTGGATGTATTGGTCATAGCGTGATGTTATATAGCCTATAGCCTTCCTTGATAAAGGAAGATTGAGATTAGCGCATTCAACCAAACAATCAAACAAACTCAAATTCAAATTTATTTATTTGCATATGAAACTCTTCAGCTTTATAGTGTTAGTATAAGTATAGATATGGGTAAAATGGTCCTGATTAACACAAGCAATTCTTACTGTTTGAACCTTTTTACGAATATTCATACAAAGCTGTTCAATTCATTCATTCATCCATATTATAATTCTGCCAATGCAGCCTTTTTAGGGCCGATAGTGCTACAAAGATCCTAATCCTGTGAGAATTTCCGGAATGAATAGTTATGTTACTGCTGGAAAACCTAGGTAATGTGATGCTCTTTGATGATTAGAGTAATAATAATTATGTTCGTAAAGTTAGATAATTCGTGACCTTTCGAAAAGTAGTGAAATAATGTTCACAGTCTCAACTGTAAAAATTTGATTATCACCGATAGAAAAAGCTCTATCGAGTTTTTGAGTTTATCCATGACACAGTATTTTATGAAGTCTTCCCTCTTTATAATATTCACCGAAATTGTGATGTTTATTTACCCAGCTCTGTCATCAAGCCATTGCCAGTGTCCGTTTGCTATGTACATTAAATAAAAATGGATCGCTTAATGTGTTTTCAAATGCAAAACTTGAGAATGGGTATGCCGTTCAGTTTTTTTTTTTCTAGTATATATAGGATTATCTAAAAGGTTCTTATGAAAAAAAAAACTATCAGGAAAAATATAAAAGAATACATCATATGCAAACTGCTCCAGTTGTGCCACGACGTTAAATACTTATGACATTGGAAAAACGAGTGACGTATGTCGGGACAGTCAGTATCCTAATAACAATCATAATTTAGTTCAACTTATCCAAAATCAAGGAACCGTATAACGATTGGTGTGAATTTCGAGGATGTTGCAAAAATATTAATGTAATTTTGGCAGGCGCAAGAGAACATCGAGCCATGGAGGCAGCGATGGTTCTACGGCGGCAAGCTGCTCGGCGACCGGCTGCTGGTGGAGGAGGCGCGCATCACGCCCGGCTACGTGGTCCAGGTCATCGTCAGCGCCGAGCCGCAGCCGCCGAGCTAGTAAGTTGATCACCACCTCTACTCCGCCGGGAGTAGGGCCCACATTACCGCGTCGCCCGACGACGCTCGCTCGCATTCGATCACAAAGCCAGATTATCAACCGTTGACCGAATACAACGCACGTTCCAATGGGAACAGTTTAGCCCACATTTAACTGCGTCGCGTCGCCTCACGCGCACGTATTCGATTGGCTCATAAGTCATGGCTTCTTGCGGGAAAGCATCTGAAAATGTATGGCGCTTAACGATTTTTGATCTTTTTGGCGCTGATTATTGTATAGTCGTTTCTGCAGTCTGTACTATAAACGACGTGTGTTTTAATTTTTGTGCATTCTGTAATATTATGAAATTTCGCAGTGACAGATGGAATTCGGTTCTCGCGTATAATACACATTCAGGATGATCGAAATAAGAAAATTGTAGTTATCAGTCTACCTCAAACAAGAAGTTTTATTTGTAAATTCATAGCGTTTGTTTTAAACCATGCTTTTAATTTAATTATATATGTATAGTGTCTGCTCCCTTGTAAAATATTTATGGAAATATTTCAAATAACTATGTGTGTAGATTTTAAACATTTCGTATTTGTATGATAATGATTATTAAGAATAAAGCAAAAAAATAGAATAGCTCAAATAATATTTAAATAAAAATTACAGCATAATGGAAATTGACTTTGCTTATAGCCTCAAGCAAGCTCTTCGTTATTATAACATCTTTAAATAGTGCTCGGAGGCATATTGAATTTTGTATAAAATTTAAAAAAATAAAAATTTTTGCTTAGGATATTTGTAATGACTTGTTGGGGCAATTACCAAACCATGGTCAAGATTCAATGAATATAACACATTGTTTTTAAATCAAAATAGCTATTGGTGTCGATTCTGGCATGATTCTCTAAACCTAAAACTAAATTTGACAACAGTCTATCCTTGTCATACTCTATACAAAATGACAAGGAGAGACTGTTGTCAAATTTAGTTTTAGGTTTAGAGAATCATGCCAGAATCGATACCATTGTATGATGTACAGAATATATTAAAATTGCCCCAAGGTAGTATAGTAGGTGTATATTTATATAATGACTGCATACAATAAGAATTTTGAAATGTGCTACTACTCAAAAATTGACGTGATTTCGGGAATGAGTATATACATGGTGCTCACTAACTTAGCTAAAGAATACAATCAGTTGATAAGGTTTCGTTTAAAATTAACTGTCTTCACGTTTTTTTTTTCACATATATGTATAAGTTTTGCTGTTAAAATTATTCGTAAGATATATATCAAGATGTCGGTCACAATTTTGTGTAGAGTTTAGAATTATGGATTTAATCAATCACCCGGATATTTTATCATTCGTGACCAAGGGATATTTTATCATTTGTTTTGGTGGATTTAAGCGTGTCTTGAGTCACAGTCTAACACACTCGCTAAATAAATATATTGTATTTTAAATAGATAGCTTCTATATTGCCAGTTTACGCCGATAAACATGTTCGTGAGGTTAATTAAGTAAGCATGTAAAACTAACACTTTCTATGGTTGTTGTTAGATCTCATGACCTACGGCTAAGCTTCGTATTACACTTTCCTGATTCATGTGAGTTGTAGGTGTTTATATGCAACTATTGTGTACATAGATATATATTAATGTATACTTCTAATTCTGCTAGATACTCGTGTTTAATACATCATCTTAACGCTAAACTGAATAAATATAAAATATTTTTTAATGATGCTTTAATATAATGCGAAGGATTAAATAACAGGGCACCTACCTACCCTGTTTATCTTTTGAATGACACTTTTTAATCTGTTTTTGTTTAAACATTGGTTTCCTGTTTTGTTTTCTATGTCCTTTATATTTTCTATAACTGACACATTCATTTTGTTGGACCAAATTTTCATTTTTTTTCTATAGTAATTGGTTTAACTATGCACTATCAGTTGTCATAATGTTCTCGTAGTGCTGAATGATGTTTACTCACGAGACACAAGAAAATCTTGTGTTCAAATTGTTTTATTGGATATTAATTTAATGAGGGTATTTTTTTAATTTTATCATTGTGGAAAAAATATGTTGTGAGTGATCCCTTGTCTATATTTGAAAGTGTACAAGAAAAACAATATCAAACGTAACCCTTTCTCAGTCGCAGTCGATCGCGTCAAAATCAACAGTCGCTAAGCTTTACATGGCCATTATATCTTTTGTGACATGGCACTACCAAAACTGCCGCTATGACGAAAACCATAAGAATTATTACTATGCCTATTTAAAAATGTGTACAGTCATGCCACAAAATCAACACACTGTATAAAATATATAAATTATAAAAAAATATATTTCTGTTATGGATAGTAGAACTATTCCATTATCTAAGAGAACAAATAAAAATATGCAAAATACAATAAATAAAAATAATACCGATAGTTTAGCAAAAGCTTAAGACAATCAGAAAATTATCCAACTTGGTGTGACCGACGCCGACCAGCTGTCAGTGTTATGCTCGATATCTCGATATGTTGTTCTTTGTACACGAAAAGCGACTGCCATGCATTGTGATGTTGTGATTTTTTTTTATTATTATTATACTAACAGATAAAATAGTTATATATTGTAAAGTTATATTATTGTAATAATTGCTTATATTATTGGATATTTTTATCGAAGGCTAGACTGTGGTGTGTGCTCAACGCTTATATTATTGTTAATTATTCTTTGAACGACAAATACAAATAATATGATTGTTTTCAACAAATTGCATAAAATACATTATTTAAAAAAATTATGTGTTATTTATTTTACGAAGCACACACCATAGCGTAGTCGCGAGCATTAGTAAGCATGTTTCTGTTTCATCATCATCATCATCACAGCCCATATACGTCCCCACCGAGGGGCTCGAGCCTACCCTATATTAGGATGTTTCTGTTTGTATTATTTAAATCAGATTTTTAACAGCCTTCTTCATGATTTTGTGGTTTATTCTGAGATCTCGCGGCTCAAGTTACGTGATCTGGGGTTTGGTTCCCCATCGGCACTGTTGTTTAGTTCATGGTAGGAGTTCTGAGTCCGCCCGTATAGCTACCACGGTTTTGCTGCTAGACGTAGATAACTGAAGTTCACTGGAGGGAGACTCTGTACCAGGGTCGTCTGCTTAGGTACCTCCGTCTTACCTATTTCTGCCGCAAAGCAGCAGTGCTCGCATTGCTGTGTTCCGGTTTGAAGGGTAAGATATGGCAGTGAAATTACTGGGTACTGTGACTTTACATCTTGTGTCACGAGTTGGCAACGTACACTGTGGTTCTTGTGGGGGTTGCAGTTTTGCTGCGAATCTCACAAGAGCCACATGTATTATAGGCGACTGTTACCACTTACCATCAGGTGGGCAGTTTGCTTGTTTGCCAACTTTCTGCAATAAAAAAAAAATAACATTCGAGTTGTTGAGTAGTCCAGGTGAAACAATACGTATTTGATTTGAAACAATATAAAAACTAGTATAGAATGAGTTAAATGAAAATGTTATCGAAATCACATTTAATACGTAGCATTTACAGATGCAAAATCTTAATTCATCCAGAGACAAATTACTTTATGCTTATTTAATGCTCACGACTCTTTTCGAGGATATTTTATTTGTATTGTACTGTGGCCGGTTTTGTAGCGGCACTGCACAAGTTTGGCGCAAAACTTGTTAGTTTTTTAGTGTTTTGCATGTGATTTAATGTAAAGTGGTTACAAGCGACCAAGGTTTCTCGTGTTTGTAGCAGACGTGTCAAATTAAAAGTTCATTTAATGTTATTATGTTGCACAAACCTTTGATTACACTGCCATAATTTCAAATTGGTTGTTTTATTTTTTTGTTTATTGAACATAGAATAAACATAACAGAGTTGGAAAATAAATAATTAAGTTAATACATTTAAATTTTAATGATGTTATCGGGAATAACTAGTATTTAACATTGGTTAACGGTTAATATGAATTTACGACTTGTATCATAATAATTAAATGGTGTGATGTATATGTTGCTATAAAAATGGCATTATACAAATAACTATCTAATATTTCTATGAATTGTATAAATAGTGATTTCTACGCTTTTATTATGTAAAACCGATCTGATGTACACGCTAAGGCCGACTGCACATTAAAGACATTTTATCGAGTCTTTGTACGTTGAGTAAAAAAGAAGGTAGTAGTAATATTTAATTATATATTTATTCCCCATGTCATAAATTTACGTGGAATTGTATATTCTACATGGTCTTGAAAGCAAAAAAGAATGTTATTTTATAGATTCTTACTATTCATAGCTCTATAATTTCATTTCGACAAATGTCGCTTACATAGGGTAAGCTAATTCGTCGTAATGAAGCTTTGAAATAAAACTGGTGTTTATATTGTGGTGATCCGAGTGTTGTTTTGTGTAAGTCGCTTGGTCGTACATTTTACTCAATTTTGTATATACACAAGTGCGCAGAGAAGTGGTTTGAAATTACGTGTCATATTTGAAAACAAGGGTTAGCGTTGGGTTTGATGTGATGTCATTCTATATGTAGACGGCTTAAGGCAAAACATTATCATATTTATACGATCCTTCAATCATAGACAATGTGAGTCTATGCTGTAAATTAAAAACGTCATTTATTTCTCATATTTCTATCGTATTGTCTATTATCATAGAAGTCGTAGGTATCATATAAATATGATAAATGTAATATGTAAGAAAAATTTTAAAAAGGTGAATGAATTTATTACTGTAATGCTGCAATTGTAAAATAATCTAGATCTGGCTTCAACTGGACAATTGTATGAGATTACAAGAGGCTACTGTGCTGTAAATATGTTGATGTCGACAGTACCTCTGATGACTGATAGAAAATTGAAGGTGTCTGGCCGTCTGGCACTCGTATTAGCATAGCGGCGGCGTCACGCTTTGAAACAAAGCGTGTTTTCATTTTCTATCATTAGTGGGAGAAAGCCCCCGTTCAAGCTGAATTTGTTTACATTTTTACAACGTTCTGCCAATATTTATACAGAATGAATCGAACCAATACCCCCTGGACGGCAAGTGTTCCAAATATTAAAGTTATTAAACTCCCAAGGTAACAAATATAGTTGGAAATAGAAATATAACTGCTGAAGATTTTTCAGTCTCATATCAGACGGGAATTGAACCAGTCAAGTGTTTAAAATAAGCACCTGTATGTTTATGATACTACTCTATAGGGTCATATAGGGAAAAGGGTTTCCTTACAAATAGTACTTCTAAAGTTTGAGGAAGAACATAAAAATGTAATAAGTCTATAAGAAAAGAGGTGGCACATTGGATACCCAAGGCATATTTAAGAGGGCATTACTTACTGCCGCACTCAGAGACGTCAATTAATTTTAACGCACCATTAAGTGACTTGTCGTCTTATTATTATGGAATAGATAGACTAACTTTAATGCCGAATTATATTGCGTCTCTATATAATTACGGCAGTTACTGGCGTACTCTAAGACGTTATTAAATTTTTAATTCATTATTAAAGTCATTCTTATCTCTTTCTGTTCTACATAGGTGTTTTTTTTTTCAAATCTAGCGGGTTCTATTCCCAGCTAGGAAAATGAATTTTTTCAAAAATGTGATGTTGCAGTTTTAGATTTTATTGAAAACGGTCCCGAGACCTCTTTGACTAAGTATTTTTGCTATCTGTAATAGTTTCGGATTTGTCCATCCAGGCACACTTGAAAAATTCACTCTGTATATTGCGGTTTTATTAAAACGGTTACAAATACAGATTGAACGAGGACTCTTTATTAATAATGTGAATTGTAATATTAACGTAAGATATTTAGGATAACAATTTTAACGGAAGGCTAAATATATCACAAGAAAATTTTTATCATGTGCCGGTAACTTCTGTTTTGTATACGTATGTAAGCTATAAAATATTTATTGTACATTTTTAAAGATAGAGTTTGTATTCAGGTTCAGATATTTTAAATTTTAGGTTTAAAAAAAGCGTCGAGGAGTATATTATTATTATATTAAATTGTGGTATATCAAAAGCCACCTTAAAGTTTTGGGTACCTATAAAATCAATACTTTAAAATAATCGCTTTGGCTGTTCAGGAATTATTGTACAGTGATTTCAAGGACCCCAGTTATAACAGAGGCCATTTTAATATTGTCTTATCATGAACAACTATGTTAACATAGAAGCTATGGAAAGTGAACTTTTTTTTTTTTGTCGAAATAACTAAGAAGTGTATTTATCAGTGGATGATGCTCTTTGACTTTTGTCAGCTATGCAATATGTGTTAGTTTTGTAATTATTATTTACTAGATTGTCGGACGATGCTAAGAAATAATTCATTATGACGCTTGTTTTTCTTTTCTCTCCCACTTTGCCACAAACATTGTTGTAATAATAACCCGCAAGGTCAATTTGACGTATATTTTGTTCTGTAACTTCGTCGTAACACTAATGTGATGACACGCAAGTCTTTTCATTGACACCTTTTCTTTAATTTTCTCATACACAAGAGGTTTGTTCCAGACAAGCATCAGAACTTTGCTGGTGCTAACATCTAATGTTAATTCCGTTTTACGTTTATTTTAAGAAATGTTCACATTTTTAGCCGCGCTAGATAATTGTTACAAACGAAACGGTAGGAACTGATTTTTCATGATTCGTGACCTCACCCGATTAGTCTATTAACTTAAAATGTCAAATAGTACAAATCAGAATCGGTTTCTTTTATTTTTAAATCTTCTGAAAAACCTTTTTGATTCATAAAGAGGAGATTCCAAATGTCAAATTTCAAAGCTGTCAAAAAATGGTATCCATCTAACAACCTGGATATTTGATGCTGACTTTCGTGGCAAAAATGTTTAAATGGAACACACGAAAATAACTAAAAGTTAACACCCAAAGCCAATGAAACGCGTAAATGCTAAAAATGTTGAAAATGCTGCAAATCGGTGCTTATATGGAACGCCCCTTATTATTATTTATTTATTAAAGTACACCAACAGCTATATTAGCGCTCGTGTGCACTATTTGCATGCAAACAGTCTGTTCAAATTTGATCATGTGCGCATTTATAAGCGGTATGACATAATCGATGACGTCATCGATTGATGCTGACGGTACTAACAGGAGCGAGTTCAGAGCCTCTAGGTGTAGTTGTCCGGTTGTTTTGTAACTCGCTCAGAGGCGTTGAACGCATTGCAGCAACCAAATATTTTATCTCCCTCTTTCACATGAATTTTTATTTCTCTCTCTTTCTATAAGATGACATTTTAGATTATGGCCTCCAATATTATCCAATCACGTAAGAGTATTTCAGTAATATACGTCAAAGCGTTTTACAACCATCGAATTCGTCGCTTGTTCGGTTGTAACTCGCTCTGACTGTCTAAGGTCTTGAACGGGCCGGTTGTTTCACCCGCGCGTCACGCTCGAAGGCATTGAACGTGGGTTAGAGCGAAAAGTTGTACTTCGCGCGAAAGCTCTGAACGCGCTCCAGAAATGAGGTAGTGGACTGTCTCCAGAACTCAATGTCAAACTCAACAGCAGTTTTATTTGTATTTTAGTTTGTTTGAATATATTTTTTCCTTGTTTATCTATAATAAATTACAGAAGTACTCTTTCAAATTCAAATTCAATATCTTTTATTCAAATTGGATTGTTACAATCTCTTTTGAACGTCAAAGCAGCTATGCCATTGGTTCACAAGTCTACGGCGGGAGACCTTGTACTGGAAAGAACCAGCAAGGGCTATTTTTACCTCACAGCAAAAGTTTGAGCTCAACTTCCATTACAAGATTAGATGTGTCAGTTCTCTTCTTACTACTTATTACCAAAAATAATATTTGTTTAAACAAATAGTTATACATAACAACACGATTCATTATCTGAAAAATTAACACCAGGCATTGGCATCATTCAAATAATCGTTGACTTCCTTTACTCATAAGAGTCTTTTTTACATGCGCTTTAAACTTATGAAAAGGCAAGTCGGTAACACTTTGTGGAAGCTTATTATAAAAGGTTATACATTTCCCCATAAACGAGCCTCTAGTTTTTTGAAGCCTGAATATTGGAACGGCAAGTTTATTTTTGTATCTTGTGTTTAGATGATGAATTTGGAAATTGGTTTCAAATGTATTATAATTCTTATAGACATAAATCAAATTTTCATAAATGTACTGTCCTGCTAAGGTCAATATATTAATTTCTCTAAATAAGTCCCTTAAAGAATCTCTTGCTCGTAAATTATAAATAGCGCGAACCGCTCTTTTTTGAAGTACAAAAATACTTTCAATACTAGCAGCCGATCCCCACAGTAGTATTCCATATGACATGACACTATGAAAATAACTAAAGTAAATCAATCTTGCCGTTTCAACATCAGTAAGTTGTCTTATTTTTTTAACTGCATATGCTGCAGAACTAAGTCTGTTAGCCAAGGACTCAATATGTGGATCCCACTGCAATCTAGAATCTAGTGTTATACCCAAAAATTTAGTAGTCGATGAATTCAACAATTTCATTATTCATTTCCACTATGGTATTCACTTTTCTTACATTTGGCAATGAGAATTTAATAAATTTAGTTTTACGTGAATTTAAAGATAAATTATTTATAGCGAACCAATGCAATACTTTAGAGAGAGTACTATTTACAACGTCAGTATTTCCATTTCCTCTGTCGACCTTAAATATTAAAGAAGTATCATCTGCAAATAGTACTGTATCGCACAGATTCTTAGTGAAGTGTGGGAGGTCATTAATATAAATTAAGAAAAGCAAGGGTCCCAATATCGATCCTTGTGGCACGCCCATAACTATAGGTGCACCAACAGACTCAGTTTTGTTAATAACAACTTTCTGAACACTATTGGATAAATAAGACTCGATAAGTCTCATTGCTTCTTCAGAGACACCATAATGTTTGAGTTTATTTAAAAGAGTTTGGTGACCAACGCAATCAAAAGCTTTTGATAGGTCACAAAATATACCAATTACATCTTGTTTACACTCCCAAGCAGCAAAAATGTGTTTCAGAAGTGCAACACCGGCATCAGTAGTGCAACGACCTTTGGTAAAACCAAATTGGTTCATATGTAAAATGTTGTTACTTGAGAAATGATCAGTTAACTGATTAGATATAATTTTTTCAAATATTTTACTAAGAGCTGGTAGAATCGAAATTGGTCGATAATTTGAAGGGTCATCTTTATTTCCAGACTTAAATAGAGGTATCAACTTGCTATTTTTCATGAGGTCGGGGAAGACACCTTCATCGACACAATTATTAAATATCAACGCAAGTTGCGGTGCAAGTTCTTTAATTACAGATTTAATTATATGGGTCGAAATACCCCAAAGATCTTCACTTTTTTTGGTACTGATCATACGAAATGTTTTCAAAACAGTGTTAGCATCAATGTGACAAAAGTTGAACACCTTGTTGCACCTCTCCACACTCCGTCCCAAAAGAGCTACAGCCTCATTGGGACATGAGTTGAGACTACTTGTAGTTTCTATGGGTATATGAGAGAAGAAGTCTTCAAATGCCTTAGCAACCGCATTGCCTGATTTAATAGTTTGGTTATTGATTTCTAAAGAGAAAGAATTCACAGTACTTTTGGGTTTACCTGTTTCCTGGTTAATGATATTCCAGGTGGTTTTTATTTTATTTTTAGATGAACTGATTTTGTTACTTATGTACATAGCTTTTGCGCACATGCACACTTTCTTGAATGTTTTAGAGTAATTTCTGACATAATTTATGAAAGCGGGGTCATTGGATGTTCCTTTTAAAGCATATAGTTCATATAGTTTTCTGCGACTTTTATATATACCAGGCGTAGCCCAATCACTAAATTTCTTTCTCCCATTTTTGTTAACACTTACTTTCTCACTTTTTCTTTGAATATATCATTGCATTCATTTTTAACTACATGAAATAAGTTATCATACAAATTACTGGCGTTAGTCCCCTCGATCGGTAAATTTGCAGTTTGACTAATAACATTTCTTGTAAATTTCTCTAGACTACGTTTTGTTATAGATCTACAAGTAGTCTCACGTATAGATCAAACATGATAGTGCTCAAACGAGGCTAATTGTCCGATATGGTCAGAGTTAATACAATTTATAATCAACTTATCTTGTACATTACAATTACAGAAGATGTTATCTATGCAAGTAGCAGATGTTGCTGTTATCCGAGTTGGTTCTTTAAATACATTATTCATGTTAAATGATTTGAATAAGTTAATAAATCTACTAGATACTTGGGATTGTTCTAAAATATTTACATTAAAATCCCCAACAATCTATGATGACTAGAGGCACAATACATTCAATTTTTCTTTACAAATTACATTGACTGTCAACTTGACAGACTTACAGAACGAAAGGTTGGTCCAAAATGAGTGCCGCAGATCAATATATGTAGCAAGCTAATGAGTGCTTACGTCAGTGGCTGGAGACATCCCACAGATCAAACTGTGATCTAAAGCCGGAGGTCTACCATGATCTGCAACCAACAAGCTCCGTCCAACCGAGGCAAGAGCAGAGTGACGTGGAAAAGCTGGCTGATTCTTTACGTGATGCCATCAATATTGCCTTGTCTAAGCCGCAAAATGCTGAGCAGCAGCTACTTACCAGGTTAGCCACATCAAAAGACTTGCCACTATTCTCCGGAGACCCCTTGGAATGGCAACTTTTTAAGCAAGCGTTCGTACGAGTCAACACAGTTGTGCAACTACTCAGACACGGAAAACCTGTGGCGCCTACGGAAGTGTCTATGTGGTGAAGCTAAGAAAGTTACATCCTCAATGCTGATCACCGCCACTTCACCAACGGAAATTATGAAAATGCTGGTGCTTAGATTTGGCAGGCCCGAGAATGTCATGCGTGCAATATCATTGCAAATAAAGAAAATACCACCACTTCCACAACACTATCACAGTGAGATCGTCAACTTTGCAATAAAAGTTAAGAACTCTGTGGCAGCTATGCAAGCCTTAAGGGCCCACCATCCGCGCGAGCCCGAGCTAGTTTAGGTAAATTTCTCTAGTCTCTGTTTGTGTGCGTCGCTCACGCACACAAGCGAACTCGGTCGCGCAATCGGCACCAATCGGTACGGCCGCCTAGCAAAATATCGTAGATGTTAATTTTGAATTTAATAGGTGTTTATTATTTACTGTGTTATACTATAGTAAATACAGGGATGTGTTTGATCAACTTTTATTTTTACAAGCTTTTATTTAGCTTGCACTGTATGTATAATGTAGATTTGACCACTTCTCGGTTTTCGATTGGGCTGAAATTTTGCACATAATAATATGCATATCGTGACAATGCAATATTATGATAACATGGAGCTGATCTGATGAAGGAACTGGACGGTGGCCATAGGAACTCCGTAATAAAACGACGCAACCCCATCGAGTTTAGGCTCGTTTGATTCGGATTGACGAGTACTTTGATCCTATATGCTAACAAGGATCTGATGCTGGAGCTGGAAGGTGGCCATAGGAACTCTGCAATAAAACGACAAAACCCCATCGAGTTTAGACTCGTTTGATTCGGATTGACGAGTACTTTGATCCTATATGCTAACAAGGATCTGATGCTGGAGCTGGAAGGTGGCCATAGGAGCTCTGCAATAAAACGACAAAACCCCATCGAGTTTAGACTCGTTTGATTCGTATTGACGAGAACTTTGATCCTATATGGTAGCCAGGGTCTGATGCTGGAGCTGAAAGGTGGCCACAGGCATAAGAATAACTAATACAGTATAGAAGCGAATCTCCTTTGTGGGTGCGCCAAATGCCGCTATTTGCATACCTACAGCGCCCTTCCCCCTGTAACGCCCCGCAGTAGTCTGCGGACGCCGCTAGGGTCACCACATGGACGTATGGTTACCACTACAATATTTTTTATACAGGTACCTGCATATTTTACATTAAATGCGAAACTGAGCATACACCGAGTCTTATTGATTTTATACTTCAAGTGTACCGAGCGAGCGACTATCTTTAGCAATAGTACGCACATTTTTAGTTTTTTTGATTCCGTAGCTATAAGAACCTGCCTATTTTTGATTAATTGAGCATAATCCCTACACTTCGAGAACAAAATCATTAAAATGTTTCGAATTTCAATGTACAAAAATGGTTTGTAATTTAGGTATCGTACCTACGTATACCTATATAGGTACCTTATAGTCCAAGAGTTGAAGTTATGAATGTACTAATGGATAAAACCTAAGCTCACTTTTTACTATCAGACCAACATTTTCACTTGAAAAAAAATCTGTTGTTTCATAATTTTAATCAAGTATTGATTTTTTTTCTTTTTTTAAAAACGTCGCCCCACACTAGGATTTTCTCCTGTGTCGTGGGTGCAGTTACAAACATAGAATATCACATGCACATACGCCCAGACCGGAACAAATTTCTGTAGGCCATACGAAATATCTGTCCCATGCGGGAATCGAACCCGCGACCCGTTGCACAGTAGGTGATCACTCGACCTCTGCGCTAACCGTGTCGTCGAGTCGTCGTGTCGTCGATTGTATTTAAATTTTATATGGAACAGTGACAAAGGTCGATAAAAATATATATAGCAGTACCAAAGTTTCTCATAATTCAAATTATTCCCGACTTGACAAAAAAAATCCCATACAGAGTTTCAAAATTGCACTACAATGACAGCTTTAGAAACTCGATACATTATATTGTATTAGCTTTGACTTGTAATGAATATTACGAATAAAACGGTATCTGTATCTAGGGTAGGTATAATAAAAATAATTTTAAAGTATTCAATCATTTTTATTTAAAAGGTTTCAATTCAACAGAAATATTTACAAATGTCTGATATTTATAAAAGATGGCGTTTTTGTAGATGATTTGAAGTTTCGCTTATTAAACTTCAGCACGTAGTGAATACGCATTCTTATAAAAAGCTTAATCAGGTAATCAATGGGAAAACATTCACAAGGTACCTGACACACGGTGCGCGCCTTGACTGGCGATTCCGTTCAACGGAAATCAAACGGTAGGTAAATAACGTGGCATTGAGCGCTCGACGGCCGGGAGTTTCGCTTCTATACTTGTATTATTAGTTATTCTTATGCCACCACTTCTATGGCTACCTTCCAGCTCCAGCATCAGACCCTGGTTACCACATAGGACCAAAGTACTGGTCAATACGAATCAAACGAGCCCAAACTCGATGGGGTTGTGTCCTTTTATTGCGGAGTTCCTATGGCTATCTTCCAGCTCCAGCATCAGACCCTGGTTACCACATAGGTCCAAAGTTATCGTCAATAGGAATCAAGCAAGCCCAAACTCGATGGGGTTGCGTCGTTTTATTTCGGAGTTCCTTTGGCCACCTTCCAACTTCAGCATCAGACCCTGGTTACCATATAGGACCAAAGTACTCGTCAGTACGAATCAAACGAGCCCAAACTCGATGGGGTTGTGTCCTTTTATTGCGGAGTTCCTATGGCTACCTTCCAGCTCCAGCATCAGACCCTGGTTACCACATAGGTCCAAAGTACTCGTCAATACGAATCAAGCAAGCCCAAACTCGATGGGGTTGCGTCGTTTTATTTCGGAGTTCCTTTGGCCACCTTCCAACTTCAGCATCAGACCCTGGTTACCATATAGGACCAAAGTACTCGTCAGTACGAATCAAACGAGCCCAAACTCGATGGGGTTGTGTCCTTTTATTGCGGAGTTCCTATGGTTACCTTCCAGCTCCAGCATCAGACCCTGGTTACCACATAGGTCCAAAGTACTCGTCAATAGGAATCAAGCAAGCCCAAACTCGATGGGGTTGCGTCATTTTATTTCGGAGTTCCTTTGGCCACCTTCCAACTTCAGCATCAGACCCTGGTTACCATATAGGACCAAAGTACTCGTCAATACGAATCAAACGAGCCCAAATTCGATGGGGTTGTGTCCTTTTATTGCGGAGTTCCTATGGCTACCTTCCAGCTCCAGCATCAGACCCTGGTTACCACATAGGTCCAAAGTACTCGTCAAGACGAATCAAACGAGCCCAAACTCGATGGGGTTGCATTGTTTTTTTTTTTTTTTTTTTAATTTATTTAACAATATACATACACGTTTCAAAACTACATATACGCCAAACTATAGAGTAGTTTGTTGGCGTTGCGCTCTTGGTTTCTTTTAATCCTTAACATATACGCACTTACATACAATAATATAATACTTATTCTGTAAAACGTGACACCTAATACTTAATTACTTTTTTTTACTCTCTAGTTTTAAATGATTTTACATTAATAGTGTTTTCTTAAGTTTTCTTTTTAATGTTTCCTTATTCTTAATTTTTTCTTCATTTAATAATAGATCACAATATTTATTAAACAGCCTTGGTAGTTATAATATATTTCCTTGTCCTTAGCCCATAATAGTTTTTATATGTCGTTTCAATTAGTTTTCCTTTAGCTCTCGCTCTTGTATTAATCTTTGTGTGTGTTTTATGTTTAAATGTTTCTGAATGGTAGGATTCTAATGCTAACAAGTAATCAACTTTTCCTTCCTTAAATAAGTTTTCATAATTATTTTTACATTTCTCTTAATGGTTTTTTTGTTACTAAGCATTTTAAAAAATCTAATTTGTAGTTTTCGAATATTTTCTAGGTAAGTTTTAAAAGTAAGTCCATAACAACTTAATCCATAGCTTATTGTTGATTCTACTAATGCATGATATATGGTAAACAGAATTTTTTTATTTGCAATAGCCTTTAAGTTATAAAATTTGCCCAGCAGGGATCTAAGTTTATTACACACATTACTGATATGGACCTTCCAGCTAAATTTAGAGTCTATGCTTAGTCCTAAGTACTTTATATCTTGAATATATTCTAATCTTTGACAGCTGCATGTCTCTTTATTTGTATGTAAACATTCGTACGAGTGACCTATTATAGACACCTCGTCTACTGCTACTCTTTCCGCTGCTATGTTGTAGGGTGAGTATATACGCATACATTTAGTCTTGTTTGTGTTCAATATTATCCCATTATCGTGAGCCCATTTTGCAATCCTGTCAAAGTCCTCTTGTAATTGTGTTCTCATTATTGTAGTATTTTTACCCGATATGAGCAGACAAGTATCATCTGCGTAAATAGTCACCCTACAACACTGTATCACATTCACCATAGAATTTACGTGCATGACAAACCCAATCGGTCCAAATACTGAGCCGGTTGGCACGCCCAGCGTGACATGTGCTTCTGCCCCCTTTGTCCCCTGTACAAGGGTGCAGAGCGTTCGTCCTTGGAGATAACAGCGTAGAAAATTGAGGGTCGGACCGCGGATGCCGCACTCGTGCATGGCCTGCACTAGCTGGTCGTGCCCGAATGTCGAACGCTTTTTTAAAATCAATAAACAGGGCCAGGACTTGGTTACCCTCGTTCAGCTCAGAGTTGATAAAATCCGTGAACTGCGCCAGTGCGGCACCCGTACTCCTTCCCTCCCTAAAACCAAACTGACAATTTGTCAATATATTGTGTTGCTCTAAAAATTTGCTTATTTGTCCAACTATCACCTTTTCACAGATTTTATTAATTACTGATAGTATAGCAACGGGTCTATAATTGGTATATTCTAAATGATCACCTTGCTTATAAATTGGTCTGATTAAGGACTTTTTTAATAGTGCTGGATAAGTTCCTTGAGTTAGGCACATATTCACAAAGTTTGCGAGGACCGCGCTGATCTGCTCCTTGACATATTTTAAATCCTGCACCCTTATATTATCAAAACCCGGAGCTTTGTTGCATGATAAAGATGTTATAATTTTTGATATCTTTTGAGCATCAGTATATACATATTTAAATGACACATTGCTTTCTCTGACATACGAAGTCCGACTTAAAAAACTATTCTGGCATTTATGTTTTATATTTTCTATTTCCTGCGTAAATGTCCTAGCAAACCTTGTGCATATGTTGTACAATGTATCTGTTTTACCTAGATACTTACAAATTGTATTATCTATTGTTGGTTTATTCCTACCTAACCATTCATTCATATGAGACCATATTTTTTTTTAATCTTTTTTACAATTTGTTATCTGATTTTCTCTGTGTTTATTTTTAGCTAAATTAATTAACTTGTTAACTTTATTTCTGTATTTTGTATATTCTTTTCTATAATTCATATTTGTTGGGTCTCTTTTCCAAATTCTAAAAAGTTCGTTTCTTTTATTTATCATTTTAAGCAGATTTTCACTCACCCATGGCTGTTTTAATCTTTTTTTCTTAATAGGTCTACTTACTAAACACTGAGTATAAATCTCATTAAATATATCACACAACATACTATACAGCTGATTTGGACACTTTATTGTCATTAATATCGACCAATCTACCAAATCCAGTCTTTGTTTTATTAACTTATTGTCTAACACTTGCCTCTCAGTTTGTATACTTTGCTCGGAAACATCGTCTGACCGACGGCATAAGCGCAGACGCGCGCCTATCATACGGTGGTCAGACAGGTTGCAAGCATATGTGTGCGCGCTCGTACACAACATCGCCGCACCGGCGCGCACCCACAAATGGTCGATGCACGATTGTTGCAGCTGTCCGTCTACGACCGCCTCCCGCGTCACTGTATTGGATGGAATCACACATTGCAGGCCGTGTCGACACAAGGTGGTTTTGTACTCCAGTATTGCTTGATTCATGTTCTTGTCTCCTATATCTATATTTATATCTCCTATTATTATTATTACTTCCTTTTTAGGTAAAGACATTAACGTCTGCTCTATTTGCTTAATGAATTGTATTTTATTTTTATTTGGTGGTCTATACACAGCTATTAAGTTTACAATACTTTTTCGTATTTTTATTTTTCCGTAAATAGACTCTAAAGCATCTGAAATATTTAAATTCTCTTCAAATTCCAACTCTTTTTTTATGTATATCATTATACCTCCCCCTCTTTTCTCTTCCCTTGTATACACATATATAATTATTATATCCTTGAATTGAGTATATCGGTACCTCGTCAGCTTTTATATTTATTTCCGTTAGTATTACCACTTCGATATTGTGTTGGCACTTTTCTAGTAATAATAATAATTGATTAAAATTTTTTCTTAACGACCTAATATTAATATGTATTATTTCCAACTCCTCGTTTTTATTTTTCTTACGAATATAATATGCCCATTTATTTAAATCATAAAATTCATTAAACTCACACTCTACGTCTTCTAAACGATCGAACGTGACTCAGTGCAAATTCACGTTGTGTGTATAGGGGCGATTAATGCATAATGTTTACGTTTGCCGTGCTAACTCGAGAAGTCGCTGTATATCACTTTCGCATCTCACATAGTGTATTTTTTTTTGGTTTTCGTTGGCTTTGACCAATATACGTGAGTTTTGTATCCAAATATACTGAAACGCGTGCTTTAATTCGTTTTTTGTCGACCAAAACAGCTGTCGGAGTGGCTTGCAGAGGTTTTCGTTAAAATAAATTTTACTTCCATTTTCTTCATTGTAGATTAAACCATTCGTCAAACCATGCTTTCTCATCTTCATCCATTTTTCTTGTGCAGTTTTAGTGCGCAGGGCTACAACAACCGGTTGGGGCATTGCCTTACCGTCTTTGGTTTTTTCGGTGCCTACCCTCTTCGCGTCTTCAATTTCTCCTGGATCCAAATTCAACCTTTCTGCGATATTACTTATAACACTTTCAAGGTTTTCCTTTTCTTTCTTTTCCAAGCCTATTATCTCTATGTTTTTTTGATGCTCCTTCTGTTCCATGGCCACCAGTCTCTCTTCTAATGCAAGATTACATTTCTCCAAGTAAACTATTTTTTGTTCAAAATTTTTTATCTTTTTTTCGGCCTGTAGCTTAAATTCGTGCAGTTCTTGGTACTTCTCCGCGTAAAATTCTACCGCACTTTTCATGTCTTTTAAATTTTTCTCCATTCTACTCAAAGCATCTAGTTTTTTATTAACTTGTCTTAGTAGCTTTTCAGTTGAGTTCTCTCCCTGGTCCATTACCGCCAAAGTTCCCTCCCGCCTCTCATCCTGTGTCTGTTCCTGATTTTTCGGCGATTGAGTCTTAGAGCATTCCTCACAGCATTCACGCTGCATAAACTGTTTTGCGTTTTTTATACACTTTTTGTGGAAAACCCCCCCACATTCTCCCTTGCACTTTAACACTTCATCCTTCGTTGTAGAAAGAAAAAGCTTACACTTTTTACATTGCGTCATATTTACAAAAAATTTTGCTTTACGCGCACTGATATTACTCGACACGTCAACGCACCGAACGCGCGTACGCGACTTGCCTTACTTTGATTGCGGAGTTCCTATGGCAAACTTCCAGATCCAGCATCAGACCCTGGTTAGCATATAGGATCAAAGTTCTCGTCAATACGAATCAAACGAGCTCAAACTCGATGGGGCTATGTCGTTTTATTGCGGAGTTCCTATGGCCACCCTTCAGCTCCAACATCAGATCAGCTCCATGTCGTCATCATAATATATTTATACATATGCATGCAAAATTTCAGCTTAATCGGAAACCGGGAAGTGAGTCAAATTTAACTCGCAAGATTAGACCCGAACATGCAAAAGATAAATAAAAGCTTGTAAAAAGGTTGAAGGTTTTTCGTACGGCAGCCACAAATAACAAAATTGTTAGTTATCAACTTCTCCGATTACTCCGTAGGACTTCGCGTCGTATACATACACAAATAATTACGCGACCGGGAGCTAGCTCAAAGCGACGTGCTCTCACTTCGAGTCTTGATTGCACACTGAATTTCGACGCGCCCGAGCCAAGTATTTGTAAGAACATCGATAAATGTATGTTAAAAAATTCAAATAAAAATCAATGTACGATAATTAAAAAAAATACCACGGTGTCAGTGTTTTGCTGACCTTTGTTCTATATATTTGTTAAACTAAAATATAATAGGGTTAATTAATGAAGCTAAAAATCACGAACGGTATGTGGGTGTAACCTAAATTTTAAGTAAAATTGATGCTATTTTTTAACGAAATGGTATGTAAATTTGAAAAATGGTGACGGTGATTGTGTAGACACATAATTTAAGAATTTAAATTTATTTTTTCCCGGTCAGTTAACTGGAACGTTAGGCGCATAACACATTGCACCGGACACCGCTGCGGTGTACGGAGGGACGAAAACCGCATGCGGCTGCGGCGGCACGGAACCGTGCCACCGTACGGTTTGCTCCGTATCACCGTCCGAAGCTGCCCGCATCGCCGCATTATCTATGGCGAGATCTATTACACGTATGCACGTCCTTTCTACGCAAAAATCCGTACGATACTGCGGCTCAGTGTGGCATACCCCGCGGACCGCACCGCATCACCGTCCGGGAGTGCGGTGCCGTCGCGCGCGCCGCACAACCGCACGGGCATGCGGTGTGAGTGTGTTATACCCTGCGGTTTTTGTATACAAATTAAGATTCTTCAGTCAAAATTAAAAACCGCAGCGCCGCACACCGGAGCGGTGTCCGGTGCAATGTGTTATGCGCCTTAAAGTAAAATATCAAAAACGCCAACGGCCTTTTTGCTATTTTTCGCGCCATGGGCCCTTAAATCAACAAGATTACTTGCGAAGTCCGGAGCAGTTGAATACAATAATTGCAAAATTACCTACTGCTTTAATTACTAAGTGGGCGGACTATCTCCAATATCAAGAAAATGAAATATCAACATCGAAATTAGAAATGCTATCTAATTTTCTGCATAATGAGATAGCCTCATCTGGAGTGAGCTACATACCCACACAGGCTGAAAATAAACAGAGATACTCGTATAATCAAGCCAGACATCACAATCAGACTGTTCTTGTGTGTGATAACGAGAGTGTCCCAAGTAACACACCAAATACGGCATCCCGGTGCAAATTTTGTCGTGGACCGTCCCACACACTAAATAACTGTGCGAGATTCCGGCGCGCACTGCGTAAAGACCGATGGCGGTTTGTACGCGTTAACAAAATGTGTTACAAGTGCCTGGGCGAGCGACATAATGAGACGTCAGAGTACGTCGCTGATAATTGTGATGTCGAGGGATGTGGACTGCCTCATCATCGCCTACTGCATTGGCCCAGACCTACCCCTAACGCAGAAGAAAATTCAGAAGATCACCCCTCTGATGATGTCACAGTGAACCATGTGATCGATCCGCAGCCGCAGTGTTCAGCGGTGCTACTTAAGATCGTCCCGTTGACCTTACGCGCCCCTAGCGGTGCGAGTGTACATGTACACGCGCTGCTGGACGACGGCGCGACCGTGACCTTGATCGCGGCCGACATCGCCGATCAGCTGGGCCTACGCGGCGAGCAGGTATCGATGCGCGCGCGCAGCGCTTGGAATCACGAACTGGTATGTGAGACAGAGATTATATCTTTTGAACTTTTAAATAATAACAGTGAAAGTTTCAAATTGTGTGCCCGTAAAATGTCGGAATTGGATTTACCTGTTCAACGTATTACAAATTCTATGTTATTTTCCAAGTATGAGCATTTAGGTTTATGTAACTGTAATGTAAAACCAAAACTGTTGATTGGGCAAGATAATTATCATCTTATAGCACCTATAGAATGTATTAATGATAGTGAACAGCAGTGTGGTCCGTATGTCACGAAATGTAAGTTAGGTTGGAGTGTTCATGGCAGACTTAATAATGATTGCACTAATTTTTACTCAAATAAACCAGATTTAATGTATTTGGATGTTTCTTTGAATTTGAGTACAGTCAGCTCTGAAAATAACATTCTAACTATCATGCCTTTTTCTATGCCTTGTGTATCTACTGGGGCTGTTCCATATGACGACATGCGATTGCACAACGAAGTTCACAAATATTTTGCCCTAGAATCAATAGGTATATCCACTCAGCCGCGCCGCAATCCTGATGAGCTCCGCGCTATTGATATCTTGGATAGCACTGCTAAATTAGTAGACTGTACTTGGTACGTTGGGCTACCGTGGAAGTACGACGATTGTGAGATGCCAGACTCCTATCCCACGGCGTTCAATCGCTTGTTGACAGTCGAGCACAAAATAGAACGAAATGAATCTTACGCAGGTAGGTACCGTGATAGAATACATCATTTATTTGTGAATAATTTCGCCCGACAAATAACTGACCGTGATGCTAGTGATAATATCGCGCGTCACCGCTTATGGTATTTGCCACATTTCGGGGTTGACAACCCCAACAAAAAAAAGTTAAGGTTGGTATTTGATGCCGCTGCTAAGTCCAAGGGATGTTCACTAAATGACTTTTTACTACAGGGCCCAGATTTGTTGCAATCCTTATTAGGGATTATGTTTAGATTTAGAGAACAACCTGTGGGAATAATAAGTGATATTAAAGACATGTTCCTTAGGATTAAAATTAGGGACGATGACTGCGACGCATTTCGATTTCTCTGGCGTGACTCTAAGGACAAACCCGTGCAAAAGTACATGATGACGTCACTGATTTTCGGTGCAAACTGTTCGCCGTTCATCGCTCAGTACATTTGTCAAAATAAAAATACTGAACGATTTGAGGAGTCCCACGCTGATGCTGTTAGTGCCATTAGAAAAAAATCAGTACATGGACGACTACATAGACAGTTTACCTGATGACGTCATCGCCGAAAAAATGATTAGGGACGTGTCATACATACATAGCCAGGGAGGGTTTGAGATGCGTAACTGGATGAGCAATTCGCCTCGCATCTTAAAACACATTCCCGAAAACCTATTAAGTGACAATGCCGTTAAATTCGACTTAGAGAATCAGCCGGAACGTACACTAGGTTTACTGTGGTACCCGTGTAGTGATACATTCGCATTTGATGTCTCCTTGAAGCGTATTCCTAGTGATGTTTTAAATTTATCGCGGAAACCTACGAAACGGGAGATGCTATGTATCGTTATGTCAATTTTTGATGTCCACGGATTTCTTTCCCCGTTTACGATACAATCAAAAATATACATTCAGGAAGCGTGGAAAATTAAGTTAGGATGGGATCAACAAATACCAGATTGTTTGTATACATCATTTCGTGAATGGTTAATTCAGCTTAAAAATATTGGTAACATCCGAATTCCTAGGTGGTACTTTATTTCAACCGCGGAAGGCTCAAAGTTCCGACAGTCAGACGGCGCGTCAGAACGAGACAGTGATGGCGGCCCCCAACATACGAGTTCTAGCCTCAGCGAGTGTAAGCGGGACAACTCTTGAACTACACGTGTTTTGTGACGCATCCCCCAGCGCATACGCAGCCGTAGCGTATAGGCGCAAAATAATAGATAACGGTAAAATATGTGTCTCATTCATAGCTAGTAAAAGCCGCGTCGCGCCCATTAAGCCTACGATCACTATCCCGAAACTTGAATTACAAGCTGCATTATTAGGATGTAGGTTAGCAAATACGATTAAAAGTGAACATAGATTATCAGTTTCTAAGACCTATTTCTGGACTGATTCATCAACTGTTTTGAATTGGATTAGAAACGACACAAAGAATCACAAGATTTTTATTGCAAATAGGCTCGGTGAGATCGATCAGCTTAGTAATATAAGCGATTGGCACTATGTTCCGTCGGAATTGAACATAGCCGATCTCGCGACAAAGCTCCGCGCCGACTGTGGCGCGCTGCACAGCCACTGCGAGTGGTTTACGGGTCCGCAATTCCTTCACTCTTCGAATGATCAGTGGCCGCCACAGCCGGAACTCGTACCTGAAACAGAAAAGTATGAAGAGTTAGTACATATTGTTAACCATAGTCGTGATTGCTCCTTACCTGTTCCTGAACCAGCTCGATTCTCTAGTTGGTTGCGTTTGGTGCGGAGTACCGCTGCTGTATTGTTATTTATTGAACGGTGTAAAGGTAATAAGGCACAGCAGCTTGATTACGAACTTATGAATCGCGCGGAGTTGCTTTTATTGCGTGATGCGCAAGCGCGCTCTTTTCCGCGCGAAATAAGTTTATTAAAACGAAATATAAACGTCGAAAGCAACAGTCGCTTAAAATCGTTAACGCCATTTTTAAATTCTAATGAGCTTCTTTGTGCCGGTGGGCGTATTAATGCGGTTTCCGATGTACATGAACAGGTAAAATGCCCTGTAATACTCGATGGCCGTAATCACGTTGCCCGGCTGCTGGTCAAGTACTATCACGTTAAGTCCGCACACGCCAATAACGAAACGGTTGTGAACGAACTTCGGCAAAAATACTGGGTAGTAAATTTGCGACCTACAGTTCGTACTGTGTCGTCACAGTGTCTTATGTGCCGAATAAGGAAGGCCAACCCTGAACCACCGCGCCTGGGTGATCTCCCTGAGGGACGCCGTATGCACCACCAGAGGCCGTTTACAGTGTGTGGGCTGGACTTATTCGGCCCCATAGACATATCGGTGGGACGGCAAAGACCCAAGCGCTACGGAGTGCTTTTCACTTGTTTGACGGTGCGGGCGATTCATATAGAGATTGTGTCAAGTCTTACGGCGGACTCCTTGATAATGGCTCTTCGCAGAATGGCTGCAAAACGTGGCTGGCCTCGGGTACTCATGTCTGATAACGGCACAAACATGAGAGGCGCTTGTAATGAACTGAAGCAGTCAGTCAAGGAACTGGATAGGGACATTTTATCTAGAGAAGCCTTAAATCATGGGGTAGATTGGCGATTCATTCCACCTGCCAGTCCACACATGGGGGGAGCCTGGAAGCGCCTCATACGAAGTGTCAAGACCGCCCTTAAAGTTGTGCTTAAAGAAAGGGCCCCTAAGGAAGAAGTTCTTACCACAGTGCTCGCTGAAATAGAGAACATGGTAAACAGTACACCACTCACGCACGTTTCAGTAGACCCCTCAACCCAGGAAGCACTCACCCCAAACCATTTTCTGTTGGGCTTCTCTGGTGCCGGCGGGACTTCCTCATTTTACTTACCGCCTCTTGGTGTATTTGATGACGGGGATCTTTACCTGCGTCGTCAGTGGCGAATTGCGCAGCGTTTCATCGACCTGTTTTGGAGCAGGTGGATGAAGGAGGTCCTACCGGTGCTTATTCCTCGAGGCAAGTGGACTGGGGAGAATCGCAATTTAAAAGTGGGAGATTTTGTTGTTGTCGTAGATCCAGCCTTACCTAGAAACACATGGCCAAAAGGTATTGTTGAACGAGTACATGCGGGGAAGGATAAAAGAGTGAGGGTAGTTGACGTCAGAACTAAGTCGGGAATACTTAAGAGACCTGCCACACGCGTCGCCTCACTTACCTTTAGTGATGAGTGTCTCTCTCGCGACACTGGGGGGGAGGATATTGGCGACGACCACACTGCTGCCCTGAAAAATAAATGAAAACGTATTTATTGTTAATGTAAAACTAGGATATGGTGGAAGCAACCTCCTTAGCTCCTGACCATGTATTCACTGCAATGATGAGTTTAGAATGAATATCTCGGCTACTGTCAGGGTCTAAGGAGATTGCTTCAAAAAGATTACTTAAACGTAAAAATAGTATTATAAATTATAAATATGATAAGAGACTTACCTATACTATTACGCATTTCAATTTGTTTATATTTGAATTAAAAAACCTACCTTCAGTAGCGGTATTGCGCGACCAGTGACAAATTTGAATTTGTAGTTGCAAATACCTGCGTTTTGTCAGTGCCGAAAATACTTTGACTGCGACCGCACGCTCGATACTGAAATCTGTTCAAATTCACATCAATTCGCGTTTTTATTATCCCGTTTCCCTCACACCAGCGATCCATCATCTACAGTGAGGAAACCTGCATACACCTACGAAGTAATTCGAAGGTGTATGCGAAGTCAACCAATCCGCACTGGGCCAGCGTGGTTTGACTAAGGCCTAATCGCCCTACCAGAACTGGTTATGGTAGGCTCGTGCCCCTCGGTGGGGACGTATATGAGTTGTGATGATGATGATTTATTATTTTGGTTATTGTTAATATATACGTGTCGATAAAATGTTAAGGTAGCCATTATATCCAACATATTTTGACAGTTCATATCGTTTTATCATATCGTGTTTCGGTGTTCATGCTAAGGGGATACCAGCTGTGTGCTGTAATTAGTTACTTGTATTGCGCACCTGATGGTGTAAGAATGGAATTGATTTAGTGGACTCTTCTTGATCATATCTAATTGAAAGACTCATTCCATTAAAATATTAAATTACATAAGAACAGTTAAAATTTAGTTAGTAACTTGCACTTAATCAATCTGGAAATAAATGTGAAAAACAGATAAATAGATGACTAAGGAATCAAATTTAAAACGTGTGGTTTAACGGATTTCGTCGTTATTTCAATGAATAAGTGACAAGGAAATATTTATTTAAAATAAACGCACTTTGTATTTATAAATACTATTTTATTTTGTAACTGTCTATTTTCACTTTACACTCGTAACAAATCAGTGTAGAATTATTTGGAAATACAATGTAAACTGAATAACAACTTTCTTATTACAAAAACACTTATTCACGAGTTATTGATAAATATCACCTTTTGCTTTGGGAATAGAGACCTATTGCAAGAAGAATGTTAAACATATTGTTATAAATAAACGTAATTGCGTTAACTTGTTAGCTGTTGAAATAATTATCCATTAAAATAGAGAGAAATATCATAAAAATGGCATTTAATGCTCCGAAATACAATATAAATGCTTTAAAATACCAAAACTGTATCTGCATAGTCTCAAAATATTAAAAATAAAAGTTCATTGCCATTTCATGTACCTAAATATAGGTTCTTGTCTGTAGGCACTTTTACAGATTTTTTTTAACCTATTCCAACTGGCAAAATGAACAATTCACAAATGACTAATGGACTTTGAACGATTCAGTACAAATCTGACAAGAATAAGACGTTTCATATAAACAGCAGAAATAACGAAATACTGTGTGCGAAGTTTTTTCGAGCTTTACTCGATCACACGCATCGAACGCGTAAACGCGAATTTGTATGGAATTGGGATGATGACTGAATTCAAATTTTTACGTCTCGTCATTAAATAATAAAATACCGTGGAAAAAGATGCAGTCCTGTGAAATTAGAATTAAAATCGGCTCAGTAATACATTAGAAACAAGCATTTTAAGTTGTTAATTTGAAGGCGATTAGACAGAGAGATCCGACATCAACCGTGACGTCATTGTTGAGTACGGCCATATTGACTCCTTGTAAATTGCCGTTTTGCTAGAAAGAGATGGAGAAAAATCTTTAATACCTTATATCTTGGTTGTTTTTATAGTTATTCGAAAACCGATTTTTTCTTTCTGTTTATTATATGAATGAGCTTCTATTAAAGCAAAAACAATTTTTTTAGTCATCTAGCCAATAGAGCAGCGCCATCTAGTAGCTGCTATGGAATGAGACAGCTTCATCTAGTGACTACTAGATGGCGCTGCTCTAATTCCATACAAATTCGCGTTTACGCGTTCGATGCGTGTGATCGAGTAGAGCTCGATAAAACTAGCACTTCGCAAACTGTTGTGCCACTAAGTATATTCTATTAAGAACAACACCATCAAATAATCCAAACTTTACGATGTCCATAATGCACTTATAAGATAAAAAGTTTTCGGCGACTTTACTGTACAACTAAGTTGCTTGGTAACCCTGTGGTTCTTCTATATTATTTGGGTATGTATTTGAGAAGTTTAATTTCGTGCGTGAGCCAGATGGCCAATGACAATAGTACGAGGGAACCCGACTGGTGGGAAGCGGCCAGCGGAGTCGGCACGTAGTGGATTAGCGTCATCACGCCGAGGCAAACCTGGAAATGTGACAAAATGTAAGTCATAGTTCCTTACATTATTATGAAGTAATAATGAACATATCAAATAAATGATATAATGCCTCCTGTGTTACAGTCTGGTAGCTGTAACACAGTTCATACTACTTACGGCTGCCGACGTTAACTTAGGAGATGTAACTTTTACGAGCGTTTTTGTAAATTGTTAAAATAGTTTAAGTTGTGATTTGTATAGCAGTGAATGAATTATTATTATTATTTTATGGTTAAGAGCGCATGGCATTAATCTGAAGGCCCGGGGTTCGATTCCCATGGGGGCAGAAATTCTTCATGAAGACTCCTGTGTCCGCCTGGCTACCGCTATGTTACCTAAGATTGTCGCCGTAATAACAGTGATTGTAACATTGTTGTATCCCCACAATGGATATCTTTTGCAATTTTCAAGGTAGGTAGCTTAAAATCGAAAACCATTTCGAGGTGTTTCAATCTCTAACACTTGAAGTATTTTAATCTGATTTTAATTGGTTAAAAATTTGAGATACCGAGATGAATTATGTCCAACCTTAATTGGTTAGTAGTTGTTTATAAAAAAGTCGTTATTGTCAGCGAGTGAGCTTCTGTGCGAGTACTTCTACCTCTATCTTAATTAGTTCTGTCACAAAATGGCAGTGCTTGCATTGTGACTGTATTGTATGTGTATGTATGTATGTGTGACTGGATGACTTAAGCCACAAGTTGACAACGTACCCTGGGCTGCATTCGTAAACCATTGCTCGACGTCGGGCGATCGCCCTAGAGAGGACGACGCCCTTCATCGTACACCGTAAACTGTGGCTGTCAAATGTCATTTTGATGTCATTGTTGATGATAGAGAGAAACTAATTACAATTGGGAAATAAATAAAAGTGACACGTTTCTCTTGAGTTTAATGTTCCTAGAGGTTCCTACTAATTTTTGACAATGTCAAGCATAAAAAAGAATATAGTTTCAAATACGAAGTACAAATCAAATATTACACGGTTATTTTTTTATCACACTGGAAAATTTTAGAGGTAGCTCGGTAGACGCTAGACGACTCATATCAATAAAAAAAACATGTGGTTATATTTTTTAAATTTTATCCGCCAATAATATTAAATTATAGACATTGTTCTTGTTTACTACAAGATAAGGTAAGATTATGAATGAATAATGCATTTACTACTACGGGCTTAGGAAAATGCGGCAACGTCGCATTATTAATTCAAGCAAGATCAATCTACAACTCGTTTAAAATAAGAGTTATTATTGCACTAGACACTACAATAGTGAAAGACACAGGCGTTTTGTTGTTTGCTGTCGCTTGTCGGCACGGCCACGAGCCGGCCGGCTCAGTGTTGCCATATTGACGGATTTGTCCGCATGTGTACGGAATTTTAGAGTTCAAACCGGACAATAAATGCACACGGATTTTTATACGGAATTTTGAGAAAATTACTTATATCAGAATTTTTTAATAAAATCGGATATTTTAAACTGTTTTTAAATAAAACGGAACGTTCTATTCTATTTAATCTGCATGACTAGCGATTTGTATTAAATTTTCATCGATTTTTACGAAACTCAGGTAGCACACTGATATAATGTAGTCTGAATGGTCTATGATTTCTGTATTCCCCGTTGATATATTTTTGTTGATCGCCTAATAAGAGGCAGAGAGGGTTAATAGTTATTTAGTATTAGTGCAAGCAAAACGAAATAATTAGTTTTGTTTGTTTTGAATTGAATCATTCTCTCCCTCAATTTGCTTCTGATTTCGAAATAATTCATAAAAGTGCAATAAACAATGAAAATAATACAAATCAAACATTAGTTTTATTTTTCTTATACGGATTTCATACGGCTTTTATTAGAAACATCTCATACGGATATCATACGGAAAATTGGCAATAAAAATTACGGATCTTTGGCTTTTTGATCTGGCAACACTGGGCCGGCTTTAGTGCGCCTTTGACCCCGGCGCGCGTGAACGTATCGCGATGTCGCGCCCGCGCCTGACGCGCGGCTATCGGGCGCATTCGAAATTTTAGTTTCAAGTTAACACATCTCGCGAATACACAGACCTTACTCCGGTAGACCGTAGACTTTTACTTGTGAAGTGAAATTAAATGTTTGGTGTAAGAAAGTGAACCCACAAACGTAAGACTTGGAAACGAAAACTGCATTTCGAGACGTTAAACACTAACCAAAGTGATATGTTGTTGTGGTCATGTATAGTTTTAAACGTGCACGACTATGTATGAGTTAGAGGACTTCCTTTAAATTTAGAACTCTTTTGTTATTAGAACTAAAGTTGATTTAAATTGTTTCTTAGGTAGATAAGTATTTAAAGTTGATTCCAATTTTTTAACTACGCCAAAACAACCTACCATAACCGTAATACCTACCTAGTACTGTTTGTTTTCTTTAAAAACTTTGTTTTGCCGGTCCTAAGCCCGTAAAGTAGGAAGGTGAAATTGTGATCAACTCAGTGATGACTTTGAATCGGCGACGTTGTTGCCAGTTCGCGTTCATTCAATGTTTTGCCTACAACTTCACTCAGTGTCCATATCAGTGCAGTATTTTTTGGATATTTTAGATAATAAATATCTAATTAAACAGGTGAGTAAATTTTATTATTAATGGTTAAATAATTCTTCTACCGTGTCCTGAAGCCACCCTTAAAATAACCAGGGTGATAAAAAAATAACCGTGTATATATATAAAATTATGACCAAAAAGGTCGGTGGCGTTTCTGGTCGCCAACAGTCATAATAACCTAAAATTGATAAATTGTGCTTTAATTTTATTAACTTGTTTTGATCTATTCGCCACTTCGATCATAGAGATTATTAACCAAATATCCATCTCATAAATAAACTATGCCATCGTCATCCATAATAATGTGTTCATTTTTTGTTACTATTAACTTTCTTGCAAATTAATACAAAAACGAGGCAAAAACCGAATTGACGGACATGTCATCTGTTAAATAAACGTCAGGGCGATATTCACCCACATATTTCACGGGGCGACCGGTGCGTCGTCGAGCGAGGTTTACGAACGGCTATACATGATCGTCGTGCGTTCACACCGGGGGTTTTCGAACGGCCAGTACGTCATCGAGCGTCGTCGGGCGACGTTTACGAACGCAGCCCTGTAGACCTTGTTTGCGAATCTTACAACATGTACAAACTTCAGATTCATACACATTTATGAAAATTGTAAAGTGTTACGAGTATAACCTAGATTTATCGTAACGTCAAGTACTGTTTCTTTTCCCATTTTATAAATGACTACCGTTTCATTTGAACGCTGTGCGCAACAATCGCCGGCATTCAATTTTAACGTGGGACCAATTATACTATCTCGTTGTCAATGTGGTGAATTGTATTCTTTAGTTGAGCCATTCAATTGAATGAATAAGTAACATTACCTGCAGCCAGGCCATAGCGGCCACCGAGTTGACCGCTACCCGGGCGGGTCTGGACAGCGCCCTGCCGCGAGCTACCAGCCACAGGCCCGTGGCCAGCGCCAGCGTGGCGGTGCCGAGGATCCGGTGGTCGAACTGCACCGTGGTCGGGTTCTCGGTGAGGTTGCGCAACGCGGGACTGAACGAAAGGACGTCCGACGGTATCCACTCGTCGCCCATTTTGGGGAACGAGTTGTACACTAGGCCTGCGTCGAGGCCCGCCACGAATGCACCTGGGCGATATTTATTATGAAATTTTGAAGAAAAATTTGGTACCTATTTTTTTTCGATAAAACGGTTTTATTGAATGGATTGATATTACGATAGATGTGTGGTGTGATGACCGGTGCCTAGTAAAACCTACATAATCAAAGCTTAAAATCGTAACCAACTAACAATTTCATGTTTTTAGTTTGTTACGAATACGATATATTGTATTTCACTAATCGAGCCCTTTCATTAAATGAAATGTTACGAATACGATATATTGTATTTCACTAATCGAGCCCTTTCATTTAATTAACGATATTGATGTATTCGTTAACATTAATGTATTCGTTAACATTGATGTATTCGTAACAAACTGAAAACATGAAATTTTTAGTTGGTTATGATTTTTAGGGGGGGGGGGGGGGGTTACGAGGGGGTTTAAAAAAATGTTCTCCACCATTTTCGGGATTCGATTTTCAATATGGATAATCTGGATTGCATTCCCTAATCGCAGCCCTGTTTTTGGGAGAAACAAAATTAAGAAGATACTAAATTGTCAGATAACAAGACAGCCTCTTATGCTTTTGATTTCAGTCTGCTAAAAGCTAGTCCACTGATGCCAGCTAGGTACCTGGCTAAACCCGTTCATTCTCAGTAAAACTTTGAAAGAACACCCACTTCTGGAACCTCTCCACTCATTGTAGGTAGGATACCGGTAACCAGATGCATACTTGTTTGCCTATTATAATAATAAAATTAAAGATACTGTGTATCATCTTTAAAAAAGTTCTAATCGCCTACCATTCTCAAGGTTTGTCTATGTAGAAGAATAAACTAAACTAACCTGAAACAGCGGTAAAGAACGCCATAGCTTTGACACCGTGTGCGAGTGCTGTTAAGCCCTTCAGCTCCTTTATCTTGGTCAGCGTCGCGGCCAAGGGCGCCGGTCTTAAGACCCTCAACGCTCCGGCTAAGAGTCCAGCGTACAGGACGAAGGCCAAGCTGAGGTGGGCCGCGAGGCGGTACTGCGAGACCCGCGGCACGTCGCTGGGACCTTGAAACCGGTCTTGCAGGCCTGATTTCACCATGTACCAGCCCATCAGACCCTGCACAGCAAGAATGCTTTTTACTGTTTCCTTACCAAAAAGTAAACCTTAGTGTCTAAGCAAGCTATGCCAACGATACGGACGAGACCGAAGTTCGGCGGCTGATTTTACGTTCCGACGTATTCGGCTGATGCTGATATGACACATCATAAACACAGAAACCGTCGGAGCATCTGTGGCGCTGTGGACTCGGCACGCCCCTTCTAATCGAGAGGTCCGGGGGTCGATGCTGCCGTGTACCAATGTGTTTTTTGTTTTTCCAAATAAAACGATCTTATCGAAAAGATTTACCGGAGGGAGACTTTGTCTGTACCAGGGTCGTCTGCTTGAGTACCTCTGTCTTACCTATTTCTGCTGCAAAGCAGCGGTGCTTGCATTGCTGTGTTCCAGTTTAAATTTTAGAATATGGCTTTGAAATTACTGGGTACCGTGACTTTACATCTGATCTCACAAGTTGGCAACGTACACTGTGGTTCTTGTGGGGGTTGCAGTTTCGATGCGAATCTCACAAGAGCCACACGTATTATAGGTGACTGTTAGCACTTACAATCAGGTGGGCAGTTTGCTTGTTTGCCAACTTAGTTGTATAAAAAAATCTGTCTCTTTCCCTGAATGGCCCTTGATCTAAGCGCGTTGTCGCTCACCTGCGCAGCCACTAGCGCCCCGTAGACGAGCACGCGCGAGCGCATCGCGCCGAGTCGCCCGCGCGCCCACAAGTACGCGGCGGGAATAAACACGGCCGCGCCGATACATCGCCCCCACATGCGGTGCGCGTACTCCATCCACCAGATCCACTTGAACTCCGACAGCGTTATGCTCTGGTTCTTGCTGGGGCGACGGGTCGGCGTCAGTTAATAGGGCAGCGAATATTTTGTATTATGGGTGCGGTCCAAAATTTGATATCAGCGCTCGCGTGCTCTATTTGCATGCAAACAGTCGGTCCGAATCTGCTCATATGCGCATTTGTAAGCGGTATGACGTAATCAATGACGTCACCGATTGATGCTAACAGTGCTCACAGAAAAGAGGTAGTGCACTGTCTCCAGAACTGTCAATGTCAAAGTCAACATCAGTTTCCCGCGTTTTATTTGTATTTTCATCAACAGCTCATATACGCCCCCACCGAGGGGCGCGAGCCTACCCTAAACTAGGGCGATTAGGCCTTAGTCAACCACGCTGGCCAAGTGCGGGTTGGTCGACTTCACACACAACCTGTAAAGAAATTCTTTCTTCACAGGTGTGTGCAGGTTTCCTCACGATGTTTTCCTTCACCGTAAAAGCGTCGAATAAACGTACATATAAATTCAAAATTTGAAAACACATTGGTACGTGGCGCGGTTCGAACCGCTACCTCCCGATTGGAAGGCGACAGCCTTACGCACTACGACATCGACGCTTCGTATTTTTAATTTAATTTTAATTTGTATTTTAATTTGTTCAAACTTATTTTTTCATTAGATTATCTAGAATAAATACAGAAGTCCTCTGTAAAGATACTGGAGGCAAATACATTTCTCCCTCTAATTTTTTCTTTTCAAATAACATTGACTGTCAACTTGGCAGACTCACACATTGAAAGCTCGTTCCAAAATTGATCTGAGAGCTAACGTCCGTGAGCACTGCAAACGATTTGAACGGGTTGTTTGCATGCATGCACGTATGCACTGTTGTCTGATTATGGACCGCACCCTATGTTGTCCGTTTAATGCTACGGCTCCACCTGCTTCCTTGCGCGCTATCATACGGCATAATTCTGACACTACACAGATGTGGCCAACAGCAATTTCTGTGCGGCATCGTTAGTGGAATTAGACGTTATAAAAATAAATAGCTTTTGTATCGACCTCCGCGGATGTGGCCACCACACTTAGCCGTTATTTTTAACGCATTCAATAAGGCGTATTACGACGCAGGCGTTAACACTAACATTTACGCAGGTGGAGCCCTAGCATAAGGTAGATTTCTTTTTTACGCAATCAACTTACGACGACCATGCTATGATTTGTCGGATGACGTCATACGCAAGTAAATCTACTTATTTGTGAGTGACGTAACGATCCCCCACTAAATCCACTATACCTACAACGTGTTAATTGCATAGCGCAAAATCTTAAGACAGGCCAACTTATTTTTATTATAAACTAGCTGTGCCCGCGCACTACGTTTCGCCTTAATTTATTTTTTTCCGACATCTTCAACAAATATCGTTAATGTACACAGAAATAAATACAAAAACTTAACAAATTATATACTTTCCTCGAGAATCACGCTATCGAGTGGTGAAAACCGCTTGAAAATCGGTTCAGTAGTTTTTGAGTTTATCGCGAACAGACAGACAGACAGACGCGGCGTGGAACTTTGTTTTATAATATGCAAGGAAGAATTAGTTATATATTATTAAAATAAATACTGGCGCATTATTTACGAAGATATGTCCTTTTTTTTGTTTTGTTGTATTTCCTGCGGCTCGGCTGGGATAACGTTAGCCGGGCCACACAGATCTCGAAAACAAAACGACCTAGTAAAAATTTGTTTGCTGATACAGATAGGCGGGAGTTTGTCGGACAAGTTTTAGTTTTCATCAGTCTCGCGTTTAAGGGGGCTGGGTAGCCCGGCTGGGGTAACGTTACCCTAACTGGGCCACACAGATCTCCAAAACCAAACGACAGCGAAAATCTGTTTGCTGTTAGGCGGCAGTTTGTCAGAGTTTGTCAGACAAGTTTCAGTTTGTCGATCCACCGTTTCAGAGCTCACCTGCAGCAAAGTTGC
The DNA here is from genome assembly GCA_963935595.1 of Schoenobius gigantellus. Classification (NCBI taxonomy): domain Eukaryota; kingdom Metazoa; phylum Arthropoda; class Insecta; order Lepidoptera; family Crambidae; genus Schoenobius; species Schoenobius gigantellus. The sequence goes on from OZ012553.1 coordinate 1,507,418, forward strand.
TGCAACTGAGCTAGCGGGATCTCGACAACGCGACGTAATTAAAAACTGTTCGCTGGAATAGTGAAGCGGTGGTTTGTCGGGTTTTTTCCAACAACTTCCACAGATTGAGACATGCGCATTTCCGAGATATGTGTGGCCCGGCTGGAGAAACATTACCCCAGCCAGGCCAACTGGATCTCGAAAACGAAACGACTTAGCAAAAATCTGCTTACTGACAAAGATAGGTGGTAGTTTGTCAATACATTCTTCAAAGATTCAGAGTTTGTCGACGCCTCAATCCAAAGATTTGGGTAAATATTCTAGTAGCCTGGAGTCCCAAATGTGCGAGGTTTTATTATTTTTTATGTTGTATGTACTTACTTACAATGAGAAGTTAATTTAAAATAGTTAATTGAATTCAGTGATGAAACAGTAACCGTTAATATTTAAATTAATGTTAATCCTTGTATGTAATGTAGGCCTTTAAAAGAGGCATGAAGAAGCACCTTGCAAGTCAGCAAGGTGAGGTGACACTTCGACAAACTGCCGCCTATCTATATCAGCAAACAGATTTTCACTAGGTCGTTACAAATGTAAAAAAAATCTTCATTGATAACAGTGAAAAAAGTTCGATGTAAGTAACCAGTTATTTAGGGCATAGTTACGAATATGGCTGAAGGGCTCCGGTCGTACCTGCCAACCATATCTATAAAGACTTATAGAAAATAATTATTTGTGTTGCTTTGGCTATGGTTAAAAATAATATAAACACCGCTTAACTCAAAACTTACTACTTAAACTCTGGATACTGCTGGTACCGCTCAAACTCTCTCTGCCACTCATCTTCAGAGGTGGGAAGCTTTTCACCTAATAACTTCCATGTCACCATCGAAAGGCCAGACTCTGTCAGCCTTGTCACACCACCTACAAGTTAATTAACACTAAGTTCTTCACAATAAATGAAACAAATTGCATTTCACAAAACTTTATTTCAACATCTAATATATAAAATTCTTATGTTTGTTACCGAACTCCTCCAAAGGGGCTTGACCGATCTTTATGAATTTTTTTGTGTATATTCAATAGGTCTGAGAATAGGTCGTAAACTATTTTTTGTTATGGCGAAACGTAAGTTCGCCGTTATTATGGCGAAACGTAGTTCGCCGGCACAGCTAGTTGTTGTATAAAACAATAAAGTATGTACAAATATTTACACTGTAATGGATTATTTCCATTTAATACTTACAATCATGTTTAGTATTGATCATAATAAATTACCTTCTTACATCTAATATGTAATAAATTAAATTATGATTTAAAATAAAACTCTATGAATAGTTACAGGCAGGTTAAAAAAATATTTACAAAGACAAAAAGATTATGATACTGTGTTATCTTCACTCATGCCTTAATCTTGCATTCACTCACATCATGTTTTATAAAATAATTCCTACACATTCACTCCCTACATAGAGGGCAAAGGGAAGTAACAATAATTAATAGTCATGCTATAACTCCCTTAGACCGAATTTCACCAACATTTAAACGGGTGGTTAAAGTTAACTAACAACCGTTTCTGAGAATTTATTGTATGAGTGACATGTTAAAAACTTGATTGTTAATTAACTAATCGCCTGTTTAAATATTGGTGAAATTGGACCTTAATGTCTTAACATTTTTGACAAATTTAGAAAATTCAAAATTAAACGAGTCCATTTAGGTAATAAATATCACTATAAATTATAATAATATTGCTATATAAGGGACTAATGGCCATTTTCACCAACCTCTTCTTAGCTTAGGTGTCTCTTAGGTAGCATGCTGTTACATTCTTTTCATTAAAGACAAAAAGTGACAGCATGACGTCTTAGGGGCTTCCTAAGCTAAGTTATGGTTGGTGAAATCGGCCGTAAAGATCAGCATTATAACCATTTTGTGCATAGACCATCATGTCAAACTAAATTTTCATACCAATATTTAGCATGTTTTGTGGGGAGATATGTGATTGTGTTTCATCATGTTAGTAATTGCTCAGTACTAATACATCAAACTGTAAACTGGCTTAAAATAATTGTCATTATACAATATTAAACTTCATATTGTTGTTTCTTAACTACTTCTGTATAATTGTGCAAGAAAAATTTTACAGGGCATTTAGATTTTTATACAAATATAGGAAATGTGATGTTACATTATACCAATGTAACATCAAAACTATTCTTGATTTACAAACAAATGGATTTATTTAAAAATATAACTTTATACATGGGAGAACAAAATAACTATTTAAAGTTTAGTCCTTTATATATTTAAGTATAATATAATAAAGGTTTAAACTATTAAACACTTTTTAAAATTTTTAAATAACTTTTATGCTGTAACCAATAAACAGTTAAAAATCTTTTTTGGTCACATAAACCAACAACATTAAATACCTAATTCCAGATTTTTTATGTTTTTTTGATATTTCATTCATATTTATTATTTAGTGCCATGTGTAGCCTTAAGAGCTATGTTAATAACAAAATAGATACTATAAAGCAGAATGAGATATCCAGCAACCATACCCAAAACTACAGCTGTGAAGACCATTCCACTGCATCCAAGTAACCAGTAACCAACGGCTTTGGTGGGCTGTTGTTGCTTTGGGGCAGCTGAATAGAGACACCCGAGTCTGTTTGATTTGATCAGTTCACTTATCTGCCAAATAATAGATATAAAAACAAATAAGTAGTATTGTATTATTCAGTACTAATAAGTAACTGAATAATATGAGTAAACTTCTTTAAGCTTATTTTGTAAATTAAGGATCAATTTTCAAATTACTATTCCATCGTAATCACAGCAAAATTTTAAATGCAAGGTAGTAAAACAAATTCAATTTCATTTTATTAGAAATAGAAAGTAATAAAGATCTGTTGACAATAAACAGATTTGCAAATAACTCATACAGATTTGCTTTGGTACCCATATACTACTGCTGGCCACAGGTCTCTTGCCACTGGTCAGATGGGTCTGTTTATATTTGGAATTTTTCATCTCTTTGCAGAAGTGTAATTACAGTTAGATCCCTTAGTAGACTCAAACAACATACACTAATACGACACCACACGTCTCATATAAACCAACATGCTACAATGAAAATGGACAACTTGTTTAATAACTATAGTATGTTTATATTGATAGCTCCTTTCATAGCCGCTGCGTGTTGCCGGTAGACTTGTGCAGAGTATATCACTGAGAGGAAAAGAGAGATATGTATCTTTTGGAGCTACTGATAGATATCACTCTTTTATATCACTATATCATTTATATCTTTAGCTAGATCATTAACTCAGTGATTCTTTTATCTGTGATATAATGAATGTGTGCTCTGTGTCTAAATTTCTTAATTAAATTTTATTAACTTATTTATTATTTGGAGTTTAGCATTCGTAAAGAGATTTATAATTAATTTGTATTCATATATACTTCAAATAATTTTCTTAATACTTTTGTGAATATGAAAAATCAGTCACCTTATAAAATCCTGCCAAGTGAAAAAGAAGAGTTACTGATTCAATGTGGTTTCAATACTCTCAGACATCTCAGGCGACTGAAAGAGTTACTGAGATACTGATATTTGAAACTGAAGTGATATACTGATATAATCCCTCCTTCCGTCAGATATACATATATATCTTTTGTCAATCACTGCTGCGTTACACAACTAGTTGCCGGTCGTGTGCACACGCAACCGGCGCAATTTGTATGTAGCCAAAGGTGATTTTCACAGTGCTGCGTGCGCCAGTCACGTTCTGCGAAAGGCAACTCGACCGGCCGCGGCGCACGCGACTGGCGACTGGCGACACGCAGCGGTATGAAAGGAGCCTAAATTGTACAATATTATTTAGTGTAATATTACACTTGCTTTATGTTTATAATAATTCCAAACAGGTGTAGAACAGGTTTACTTACTTTTAGACCAAATTTGTTACTGCCTGGCTTCATCGGCGTGTAGAGTGCTCTTGTGATAAGATTGTGTGAAGAATTCAAGCCATTTCTGGTTCCATAAACTATGAATTTATTTGGTGCGGCCCTCAAAGGTGCACAGCGACACAGTATTGAGGAAACCAACATAGTAAATTTGTGGTAATTTATTTCAATCTCTGCACTGTTATCTCGAGTTGGCTCCGAATAGTACCCAAGTACAAGCTTATAAGTTTCTAACGTATAACATCGACAAAACAAAACAATAATGTTGAACGGAGATAATAACTGTAGGAAACGAAACAATTTGATTTCGTTATGATAGGTGTTGTTGAATTCAAGAAAGCAAATTATTTTTTAGTTTATATTAACACTAATAAATACAATTGACATTTGAAACAATAAAAAAACTGTCAAACAAAACATTCCCGTCCGACAGGTTCCTAGGCCGTGTTCCGTTTCGCGATTATAGTGACCATCATCACTGTGAGCGCGCTAACAGGCGGCCCGTTTCGCGACAACAGCGTTAACGTTGGATGTGATGACGTCATTGATTACGTCACAAACAACGTTTACAGTGCTCAGGCCAAATTCGTCAGCACCGTGAGTCAAATCGTGTCGAGTCGAGTTGACATTTTATTTTGGTTTGCTAATTCGATGGTACAAGGCAATGAAAAACTGATAAAGCATGAATATCACAGAAAACAATTAAAATTACGAGTTAAATTCTTTTTAAGGTTATGTTTATTTTGATATTATTGACATAAGTGCGCTCACGATCGTTCCGAGACGATAGCATGCCATTGGCATCATTATCGTGTCTATTGATTCGGTCCGGGCGTGAGCAGTCTGAGTACTGTGAGTAGTGTAATCTCGAAACGGAACAGGGCCCTAGTCTGAGGGTTCCGATCAATGACCTAACAAATACATGGACTGGCCCTACCTACAGAATCAACGTGACTACCTACAAAACTTTGGCACATAAGGCGTGGGCCAGATAGAAAAGGCGCACCGCTTCTATCTGTTTTGTGCCCGTCCGTTTTCATACAATTAGTATGAAAGATCATTCGACAAGCTTCCAGATGGCGCGCTACGGTTGCAACGAAGGGCGCGCCGGCCGTCGCACTGCTGGCGCGCAGCCGCGTACTTACGTACCTCAGTCTATAGTGAGTGATGCGGGGGACCAGACGTTTCTTGCAAAAAAAAATGCGTCAATTACGTGACGATGTTGATTTTAACATTAAATTTTGCGAAATAATTAAAGAACACCCACCACTATATGATTATAATCGTTCTGAATACTGTAATCGTTATGTACAAGACAAAATATGGCACCAACGTACTCACTCGCTGGCGCACCCTAGCATACAAGCGCTGTTCGCGCCCACGGGCGCGCCTGAAGCGCGCTGAAGGCGCGCTGCGAGTGCGCCACCGGGTGCGACTGATGCGCGCCGCGCCGCCTCTGTCTGGCTTGCGCCTAAAATGGCTACCTTTACTAGCGATGTACTCAGTATTAGTTATGCAATATCGATAAATTTAAGTTTAAACCAATTCATCAATCCACTTATCTACGACATATCTAGGGAAATAGATCTTAGCTCAACTGCACATTACGGACCTACGTTGTAATAATTTGATTGAAAAGACGTGTTTCAGAAATATTTAGGCAGTTTCAAATTGTGGAACTACGCAATTTCTTAGAAAAACTTGTTAAAGATCACTATTTAACTTAAGCGGTACAAAGTTCGCCGGGTCAGCTAGTATGTCTATAAAGTTACACCAATAGACGTGTATTTTCTATGTATAAATAACTGCGAGAAAATGTTATTGTTAAAAAAAATGGAATAGTTTTTTTTGGAAAAAAATATTTAAAGGAAGCGATAAGTACTTACCAAGTAGGTATGATCATTTGGGTGTAATTAATTTTTTTTTTTAGTTTTGTAAGGTAAGTTACTAATCAAAGTTTATGACAAACTTTAACTTTACTTTTTATATGTTCAATTATTATGAAAAATGGAGGATTTTAAAAAACTAAAATTAATTGACAATGATAATAATTCAAGGAGCGTCAGTGGCGCTGAGGACTCGGCACTTGTCTTCTAATCGGGAGGTCCGGGTTCGAGACCGCCATGTACCACTGTTTTTCGTTTCGAATTTCATATGTACATTTGTCTGACGCTCCTACGGTGAAGGAAAACATCGTGAGGCAACCTGCATACATCTGCGAAGAAATTCAAAGGTGTATGTGAAGTCGACCAATCCGCACTGGGCCAGCGTGGTTGACTAAGGCCTAATCACCCTAACATAGGGTAGGCTCGAGCCCCTCGGTGGGGACGTATATGAGCTGTGATGATGATAATGATGATGATAATTCATCAATTATTAAGCTTTCCAATTATATTACTCGTACTTTAGGCGCATAACACATTGCACCGGACACCGCTCCGGTGTGCGGCGCTGCGGTTTTTAATTTTGACTGAAAAATCTTAATTTGTATACAAAAACCGCAGGGTATAACACACTCACACCGCATGCCCGTGCGGTTGTGCGGCGCGCGCGACGGCACCGCACTCCCGGACGGCGATGCGGTGCGGTCCGCGGGGTATGCCACACTGCGCCGCAGTATCGTACGGATTTTTGCGTAGAAAGGACGTGCATACGCGTAATAGATTTCGACATTATAATGCGGTGATGCGGTGCGTCGTGCATCGCAGCTCCGGACGGTGATACGGAGCAAACCGTACGGTGGCACGGTTCCGTACCGCCGCAGCCGCATGCGGTTTTCGTCCCTCCGTACACCGCAGCGGTGTCCGGTGCAATGTGTTATGCGCCTTAGTCACGGCTTAGACACTTAAGTCTATCCGTTTAATATATCGATAGCCTAATTAAATTTTCTCTTTAGGTATCTTCACTATCGCCCACTAATAATGTATGTAAATTATTAATCAAAAATATAAAAATTCTTGCACAATTAAAGAAAAATATTACTGCTGAACGCTTCTTCAAGTAAATTGGCAAATGAAATCAGAATATGAAACCTTAACTACATATTCCCAATTATATTTTTAACAATTTTGTTTACTTAATTGTGAAGTGTTAATTGCGGTGTATTTTTGTTTTATCTCGCACCGCATTGTGTAATATTGCAAGAAGGCATTCTGTAGTCCTTTATTGTGGCGCACTGTTAAAATATTATTGTAAATTACTTCGAGATTATGAAAAATAGTCAAAATCCGAAGCAACATTCACACGTTCGTTCGGCACTTAATATGGCGGACTGGTCACGGTAGGCATTTTTTGTGACGTCACAGAAAATACATGCCACAGACGAAACAGTATGCATCTCTTTCTTCAAATGTCATTTCACTTTCGTTAGAAAGAAACGAAACGATATTTGATAGATACGTGTCAAGATATCAAAGAACTGTTTAAGAGGGCATCTCCATATGTCTATCTCAATGGTTCCGATTCCGACATTCTCTCTAATCTGTGATTCCGACATGCACAAATTAACATATTCTGTGCCACGATGTGGTCCGAATTGAATACTGTGATGTTTGTACTGTTAGCACGTAACTTAGAGCATTCAGACGGGAGATGGCGAGGCTGGGCGAACCCCTCTGCCAATAGGCTAGTTGACCCTTTTTTAAAGTAGGGCTTAAAATGTTCATAATTGTTATATTAGACCCACTAAAACCCCCCGGTGTTCTCCCTGCCCCATAATGGCGCGCTAGGTAAGGTCCACACTGCGACTCCACTACCCACGCGCCCGGGCAAGCCCGACCAAACGGTAGGGCTATTACCGGGGGGGGGGGGGGCAATTTATATGACCATACACGTTATATAAAACTAGTTGACGCGCGGCCACTGCCATTAGGTGTCGTTTCGTATCGCAAGTAAGAGCTCGTAAAAAATGATTATTTGCTAAAGGCAAAAGGCTATCCAGTAACTCAAATCTTCAGGACTATGGCGTTTCTTATCACATATAAGTATAAAATATACATAATACATACATATTCAGTCTGCTTTGAGCGCCCGAGTAAAGTACACATGCAAACGTGTTTTAGTTCAATTTCATAAATCGTCAACCTTTTTTTTCTGGACATATTCGTTTTATTGATTGTTTCTGATCTTTACTCGCGTGAACGAGATGAATTGTGCTCAGTGTAAGAACAGCTTATCTGATGGTCCCCAATGTGGTTTTTGTAAAAAGTACTATGACTATGCTTGTGCTGGCATATCTGAAACTGGTTACCGTAAGCTGGGTGTAGACAGGAGAGCAACATGGAAGTGTCCTCAGTGCAAGATTGGTATGTCCAGCCCAATTCACCATCCTTCACCTATATCAGGACCATCTGCGCCATCTTTAGAAACCATTCTGCAGGAAATACGTGACATGAAAGTGCAGTTGCAATGCTTACCCGAACTTATCCAGGATATAAAGTCTATAAAAAATGAAATTTGTGATCTCCGTTCCTCATGTGAATTTGTAAGCTCTAAACTCGATGAGCATAATGAAAGAATTTCTTCACTGGAGGAAAGGATCACAGAAGTCCAACGTCTGAACGGTTCAATTCTCACCTTCCAAAATGAAATAACTGCATTGAAAAGAGATTTTAGCTCATGTGATCAATGGTCAAGATATAACAACGTGGAAATTAAGGGTGTCCCTGTAAAAACTGGTGAAAACCTCTTCAATATTGTTTCTTCCCTCGGTAAAGCAGTAAATTACGATTTTCCGAAATCTCAAATAAATTATATTTCTAGAGTGCCAACCTACAATGGAAATGAAAAATCTATTATTATAACATTCATGAACCGCTACATCAAGGAGGAATTCGTAGCTTCAGCACGTATAAAAAAGTCTCTGACTGCCAGTGACATCGGGATCGTGGGATGCCAGCAGCGTGTTTTTATCAATGACCATCTGACTGCAGATTCTAAAAGGCTACTTACCAAAACAAAATTATTGGCAAAGGAAAAAAACTTTAACTACGTATGGGTAAAGTTTTCCAAGATACATGTCCGCAAGAATGACACATCTCCAGTTGTAATAATTACAAAAGACAGTGATTTAAACAAATTACGTTAATCAAGTTCAATCTACGCTTAGATGTACATTTAAAATACATACTCACTATAAGAAAGCTAATCTTGATTATGTTAAGTTTCAATAACCTTTTAATTTGTGCGAAAATGTTATCTATCCATGCCTATTCACCTGCGTCTACGTACTGCTTTTGTTCGTTATCGAATCTTTTGTCCTCGAGGCCCATTCATTCTATTCATCGCTTACCTCAACTTATTGTTGCTCACTTATCAGTCTTAATTCGTATAGCAGCAATGTCCATTTTTGCTTATAGCCATCAATTAGCAACTGATGCTCGGGCTCGTTTTTGGTGCATTACATTGGTGTTTATTTTTCTACTCTACCGCCTTTATTTATTAATCATTAGAAGTTACTTGCATCCACTATATTATTATATAGAACACTCTAACTATATATGCTTGTTGTTAAGTCATTATTATACTGTTAACACAGATATATTTAACAGTGGATACTACACAAAATAATTCAAAAAATCTTAATGTTTATTACCAAAACGCAAGAGGGTTGCGTACGAAGACTGTTACTTTTTATCGTAATATATGTAGTTGTGATTACGACATCGTGATTATTACTGAGACCTGGTTACTGCATGGCATATCCAATTCAGAACTGTTTGACCATCGCTTCACGGTGTGGAGACGTGACCGAAATTATTCTTCGACTGGGCAGATCTATGGCGGCGGTGTTTTAATTGCTACTCGTAAGGATTTTCTAGCTACTTCCCAAATTGCATTTAGCTCCAGTGCAGAAGATTTGTGGATTACTATAAATTTCCCTGGTTCAACTCCAAAATTGCATGTTGGAGTTGTTTATTTATGTAAGGAGAGCCTTGGCAACTCATTTTCAGAACAACTCAAAAATTACCTATCGAGCATTGAAAACATTGTTTCTCGCAATTTACATGATAATTTTTTGATAGCGGGCGATTTCAATTTAAGTAAGATCAATTGGTCTCCGAGCGGTTCTCAAGACCACTCGCTCACTCCATACGGGTACAGTTCTTCTGACGAAATATTACTTGTCGATGAGTTAAATAGCTTAAACCTTATACAATACAACGGTATTCGTAACGCAAATGGTAAGATCTTGGACCTTATCATCTCGAATATAACAGTTCTAGTATCTGATTGCAGTGACGATTCTTTAGTCCCGGTTGACATACACCACGGAGCATTACTCCTACAGGTAAACATTACGTGCTCTGAGCTGCTGGCTACTGCACCACGCACTCGATTTCTTTTTTATAAGGGTGACTATAATTCCATAAATGAAGAATTAAACAACATAAACTGGGAGGCTGAATTTGCTACTAGGTCACTTAACGACGCAACCGATTATTTTTATAGCGTATTTGACCGCCTACGGAAACAATATATTCCTACCGTAAACGTAAAAAATTACTGTTACCCAAAGTGGTATTCGCCTGCCCTTAAAAATATAATTAAAGAGAAGCATAAGTACCATACCAAATTTAAGATGTATCGCAATAAATGTGATGAAACTTCATACAAAATATTAAGAGAGCGTGCTAAGCAATTGGAGAAATCCTGTTACACTAATTACATAAAATCTGTTGAAGCTTCGATTGAAAAAAACCCAAAGTACTTTTGGTCTTATGTTAAGTCAAAATATAAACTCATTTCAATGCCTAGCAGTATGACATGGAATGACACGATCTTTAATACGGGGCCCTCCATATGCACGGCTTTTTCGGACTATTTTCATTCTACTTTTTTAAATAGGGGTAATCAAAAACAAAATATTTATGATAGAAACGACTCATTTACATCTCACTCTGACTCTAGTTTGGGTATATCATCTGTGTGTGTGTCAACTGAACTAGTCGAAAAACTTATTCACAAACTCGACGTCTCTAAGTCCGCCAGACCCGACGAGCTACCAGCTATCTTTTTAAAGAACTGTGTGACCACCATTTCACAACCAATTGCATTGCTTTTCAAAAGATCACTCACAGAGGGTTATGTTCCAGCAATATGGAAACGCGCTTTTATTACCCCTGTGCACAAAAAAGGTGCCCATAATCAGGTTGTCAATTACAGGCCTATTTCTAAGCTATGCATTATCTCCAAACTACTAGAAAAAATTGTTTACGATCAGGTTTATTCATCTATGAAACAAAACTTTTGTGTCTCCCAACATGGCTTTCTTAAAGGACGTTCCACTGTGAGTAATCTTGTACTACTTTATGAGCATGTCACCTTCGCAATGGATAGTGATCAGCAGGTAGATGTCATATATACTGATTACAGCAAAGCATTTGATCGAATAGATCACGAGGTGCTTCTCATGAAGCTGGAAAAATTTGGTATATGTGGCAATCTGCTAAGGTGGTTCATTTCTTACATTCGGAATCGGTCGCAGGCAGTAGTTATAAATAACTATATATCAGGATGGCTCAGTGTACCCAGCGGCGTCCCTCAGGGATCCCTGTTGGGTCCCTTGTTATTTATTATCTTCGTAAATGATATTGAAACTTGCTTCCGATCCTCTCGGGTCTTATGCTTCGCCGATGACATGAAAATCTACTCTCCGGTCTCAAGTTCTAGTGATGCTCTGGCTCTACAGCAAGATCTCGTAAGTCTAGAGAACTATTGTGCAGAGAACCACCTAGACCTTAATGCCTCCAAATGCAGCGTGGTGTCCTTTAGCCGAAAACGCCTAGTAAAGCAATTTGACTATACACTAAAAAATACAATCATACAGAGACAAAGTTCAATACGCGACCTTGGTGTACATTTTGATTCTAAGCTCCTCTTTGACTTACATATAGATAAAATTGTCGCGAAGGCCAGTAAGGCCCTGGGTTTCATAAGACGCATATCTAGTGACTTCACAAAAGCTAAAACGCTTAAAATACTATACTGCACTTTCGTTCGGAGCCATCTGGAATATGCGTCTCAAGCTTGGAATCCCAAATACCTTACCTACGTGTCGCGTATTGAAAGAATACAGCGTAAGTTCATTAAATATCTGTGTTACCGCACCAAGGAAAGCTATCATTCAAATGATTATGACGCTATATGCAAAAAACACCATATTCTTACGCTCGAAAACCGCCGTCTAATAGCTGACATTCTATTTTTATTAAAAATTTCCTCAAACAAGTTAGACTGTCCTGAATTGTTATCGCTGCTGGCCTTAAATGTCCCTTCCAAAGGTCTGCGGCATAGGCCAATACTTAACATTTCTTCAGCGTCTACCAACTATAGGCAGAATGCGTTTGTACGACGAGCAAGCAGCAATTTTAATAAATTGAGCAAAAGATTCGATCTCGACTTATTTAACACCAGTGTAACAACAGCACGACGTTTACTTGTTTTGTGAATTATTGGCAGGTAAGTGTTTCAAAACTGGCTATGTTGTCCAATTTATTTTATGCACATAACATGTGTAAGGTTGTCTTGTATTGTAATTATAACATGCGCTACGGGATAGGTGCCATTTACAATATATTATGCAATTTTTATTTTTTTTTAACATAGTCAATTATTATATATTGTTGTTTAATATTATGTTATTTCATACTTTTTCTTAGATTTTTAGCATGTTATATTTCACTTTTTTACGTTTGTGTACGGTATAGGAACTTGGTCGCTTTTTAGCAATTCTATGTTATGTTATATCTATTAGTGGAAACCAATTATTGGCTTTTTGTTACATATTTTAGCGTTATCTGTGTTTGTGAGCTGTTGGTTTTCCTAAGATAAAATAAATAAAAAATAAAAATAAATAAATAAACGTGTTTTATTTAAGTACAATTTTGAAATATTTTTTATGCCGTTACGATAGAAAAATACAATGGTACGTTGGTAGCTCAACACAGTACACAGCCATGATTTGCGGGCGATTGCGTACATACACGTCAATTTGTCGATGTGTGTGTGTTTCTTTATAGTGAGGTAATATTTTCATAGTGTGCGTATCCGTAATTGAATGCTAGATTTTCGTAGTGTGTCATGCGTGATTACCTCGCCTCCCGCAAAATGTGTCAGAAAAAATGTATACTGCGATTTATTGCATACCATATCCCTAGGCTAAATGATCTAAGGCACGTAATCATTTCGGACCACCTTAGTAGTGCGTCTGTGAGCACTTAATCAAATTGTTTTAATTGAACATTAGACACAACATTAGTTACACATGCTGGGCAAAAGTATAAATGCAATTCTGGTCAATTAAGTAAGTTTTCTCATTTCAAAACTTCATAAATGTTTACTCACATTTTCTATTTAGACTCTATTCAAGATAAGGAAGTTTCGGTGACAGGTCGAAGTTTACCGTTTCATGCATAGTACTACAGTCTGATTTTTAATTCGACGGAATTCTAACAGATGTCATCCATAGACAAATCAGATATCAATAACCTTTTCTGCTTAGAATTATTTAAATATTTAATAACAAATAATATGAAACAGAATTAGATCAATTAATGACATCGTAAATAGTGTTTGTTTTGTGCACTCAATGCACACTAGCTAGAATGTAAATTTTTAAGTACTAAATGGAAAAACAGAGTAAAACAATATATTTCTCAAATAAAAATATTAATAAATCATCATCATTTATATCATCATTGTCGTCTCGTCATCCTCATCAACTCGGATTATAAAAGAATCACACACACTATCCAGCAGATCATTAAGACAGCACATTTTATCCTCTTCTTTAATAATATGTTTTATGCATTCTTGCCATTTTTCAGCTGTGATATTATGCCTTCTAATATTAATTGTTTCACTTTGCGCAACTCGGACCGCGGTGCATGACGCGGCGTTAATAGTTTTTTAATTTTAGATTTGAAATCATGTTATATTTTACAAACGAAGAGGTTTTTCTAAAGAAGGTTGGCAGCCTATGGATTATTGAACAGGTATCCCAGTAATAGAAAAATAATTTCCTTGAAAATTATTATAACTTCAATAATTGGGTCAATTCTGTGCGCCTGCCGTCTAAATAACCTAAAACTAAAATTTCTAAATTTAAACTTAATTTAAATGGCCGGTTAAGCAAGTGTTATTCTACGGTGACAGGCCAACTAAATTTAGGCAGAGCTTAAGCGTAATTCTAAAATGTCTAAGATACACACGTTATAAAGAACATATATCCGCATATCGAAATAATAAACCTGAAAAATCACATTTTGCTAAACATCTATTAGATACAGGACATAATATTCCTTCCAATCACACATATTCCATTTTACATACGTGTGAAAAAGGTCTAAAACTGTCCGTGTTGGAACAATTAGAAATTTCAAAACACAACAGGGATAGTTCGCTTACATTGCTGAACGAGCAGGTCAGTTTTACTTATTCCCCACTACTTAATATTTTTTCAAATAGATGCGATCATAGCAGCACCCGATAACCACGTGTTTTTAATTTGTAAACAACACCTGCGCCACGTGCGCGCTGTTACAATGGCGGCCACGTGCGCCTATACCGACACAACTCGGACGGTTGTTGTGATCGCTCTATAAAAGGCCGGCTCGTTCACAGCTTGCTCAGTCGTCCGAGCGCAGCGAAGGCTTGCATGTTGGTGTGGTACTAATTATTGATATTCCTTTGTCGCATGCGATTGAGGGAGGGCGGGCGGTGCACCATTGGCCTGCGTAGTTAGTACCAACTACCGACATTTTTATCGGAAGTTTTGCTATATACCTACTCCTTAACAATTAGTCTAAGATTAGTTTTAATTGTGTTTGTATTGCTATCGTAAAAATATTAAACGTAAATGGATCTTGTTGTTAAAATGGGTTTATGTTTATATCAGTTAATACATTTAATGTATGATTGTAACTACTAAAAAAATATTTTTATTTCCCTATTCATTTAAGGCGAAAACAATCAATTTGGGCAAGATAAGAATTTCTACCTCATTTGTTATTTGGATTTGTATTTTTCATTACCAAAATGGCGGATTTTAGCAAGGTTCTAATTTTAATCGAGATGATTTTAGTCGCCGCTAAAAATAGTCGGTTTAGGATGTTTACGCGTAAAAATCTCACGTCTGGAATAGCGTTTGGACGGTTAAAGCTAAGTCGAATTGACCGTCTAATATTAGAAACGTCATATTCAAATTAGCAATGTCAGTTGAATTTGACAATTACCGTAGAATAGGAAAATAGTTTAGCGACACCTAAATAAAATTAAGAAATTTAGCGGCCGCTTCAGAGGCGCGTTCAGGGGCCTTACCATGAGCTCTTATCGCAGGCCTTAAACAGTATTGCTGTCTATTTCCGTACCATGACCGGCTTAAAGCAGCGCGTTTGCAGGCCTGCTTAAAATGACGTCACGAAACCGTTCACCTTTTTTTATGTATGAACTTTCGTACCATGACCGCCCGTTTGACAGTTTGAAAACTGCTTTTGAACGTCCTAAATGTCAAATAACGCAATCATTAAAAAGTTGCTCTTCAGCGGCTGTAACAAGATTGTTATGTGGATTTGGCCCAATCTGGTGGAATTTTCATAAGATAATTGTTAAAACTAACTTTATTTAAGATGTTTTCAAACGGCTGTAGTGACTTTTTCTCTAATTTTAACCCCCTAATTTTCGTATAATTAATAGCCGAGTCACGCCGAGTGTTTTTAATTTTTATATTAGTTTTCACAGTGTTTATTACTCTTGAAAGTTGAGATTAAGGTTGAGATATTGCTTGAGATGTGATGTGACGATAATGAAATATTTGAATTTTTGGAGAGTGAACACCGCACGGAATTAAAACAAGTGACATCGAGAGAAGCTAATGATACCATCAGAACAGAACAATCAATACCTACCTTTGATTCAGGAAAATGAATTTCAGTATAAAGAAGTACCTACTCTGTGAAAATGAATTTATTAAGCAACTAGCGTAGCGACCCGCCCCGGCTTCGCACGGGTGCAATGTAGATACTAATGTGGGGCAGTTTGGAGTGATTAATAATATTATATGTATATATATTACATACAAACCTTCCTCTTGAATAGATAGGGTAATCTATTGCTGAAACTGCATTGAAATCCTTTGCATAGTTTAAAGATTTACGTGTATAAACAGAGAGAGCAACTTTGTGTTATTATACTATATTATAATAGATGGATGTTAGTTGTTTATTGATTATATTAAAAACCCTTGCCTTTTCTTACATTAATTTTATTTTGTTCAACTTTATCTAATGTTAAGCATAATGTAGGTAACATTTTTCATTCTAACCATGTTTGGTTAGAACGAAAGGTCGGTTAGAAGGAATGGTTAGAATGTTGGTTAGGAATTTTTACTATACTTTCAACTGATAGTAAAAATTAAGTTCAAATGACTAAAATTTAGAAACAAAGGTCACTTCGGACCATTTTTTGTAGCAACCTTTAACACAGCTTAGCAAAAACAACCTTTTCTGTTACAGGGTTTTAACAGCTGTTCATCTTTATGCACATGGATCATACCAAAATTCAACTGGGGAACCCCAAAATGTTGCTCAACAGACAGGTTTTCCGTTTTATCACAAGAAATTGATGCCATTAACAATGTGCAAATAAGAAATAAATGTGGTTTCCAAAAATATGCTAAAAGAATGTAATGTGTATGAGTTAAGGTGTGTATAATAAAGGCTAATAAGATTCAAATTGTGAACTTACTACCTTACCTACTATGTTCCCATAATGGTGTAGTAGGTTCATTCCTCCTCATCTGTGGAGAAACCTGTGCCCAGCGGTGAGTTGAAGTGGTGGTGGCATTACACCAAATCATTAAGGATAAGCATTAACTTTGCAAAATGCTTCTATAGCTTTTACCAAACCTACACATAATATCTTACCATCCTAACTAATATTATAAATGCGAAAGTGAGTTTGAGGCAAAAAGGCACTTCTTGTTCCACAAACAAAATTTCTTTCTGCAGATGTGAATTTAATATTGTGGCAAAAAAAAAAATTGTACCCACTACTTCCTAAAGTTGAAAAATAGTAATAAATGGTTAAAACTCAGTTTACAAAATAATTAATATGACGGTTCATTAATACCTTCTCAACAATTTTTGTGCTATGGGAAATGATAAAAATAATATAAAACTTGAAGTGAGAGCTTTCTATGTATTACATAGAAAAAAACTTACATATTTATTAAATAAAAAAAAATATTTCAGATGTGCATTGCAGACAGATCTAAGTATATGCACATTGTTGTTAGCATATAAAACCATTATAATGTTAGTATGAATTTGTGATTAATGCGAAGTATTCAAAAAACGTCGTGTGGTCTTTTTTCCGCCAAAAATGACTTATGTGGTGTTAGAACTTCAATGACGATATATCATTTCACCATAAAGACGTTTATAATAAACACTTATTAGGTTTCTTATGCTACCTACAAGGGTGTGTGATTAGTCTTGTCGATCATCAGTTAACCTCACCAGGGTCAACTGATGATCAATTGAGAGAAAGAAATTAACTCGTGAGAAATGCTCGGGCAAAAAAATGTTTAACTGCAACATCACAACAATGTATGTGTTGATGCAAATCATCTAGGGTATAATCACGAATCATTTACTTGGACAAATCATCCTCTCATTTAGAAAATTTAAATACACTAGATAATAAAGCTTTATTATTATTGGTAAAAATAAAACGAATAACATTTTTCCAAAATATAATAAAAAGTTAGGCTCAAAACAATGAAATCAAACACAAGAAACAAAAAAATACTACAATGTTAGTCTTAAAATAAAACAATCATTTCAGTTTATTCCCAATCTTTCTTGGCCCAGATTTTTGCCTCTGTATTCACACTATGCAATGAAGCTAATCATGATTAATCCAAGAAGCATTTAACCAAACGTCTACTGCAGCGCAAGATCCATCTATTGTGGCAGACATGAAATTTGTTCGCTTCTGGGTTGTTCACCAGATATCCTATGACAAACATAGGTACTTCTTCAAATTTAGCTGTCTCTAAGTGAGTTTCTTCAATAAAGCAAACAAAATTCAGGTTTTTAAGATTCAACTTATAATAAAACATTTATTTCTTCACAATAACTGTCTTTTATTCGCATGAGTACTACACATTCAAATTAATTTACACTTTTTGGATTTATTTGCATATACCTATTTAGTTTTAAACATTTCAATAATTTAGCCCCACATATGGATTGCTTTTCAGTATTCATGGTAATGAGATGACTAAAGCTGGTGGGTGTTGAAGAGTAACATCATAATTATTATTCATTTACTAAACATAAATTGTGCAATGCTTTCCATATCTTTTTCCACTTCTCGCTTGTGCAGACTTATTAAAACCTATATACTGGTTATATGTATTTTACCAGACGTCTTCCAAGTCATGCAAACATCGAAAAAATATCTATAACATTGACGAACCCAGATACCATTCGAGTTGATTTCATTCAGAAGTAAACAGAGAAATCTCTGGAAGTAATAGGTAGATATTCTTGGTTCTTATCGCTGTACAAAGCACGACGATGTAAATTACTTGCAAACACTTTGTACAATGAAGAATCAACACAAAAAACTGCCGACACACTTTTCTATCGATTGTTTAAAGAAGAAAATACAAACAAAACATCTGTATTTTAGAACACGATTGGTCGTTGTCTAAAATTCTTTTTTGTTTGGTGGTGTTTCCCTTTTGGATTTCCCCAGAATCGAGATTTTTGCTCAGTTTTCGTTTTTCAGAAGGATGGATTAATGCCCTTGTAAGACTGCTTTCTTGACATGGATCGTGAAAGTACAATGGGTAGGTGTATTTTATACAAAACTTCGCAGATCTGTAATTCTTTAAAATTTTCTGCCACTTATAATAAATTAAAGGTTAAGTACGTTCATAACAAGCTATGAACATTTCCTTCCACTATCAATAGCTTGGAAAATTCTTGGAGTATGTAGAGTAAAGATGTAATAAAATAAAGACAACTATAAAATATAATAACTCATAACTTAAGAATAAAAAACGTTAAAACGAACAACAAAAATAACAAATAATTGAAATATGTTGAGATATTCTCTTTTACCGGTTCAACCGGTTTTTAATCTTTCAATGGTTTTCGAACGCTTCCGAAGAAAAGAGATGTCAGATACAACAGTTGTATAGCGCTATCTCATTTTAACATTAAAGCAGACCAGAGACAAATAACCGTTCACCTTACGACTCAAGCAATCTATAAGCCGTTCACCTAAACAGGGCTCATAGTACGATTTTAAGCAATCCTGTTTAAGGCCTGCTTAAGAACTGCACGGATTATGGATGGTTTTATAAAAGCTCATGGTAAGGCCCCTGGGCCTTCGCGCGAAGTACAACTTTTCGCTCTAACCCCGTTCAATGCCTTCGAGCGTGACAACCGGGTGAAACAACCGGCCCGTTCAAGACCTTTGAGTGTCGGCGCGAGTTACAACCGAACAACCATCGAATTTGATGGTTGTAAAACGCTCTGACGTTTGTGACTGAAATACTCTTACGTGATTGGATAATATTGGCGGCCATATTCTATAATGTCAACTACTAGAAAGAGAGAGAAATAAAAAAACATGTGAAAGAGAGAGATAAAAGATTTGGTTGCTGCAATCCGTTCAACGCCTTTGAGCGAGTTAAAAAACAACCGGACAACTACACCCAGAGGCGCTGAACGCGCCTCAGAATTGAGTCCAATGTGATATTAAATAATGTAATAGGGTAGTTGACTCATATCAAAATTGATTAAAATATTGTTTATTTCTAATAGTATTTGGCATAAGGTTCCACAATATACCGATTTTAATAAATAACAATGAATGATTACTGTAAAATTTTCATTTGAAAATGCTAGAAATAATCTTTTTTTATCTCACGCCGTAAACGCTTTGATATCCTGTGGTCAGGGCCGTGACGTCACTCATATAGTAAACAAAGAAATGTCAAATTTGATTCAACAACTCGTCGATTTGCACTATTCTTTCCTAAAACTGGCAAAAAATCGTCCAAATCTCCGTTATTATATGTGTAAATATCGTAAATTATTTGTATTAATAGCAAAATCAACCATTGATGTTGGATTTGTGTGAGCAGATAGTACAAATCTTCCGAAAATCGATAGATTGATGGTTAGGAGATTCTTTGTGTATCGCTCTCATTGATTTACTACCAAACGATCACTCTAAACAATATAAGTACAGTTTCAATACTGTTATAATGAAGAACAGATTACAAGTGTACTTGTCAAGATTGTCACGCAGCAGAAGAGAGTTGAAACATGCATTTTTGGTGTGGTTGCACCATCACTGTGAGGCTATTTTCTACAGCAGTTGAATGCTATTGAATAGAATCCCATCTCTCAAAAGTCAAATGAACACTAAAAGTATTTACATAAAGAGAAATGTTCAAAAGAAAACATCAGGATCATGTGTCAAATACCAGTGTAGTACTGCAAGAATTTGTAAATGAACATAAAAAGAGAAAGATTGGCAGTAATATTCATTTGTCAAGCCAAACATGAAGAAAATGACTGGGAGGAATAATATATATACATTCACAGACACAGATTGTGACATATTTCTTAAAAACTTAACGACCTCTTCAATGAAGAAAGAATAAAGTGCATAGAAAACTAAACCAGGAATCATCAATACAGAAGTGCTCTTTAGTTCGAACTTGGTTATGAAGAATAACAGCTTCCATGTGCTATGAAGTCAGCTAGTGCATAACACATGATGGTTCTTTCGTTGGGAAGATTTTTGGTAGGAAATCTTGCAGACACCTATAATAAAATGTGGATAAAAGTTGAAGGATGAAGATTGGGGTTGACATTTGCAAAATGTGACCTCTTCATTTCTGATTAATACCCTGTAATAGTCAGTTCAACAAACAGTATCCATAAAATTAGATAAAAGAGCATGACAATTTTAGTAAAGAAAATGCTAATTATCAAAGACGGAAAATTGTGAACAGTATGCTTAACTCAGTATAGATGCAGATGTTTTGTGCTAAAGCAAAACTTATTTGTGTTGCTAGCAGTAATTTTGAAAACACTCAAAAGGTGACAATATTAGCTATAATAGATATTTGTTCTAACAATCCGTATGTCTAAAAACTTATTGATCAAATAGTGCCATTTTGGAAACTATACTACACACACACTATACATTTTTCCTATGAAAGTATGACTTTATAATAAATCACTTTACTATTATTTTGACTTTTATTAAGCAATATACTATGATAAATTAATAAATTTGATCTAACTCTATTCAAACCTATTTGCACATACTTTTGGAACATATATATGTTTGAGTAACAATGATAAATATGAACAACAAACCTATAAAATATTATAAATCTTTTAAGGTGTAATGGAAAAATAAAACACATGTATTTCACATTAAAAATTTTTGATTCAACTTAAACCTTTACAAGTCATTATTGTCAAATAAACATGCAACATTTTTTTTGTGAAGAACATAATGTCGAATGTAAGTAGTACAAAAATTAGTTATGTCATCTTTAGATGTTAGTTATGTATAAAGTAAAGAAAAAAAATCTATATATTATTTATTTAATAAGAAGGGTCTTGTAAATTAGGAAGAGCACAGGCTGACAACACAGCAATCACATTTAATATATTTGTATACGGCTTTAAAATGGATAACTTGTATATTCTTGCGTAAGCTGTTCTGAAATTTACTTTCTTCTAGTAAGTTAATATCACTAATACTGCTTTCATATCCTGTATATATTAAGTTGACTAAACCATCAGGTAGTCACAGTAATAAATATTCAATAGTATTTGCGTTTTTACACTCAGGCCAAGTTACCTAGTACTTTATTGGGTTTTTGAATTTCATTTCTTAGCAATCTATGATTACCCTTTTATACTTATGGTGAAACACTAGAAGTAACTTTTTTTATTGTGCTTTTGGTTAAAAGGTCTAATAAATGGTGAAAGTTCACTAACTTTCTTTCTTCTTTTCTTCATAAGTTTCCTCAAGAGCTTTATTTCTTTAGAAATAATATATCAACTATTAAATAAAGTTTTTTAGGTATCCCTTAGGGTGGTCCTTATTTTTCGACTATTGAATTATCCCCGGGGCACTTTCTCATTTGATTATATACCTCTAAATATGAAATAAGTTTTTTTATTTATTTTTTTAGCCAAGATTTAGAGGTCGCTACCAGCTGTCAAAATTTTTACAAAAAGCGTTGAAGGACAGCTTAAATTAAATGATGGTTTCATGAATGTTTCATTTAGTTGTTTAAATCACATTTTTACGTGCAAGTGAAACTCGCATGGACAATCGCTTCTTTCTTATCCCTTCCTCCCCTCTACCTCTCGTCTGTACCAGTGCGTCGAAATTTAGACAACTAAGACGACGAAGAACGACAATTTAAGACGTACCTACGCGTGCGCACTAACATCATAATAAGTTAAAAATTGGATTGTGCGTATGCGTAATTGCATACGTCTTAAATTGTACGTCTTACGGCTTATGTTTTTGATTGTGTGAACAGTTGAACATCCTCAGGGCGCCCCGCACTTCAGTTCTAATAAGGCATTAACGAGAGCGCACGTGTTTTATTTGTAAAAGTCATAGTAACGTGTTTCAATTTGCAATGGCGTCTACAAGTAGCGAACTCAGTAAAGCTACTAGAAATCAAAGTAAAGTTTGGCTTATCGGTCAATTTATTATCCGAATTAAGCCGATCAACTTTGCCATCCATCGATGTGAAGTTCTGCATTTTTTTTTTCACTACAAAAATGAAGAAAAGAAAAGCAGACAGGATTTCTTTTGCCAAAAAGCAACTGCAAGTCGATCAACCTCGAGATGACTACAAAGAACTGTTGAATCTCACTATCATTTTCCTAGTAGGTGTTCCTGAAAAAGGCGTTTTATTTAGGAGACCTGCTGGTCTACATCGAGCTAGATGGATGGCAAGACGCTTGTACTGTTTGAAAATTTATTTATTTAAGCATCACTTTAAGCTAACGAAGAAGGATGAGACGGCTGTGAGAGAAATATGCATTTTCACGGTGATTATTTATGTTAAATATTGGTTTCAAGCCTCTACCGGATGATCATCACTAAGAAACGACTTACAATTATTAAAAAACCTTAAAGCCTTTGAAAGCTTTAACAAAAATGTAGCTACTGTTGCGCTGAAAAAGATTCTAAATCATTTGTGGTAGGCATTTGTCGGAAGAGCTAGTTTGGCTTGCCTTTTTCGATGACGAACTTTCAGTTCAAGAGAAGAAGAAAATGGTAGATGTAGTGAAAATTGAAGGCACAGAAGATTGCTTAAAAAGAATAAACCTTGATATCACACATATCCACGAAAAAAATATAGAAAACTTCGTGAGTAGTAATTCCTTAAGATTCTTCCAGATCCTAGGTATCTAATCAATTTTTTTTTTAAAGACGTGGAAACTTGGAACGAAGACACTGATTATATAGCTGCCAAACTATCGTTCATTCTTTGCGAGTAGTGAACGACATAGCTGAGCCCGGTGTTGCTTTAATGGAAGAATATAATAAATTAATTACAACCAATGAAGAACAAAAGCAATATTTGCTTTTGTTGGTAGAAGAGTGTAGGAAAAAGTACCCCAATACTAACAAGTCAACCATTGTATCTTAAAAATAAATGATTCAAATATCTACATAATATCTTAATTCATAATAACAACAATAATTTTGTAATACTTTTATGTCCTGGCTATTAAAAATAAAAGAATCTAACAAATACAGATTTTGGGTTTTTATTTAAAATTCAAATCTTGGTAGCGACCTCTAAATGTCATTTAAAAAATAATTAAAAAATACTGAAATACTTTCTTATGGTATATAATCAAATTACGTGGTGCCCCGCGAAATAAAAGGAAAAAATTTTTTTGTCTTAAGAATAAGGACCACCCTAGTATCCCTATGTATATTCTTGGTTTGTGCCTTATCATACATAAAAGTACGTACTGTCCAGATTAAATTTTTGGTTATTGTGATTTTTCCTTTTTATGTCTTCAGTTGTCCGACTTGATAGCTTGACGGAGAAGACTTAAGTAATGATCCAACTAGTGAAGGTATATAAAATGTCATTATCATAATTTTCCTCACTTGGAAATAATAAATTTTAATAATGTCTGGCCAGATATAGGTGGTTTGCAGCACTTTACTTCAGACAATTTATTGGGAGATGTTGCAGTTGATTGGTGGTGGGCAGCAGGTTTAATCAGTGAAGATATAACATCTTTCAGTTTTACCATACTGGACCTATTTACTTCTATGGTGCTTTGGTATATAAATACTTGAGTTATTTTGTTGACATAATGTTGTTCTAGTTGACGGGCCACATTTTGATGTTGTGGCTGAGCATGCACTGCTTTGTATTATGTTGCACAAGTTTTACTGCCTTATCAATCTCGTTGTCAAAAGGAGAACAGGGTAGTACACAATAGTTCTCATTAAGTAACCTCTGAAAGCAACAAAATTTAATTAGGTACTCAGTAAATACAAGTAAACGTTGTTTAGATAAATATATTCATTATTATGAAACTGGGATAGTTTGTATTACATACTTTTTAATTAATATTCAATTACATCATTAATATTCAATTGAACATAAGTACCTACATATTATTTTCTTTGAAACATCATCTAGTGTCAGTGTATAACTTAGATTAAATCAAAAATGCGTGAATGGTGAAGTTTTCTCTACGTCTGGCGTTAAAATTTGGTTTCATTTTTGGTTTGGCGGCGTTTTCATTCTAACTGAAAGATAAAAATTTAATTAATGATTTTACATATAACCTAAAAACTTCTATTTTGTTAAAGTTGAAACACAGATTGAGTTATTTATTTATAGTACTTACATTAATGTGATTTTCGCAAAAATACATTTGAGTTTCAGTAGATAGTTACAGGATTTGTTAACCAAATATTTCGCATGTCTATATCACTGGGTACGTCTAATCCACAGCTTTCCTGGAGTCTTTGAAGAGGTAATTTTATTTTCCTGTTCTATTGTCCCGTTCCATATACACATTTACTATATTTTGTGATATTTAATAGAAAGCATTGTTTTGTGAGGTAATTTCGCCTCGGTGCTTTGTTTACTATAAGTCTGACGTCATTTGATGTATGCCACAGATAATCAACAGACTGTCATGGCTGACCGTGTTTTCGGTCCAAAATTGAAAATCTTAATTTAAAATAGATTTTTTGCACTTTTTAGCCATCGAAAAAAATAATATTCATGTGCTATGGTCTAATACAACAATTATGAACATTTTAAGCCCTACTTTAAAAAAGGGTCAACTAGCCTATTACCATTTAAAATTATCAGTATTTTTTTAAGTCTTAGTTTTTCTAATTGAAACCTTAATTTCAAGAAATGTTTATTTTTAATTTTGCTAAAATGCTCTCCCTTTTTAGTGAGAATTTTTCAATGTTGGCAGCACTTCTGAAATGTCAGAATTCCGTCGAATTAAAAATCGAATCTTCTACAGTCGGGTGGGTTATTGTCTAAGAAAAATGTATCACGGTCGCCTATAATATGACAGCCATTGCGCCGTGAACATAAGACTCTGCCCCCCTAGACAAGATGTCTTTCGATAATCGCTAACGCAATCGCTAAATCGACAATGTATGAGATTTGACAATTGCGCTCGAACGCTAAGCGAGGGCTAATGTCAAATCGCATACATTTTCCTTCTAGCGATTGCGTTAGTGATTATCGAAATGCATCTTGTCTAGGGGGGCTGCGACAACTTCCTTTTATAAAAGAGCGATGGATGGACTGCGACTGTCAAATTGTAATAGATTTTTTTCGGCGCAGCCCCCCTAGACAAGACGTATTTCGATAATCGCTAACGCAATCGCTAGAAGGAATATGTATGCGATTTGACATAAGCCCTCGCTTAGCTTTCGAGCGCAATTGTCAAATCTCATACATTGTCAATTTAGCGATTGCGTTAGCGTTTATCGAAAGACATCTTGTCTAGGGGGCAGAGTCTTATGTTCACGGCGCAATGGCTATCAAATTATAGGCGATCGCGTTAGATTTTTTCTTAGACATAGCCCACCGAATTTTTAATTCGACGGGATTCTGACATTTCAGAAGTGTTGCCAACATTGAAAAATTCTTACTAAAAAGGGAGATCATTTTAGCAAAATAAAAAATAAACCATTCTTGAATTTAAGGTTTCAATTAGAAAAACTAAGACCTAAATATTTACTGATAATTTTAAAATGGTAATTACATTGTTTAATATTATTTTATTGATGTTACAATAATTGTCAAGGAAATTATTTTTCTATTACTGGAATCCCTGTTCAATAATCCATAGGCTGCCAACCTTTTTTTAAAAAAACCTCTTCGTTTGTAAAATTCTTGCTTCTTGTATGAGTCAATATATAACAAGATGTCAAATCTAAAATTAAGAAACTATTTACGCCGTGTCATGCACCGCAGTCCAAGTTGCACAAAGTGAAACACTTAATATTAGATGGCATAAATAATATCACAGCTGAAAAATGGCAAGAAAATAAAATGTACCCTCTTAATGATCTGATGAATAGTGTGAGTGATTCTTTTATAATCTGAGTTGATAATGATGATGACGGCAATGATAATATATGTGATGATGATTAATAAATATTTTTATTTGAGAAATATGTATGTTGTTACTCTGTTCTTTTTACTCTGTTTTTCCATTAAGCACTTAAAATTTACATTCTAGCTAGTGTGCTTTGAGTGCACAAAATAAACACTATTTACAATGTCATTACTTGATCTAATTCTGTTTCATATTATTTGTTATTAAATATTTAAATAATTCTAAGCAGAAAAGGTTATTGATATCTGATTTGTCTATGGATGACATCTGTCAGAATTCCGTCGAATCAGACGGAACACGGACGGACGGACGGAACGGACAGAAAATCAGACTTTAGTTTCCGTGATTAAATTTTTTTTTTGTCAAAAGAGAAAAAAAACATGTTAAGAAGGTTTCGGTGACAGGTCGAAGTTTTCCATTTCATGCATATTAGTTTCTGTGATTAAGAATATTATGTTTTAAAAATATAACATCTACTTCAGTTATGCAACAATTAATTCTACATTAAATAGAAACATGAATATCAATCCAGTTAAATATAATTATTTATAATTCTGAAAAAATATATGTATTTGAATCGTGAATCGGAACTAATAATAATAATAAATAGGTACTTTATTGCACACAAAAATATAGAAACAGAATTTTTTAAAATATATGTATATTTCTATATTCGGTAACCGAATAAACAAACTGAATTATATTATTTTGGAAATATAAACGTCTGCTATAACATTTAATTACATGTGAAATATACGAATAACTACGATAATATGTATAAAGTTATTTAAAACAAAAATATCCAAAAACAAATAAAATAAAATATAGGCGTAGGTTAAATGAATAAATACGAAATAACTATTAAAGATATAAGCCAATATTTACAATTAAATATACTATACCTATATAAATATGTTTAAATGTAATAATTCCTTAGACTAAATGTAGTAAAAAAAATAACAAAAAATCTCTTTTATATAAACTTATAAGCTTAACTACGATCCATCTTACGTGAACCTGCGTGCCGCTTCTAGCTGTACCGCTATCCTATAAGTCGGTGGCGAACAACTTTTGTGCGAAGGTATTCTACCGCGAGTCAACTTAGTCAACTTAGCTGGAAACAAATAATTTACAAATACCCTGTACACGTCTATTTTAATAGGTACGCTCGTTTAGTATTTAGTATTTATTGTTTTTGTATAAGTTTATTGCATAAGTGAATTGTAAAATTCTTGTGAGAAATAAAGATTCTCTAACCTTAAATCAGCACAAATGTACAACACAGGCGGCCTTATTGCTAAAAAGCAATCCCTTCCAGGCAACCTTGGGCCAGGGAAATACAAAAAAGGAATTCAAATCGGAGATGGGTGCAGTAGTAGCTAAATATGGACAATGAAGGAGTGATTTAGCTAAAGATTTAAGAATAGGAAGTGATTTCGGACTCGATTCTTAAAGGACTCCAGTCAACTCCAGTGTACGAGCTCTTTTAATACTCTCAGGGAGAGAGTTCCATAGCCGAACGGCATATGCGGGAAAAGAGCCTGAAAGAAAATCAGTACTGTGGGGTGGAATGTCGAGTTAAATTGAAATTCGATCGTAAAATACGACACGAAGAAGTGGACCTAAAAGAGAACTGGGACTTAAGATATGATGGGGAAGTTGTTAGATACAAAACATTGTAAAGTAGGGATAGAACATGTAAATCTGCGCTGGCGAATTGGGAGCCATTTAACTTATACTTTACACAAATATTTTATTTCTTAACTTTTAACAAATATTTTTTCATAATTATAACTTTATTTAACTGGACTGATATTCTTGTTTTTGTTTAATGTGGAATTAATTATTGCATTTCTAATAAAAAAAACCTAAAGAGATGTGATATTTTTTAAAACATAATATTTTTAATCACTGTAACTAGTATGCATGAAACGGAAAAGTTCGAACTATCGGGGAACCCTCCTAGCTTGAATTGAGGCTTGAATCGACTATTCGTCACATTCTAAATAAATACATTTCAATGGTACGCACATGTTAAGCCGCCCGCTTCTGCCGATATTACATCAGCAACCCCATCTGGGTCATGCCATGCGTCATTCGGAAGTAGCTGAATTGCATCTTAATTTTAATATAAATACGAGTTGTAAGTTAGTTTTAGATCAGAATTTTGTATTAGTTAAATCTAAGCGGAAACTCTGTCCAAATTAATAAAATAAATATATTTTTTAAAGTAAAGTTGGTTTCACAAACTTAATTGGCACAGCCGTAGTAGGAACCCGGTAGTCCAGGTTCGCTATATTGGGGATCAAACATTTTTTCAGAAGAGACTCAACGACGTACGTTTCAACGTTTAAACCGGGATATGAACAAATTTTCAAAATGATTTCTTTTTACATGCTTTTTATTATTATTATTACAAGCTTTTATTTACTTTTGTCCCGGTGTCTGTAATAAAATCTTGCAAGTTACATTTGACCCATTTCCCAGATTGAAATGTTGTGTACTTCATAGTACAACCTACTTCATTCCAAAATGTACAAAAAATTATCGTTCATCTTATCGTAATATTATATTTAAAAAAAAGTGCATGATGCTCTCCAAATGTAAGTCTTGCACTGGTTATTGGATGTAACCAATGCCGCCTTCGGCACGATTGATCATATTTTCGATTTTGTTATAAAACTAATAACAGCGCAGCTTCTGAGGCGCGTTCCGAGGGTCAGAGTAATGCAACCGAGAGTGTTTTTTACACTCGCTCCGAGGTTCAGAACGGGTCGGTTGCTATCTTTTTTTTTAGTTTGTATCTTGCCGATCAAGATCAAGCAAAGGGCAAAGTATTACTAATCCTTACTATGAAATTAGCAGTTGATATCTATTTTTCTGCTTAAAAATAATTACAACACATAAAATCACTATATTTCCCTTGTATTAGGCTTAAAAGAGTTCAAAGTAGTGTTATTTAATAAAATAATAAATAATTCGCGTATTTTTGACCTCGACATTGACATATTTGACATCGACTTTGACATAAAATCTGTCAGAGTGTTTTTCACCCTACGCTCGAGTTGGTTGTTTGGTTGCATCACTCGAAGCTTCTGAACGGGCACAGAGTGTACTAACCGCCTGTCAGAGCGTTTTTTACCCCGAGGCTCTGAACGGGTCGGTTGCTGTCAGAGTGCACTCGGAGTGCACTCGAGCGTAGGTTCTGAGTTGCGTTCCGAGGGTCAGAGTAATGCAACCGAGAGTGTTTTTCACACTCGCTCCGAGGTTCAGAACGGGTCGGTTGCTATCTTTTTTTTTAGTTTGTATCTTGCCGATCAAGATCAAGCAAAGGGCAAAATATTACTAATCCTTACTATGAAATTAAGAGTAAATATCCATTTTTCTGCTTAAAAATAATTACAACACATAGAAATCACTATATTTCCCTAGTATTAGGCTTAAAAGAGTTCAAAGTAGTGTTATTTAATAAAATAATAAATAATTAGCGTATTTTTGACATCGACATTGACATAAAATCTGTCAGAGTGTTTTTTACCCTACGCTCGAATTGGTTGTTTGGTTGCATCACTCGAAGCTTCTGAACGGGCACAGAGTGTACTAACCGCCTGTTAGAGCGTTTTTTACCCGGAGGCTCTGAACGGGTTGGTTGCTGTCAGAGTGCACTCGGAGTGCACTCGAGCGTAGGTTCTGAACGCAGCTCAGAACGCAGCTCAGCTTCGTCAAAATGTAGTACAACACTACCGTCTTCCACAGATGGTAAATCGATGTAACCGGCATCCGAATGTGTGCGGAGTGTAGCGTTCAGTCCCTGATGATTGAGCTCCCGAAAAGCTACTCAGTCGCCGCGTTTAGCGTTTTTAAGTGTGCGGTGTGGAACGTTTGGTCGCTACATTCAGCTTCTAAGAAGCGACTAAATCGCCGATTGCCGCTGCTAAAAGTAGCTAGTGTGCTGAGGCTCTAAAGCAGCGAAAGATGTGCTACGATTGTCAACATTGAAAGCAATAGATTTGAGTTACACAATCAAGGGGGCTGACCCCTTAGACCAGCGTCTGAACCTTTCACGAACGTTCGACCAAACTTGATTGAAACGCATCGAATGTGAAACTATAGTAAAAAATAAGCAGGTTTCGGTGATAGGTCGAAGTTTTCCGTTTCATGCATACTAGTTTCCGTGATTAAAAATATTATGTTTTAAAAATATAACATCTCCTTCAGTTATTTTTATCAACAATGCAACAATTAATTCCACTTTAAATACAAACATGAATATCAGTCCAGTACTTAAGCTTTAGGAAAAAAGAAATCTCGTAGGTGAGAAATAATAAAATTGACCTACGTTTTGCAAGAGGTCCGCGAAACTCACACAGGACATCATTCATTGTCATCATTGAAAAAAAACAAGTTAAGGGTATACCAAGGGGTTACTTTTTAAAACAAATCTTAATCATAAATCATTTTATTAGTGTGATTTTCGGTACATAATTAGGTCTTAACTAGAAATTGGATTCTCAAAAATCTGCCACATGGGTGTACACTTTATAAAACCACATAGGTAGTCACAAATTAAAAAGCTAATAAAAACTCAATTTTCTTTCTTATAAACAGTCCCAAGTAGAAGTAAAAAAATTAATAACAAAATAATTTTAACAATAAAGAAAATATGTAAATTAATTTAAAAAATGTCAAAAAATTTAATAAATAAATAATTCAAATTGTCATTGCGTCTTGTCATGTCAAATTAGTTAATCAATAAAATTATCACACCTTGTCCTCTAGATATTGTTTTACACTATAATAAGCTTTATTCATCAGGAAATTCTTTAATTTAGTTTTAAAACTATGTAAATTAGTACTGTGAAGTATATCCAATGGTAGATGATTATATATGCGTGGCGCCATGCAAAATACACTGTTACTGAATTGAGCAGTGTAATTTGCTGGGAAACATATTTTTTTATTGTGCCGCTTACTTTTTAGGGATTGGAATAAATTTGTTTTGTCCAAATTGATTAGTAAATCATTCCATTGTAACCATTTGATAATATCTTCAAGTGCATGTGTCATACTAGCCTCTAATTCGGCTTTATTATTGCTAGTAAACATAATTGTACTATCATCTGCGTATAATACCATATTCTGCTCTACTATTTTAGGTAAGTCATTAATGTAAATAATAAACAAAATCGGCCCAAGTACACTGCCTTGAGGAACACCACGTATAACATTACAAAATTCCGACATATACACAGTTTCTCTTTTTGTGATCGGACATATTCGCGTAATTTGTGTACATTGCTTCGATTAATAAGGTAAGATTTTAAAAGACTTAAAACATTTCCTCGGACACCATATGACTTCAAACAGTATTTTATGATTGACATGATCAAATGCTTTTTGGAGATCCATATAAAGTGCGGATTTTTATTATTAAGTCCCGTCCTTATAGTTTCCAAAAATTTGTATATTGCCAAGTTTATGCTTTTGTTTTTTCGAAAGCCAATCTGAGCATCTATTTGTATATATATTATTGCTTTCAAAGAAAGAGCACAGGTTTTCACTTATTACCTTTTCAAATATTTTAGAGAATATTGTTGTGAGGGCTATTGGCCTATAACAATAAACATTTTCCCTATCATCTTTCTTAAATAATGGTATGGTTTAATTACAGTGGTTTTTAACTTATCCGGAAAAATTCCATTAACCATACATAAGTTCACTATGTAACTTAAGATTGGTGATACTATTGTTGATACAGCTTTGACAATTTTAGTGCTTATACCATCAAATCCTGTACTATTTGTGTTCTTTAGTGAGTTTATAATTTTATTTATGTCATAAGCAGTCGTTGGATTCATAAACATCGAGTGTGAATAACTAGTATTACAGAGTAATGGTTTATGATTGCTCCAATTGTTCACCAGACCAGAATCTGGCTTTACCGCGTTGGTGTAAAAATTATTGAAAGTTTCAGCAATCTTCAGTAAATCATTTATGAATACTTCATTTACTTTAATCTGTTTTATCTGCTCTCTAGGTGTGTTATTTTTTTTACAATTAATCACTGACCAATTTGCTTTTGACTTATTTGCAGCAGTTTTAATCATGTAGTTGTTTTGAGCTTTTTGTGTCTGCTTAATAATATTATTTAGACGTTTTTATTGAAATTTAAAAACCTAAACTAAAAATAGGTACCTAATAATGTATAAGTCAAAGATACTCCTTAGTCCTCCATTTCCTTGTAATCATTGGATAGGGCTTTAATATTTTGTAGGGCTTCCGTGAGTTCACCTTCTTCGAGTCCTTCCCCGACATAATGATGGACAAAGGCTCTCTTTGAGTACATCAATGAGAATTTCATGCAAAGCCGTTGCCAAGCTATACGCACTGCTGAATTGTTTGACACCATCACCACCGATCGTTGTAACGCGGCTAAATCACCCCCGGGCACAGTGACGGGGGGTTGATAATTCACACCGATCTGTAAAGACGAAAATGTCATTTTCGTTCTAGTAATAGTGAAATATATGTTTAATTAATTACTCTTGAGCTCAGAAAAAAAAATGAATTACGAAATATTTATTTATAGAATCAAATTAGAATACTTTTTACATTATCATGACCCAATTGGCAAAATTTGAAAATTAAGTGATTTAAAAAAAATCACATTAATAGTGCAAAATGGACGGTTTATGACATAACATTGAATGGCTTAACCTAGAATGAAAGAGTCATGGTGAATATTGGGCATTGTATCCGCAGTTGAGAAAAAAAACGAAGACACATGTCACGTGAATATTGTTCCAGATTTATTACGCGACCCCTTTTGTGTAGAGGCAATGAAATTAGCCCAAAAACACCTACGCCACGACCGCATATGGGTACGTTTTTTAGAATGAGCATGTTTCATAAATTTAAATTGAAATACAGAATTAAAATAACTCAAAATTACTAAAGACAGCTTGAGTCTTTTATCTATACTAACGGTTACTATTATATTTAACTTACCTTAAATCCAGTAGGTGACCACGAGACAAAACGAATACTCCTCATACTTTTGATTTGGTTTATCGCTGCGTTAATGTCATTGGGGTTTATATCACCTCTAAATAATAAGCAGCACGACATGTAGCTGCCTTGCCTAGGATCACATTTTATCATTTGGTTTGAAGGCTCAAAACATGACATCATAATTTGATTAGTGCTTGAAGTTTCATGTAACGCTTGGGTCGGCGGTGTGAATGGCGCGAATGTCACTAACGGAAAATGAATCCTGGGGTATGGAATCAAATTTGTTCTGAACTCAACTAAATCTACGTTAAGAGATCCTTCAAATCTTAAGGAAGCAGTCATACAGGATACAACCTGCGTGAAAATACATATTAAAATGATTGCCATAATTTTCGACTTGGCTGCTATTACATAAATCTATCTATACTTCTATATGGATACATTCTCATAATACTAAAAGTTACCTGAGCAAGCAATCTATTTAAATTGGTGTATGTCGGTCTTGGAACATCCAATAATCTAGCCAAAATATCATAGAGAGCTTCGTTGTCGAATATAAAGCATATATCTTCATTGTTCATGCATGCGTGTGAAGTAAGCACTGCGTTATATGGTTCCACGATAATAGGAGATACTTTTGGTGCTGGGTAAATAGCATATTCAATTTTTGGTAGTTTTCCATAGTCTCTAATGAGGCCTTCGAGTAAAAGAGCAGTAAATCCTGAACCTGTTCCACCACCGAATGAGCGGAATATGATAAAGCCCTGAAGACTGTTGCATTCTTCGGCTGTTACTCTAATACGATTGAGTGCCAAATCTCTCATTTCTCTTCCTACACCATAGTAACCGCGAGCAAAATTGCTTGCGGCATCTTCTTTACCGCTCAACAAAGAATTAGGTCTGAATAGTTGTCGATAAGCACCCGTTCTAATTTCATCTTAAATAAAGTAATTGTTTAATTATTATAAATACCTGTGTAAGCGAACTAAGAGCCAAAGTCTTAACCATTAGGCAATATAATGGTAACATGATTACGAAGTTAAGAAATTGTTAAATTATCTCTCAAATCATACATATTATTATTTTTGAACAATTGAACAGATTAACTAACCGTTTACACTATTTGTTAAAATTGACCTCGTATCACAATAAAAATATTTAACAAAAATAAGAACCGACTTCAAAATCAAAAAGTCTTAAATATAATAAAAGAAAACAAACAACATTACATTTTTTTTGGAGTCGGTGTGGATGATCGATGATCTTGAGTTAAAATTTGGCACCAACCGAAAATATATTTGATAACCAGAAGAGAAGATAATGAGATAAAGGTTATACCTATAGGCGTTGGTTCCAAATCAATAATTACAGCGCGAGGTACAACTTTACCCGCTCCTATGTAGTTGAAAAATGTGTCATAACTGTTGTCATCATCAGGGTATGCCAGTATTCCATCGGGGCTAATGCCATGCTCTAGGCAGTAAAGCTCCCAGCAAGCATTGGCAACTTGAGTACCTGCTTGTCCGATGTGGATATGAATTACTTCTTTCTGAAAATATGTTCTTGTTATATATTTAAAGGTTTCAGAAAGTTTTATGATAAGAGTTCCATGAAAGTTAATAATTCACTTTTGCCATAAGTTCCACTGGTAATTTGAAAGTAAAGGCCGAAAAAATTTTTCATTACATCTATGTAATGATTATGTTTTGTCACATTACTGGTAGGAATTTTTTTCTGAATATAATCTAATGTCAGCAAAATCAATATGGTGTACCTATAGCAACCTATAGTTTGACTTTGTATTTGACGTCATGCTTAGGGAACAATAATTATGTTAAATGTCAAATATTTATAAAAACCTTCGTTATCTTTTACTATAGGTATAAACATTTCGCGTCATAGTGTTTGTTATCCAATTCCTCAGAAACGGCTTGACCGATTTTTATGATTTTTTGTGTATATTTAGTAGGTTTAAGAATAGGTCGTAGGCTATTTTTAATAACCCTAGGTGATAAGGGTGGCCCTCTCCAGACAATCATTATGGCGAAACGTAGTTCGCGGGTACAGCTAGTTAGAATATAATGAGCACTGAATGGTTTGAAATTCCATTATCTGAGTTGGCAACCGGAGTATGTGAATTATGGGCAGGGGTCGAACGAGGTTAGTACAATATTTTTTTTATTATTTTGATACAACTATGCCCAATAATATTATTTAGATTGGCGGTGGGTTAATAATAACGCCTTAGTCTACTGAAAAACATGGATTTAAAAATTAATTTGAGGTGACCACAAATAATAACATAACAGTTTATATACCTAATGTGACAAGTGGCGGCAAGGATAAATATTATAATACTTACTGTCTATTATTTGCACGAGTAGGGTACATATTCTTCTTCTTCTTCTTTTTGCTTGGTGGCGTTTCCCTTTCGGATTTCGCCAGAATCGAGTTTTTTGCTCAGTTTTCGTTTTTCAGATGGATGGCCTTGTAAGACTCTGCTTTCTTGACATGGACCGCGAAAGTACAATGGGTAGGTGTATTTTATTTATTTATTTATATTAGTTAAAACTACTTTGCCAGTTGATACCTGCAAAGAGGACATACACAATAGAGCACACACTGTTAGTAAGCAGACAGACAAATTATAATTTAATACTATTGTTAGTTATGTAATCACAAAGAACATCAATAAAGGGAGAATGTACATAAGACAGGAGGGTATTAAAATTTGTGGGTTTAGGAATGTGCACTGGAAGGATGTCATATAGCGAGACTGGATATTTGGGACAAATAAAAAAGATATGTTCTACAGTTCCTTCATCCAGACCGCATTCACACAATGAGGTGTATGACACAACTAAATAAACGTGAGTAAATCCGAAAAGTGTTGTTTCATTTAAATAATAGATGATTAAACGAACTTCTCAAGTGAAGTTATATGACCCGCTCCCGCTTCATTCGCTTCATTCGGGAGTCCTTTCCTTAACCTTATATCTACTAGGCAACGTTCGCACAATTTTTACAAGACATGTAGGTATATGTATGACTATAAAAACAAACGTCATGTCATTCACTCGGTCATGCTTTTGCTCAGTTCTTCATTTTTTAGGGAAAGATGTAAGCTTTTTGTTAAAAGTTAATTGAAACTAAACATTCCCCAATTTTTTAAAATTCCCGCGTTTTGCTAGTTTCAGCTTTTACTAGCTAGACTACTACTATTTTTGTGCTTTCCATGGAGTATTAATATTGAGGTATAATAAATGTGACAGTCGATTTGAATACTTACTCTTTCTTTTTGTTCGCCTTTATACAAGGGTGGTTTAAAAGCTATGAGTTAGGCGGTAGCCCCCCAGAAGTGCTATGAGGAGCCGGGGGGCTACCGCCTAACTCATAGCTATCACTCGCTATCGCTTTCGTGACATTAGAACAATAGAGAGAGAGAGAGAGAGAGAGAAACATTTATTGACGTAAGACAAAGTACAAATACATAACATGGACCGATTGTTATTTACACACGTAACGAAACATAGATATCATAACATTTTAATAGTTCTAATGTCACCTGTGACATTAAAACTATTGCTTTAATGTCACGAAAGCGATAGCGAATTATCGCTTTGTGATAGGCGGTAGGGCCGCCGATAGTTAATTTTTATCGAAAGAAACTTATAGGACAAATTAAAAACTGTAGGTTAGGTTAGATATTGTGACCACATTTGGAGGAGTAGATTGGGTGCCGGCAGGGCAGCCTCACCTACCGAATGGTGCAGATGATGACCGGGCACGGCTGCTTCGGCCATTATCTGCACCATGTTGCACGGACGGAGCAGACGCCGCAGTGTCACCATTGCGGCGCTCCCGACGACACGGCCGGACACACCCTCTCGGAGTGCCGCGTCGCGACCCCATCGCGACGCATTAGCCCTCGCGCTTGGCCTAGGTAGGTGTGCGCCTGTCGCGCTGGCCAGCGTCGCACGCGAGATGCTGACCGGCGCGACGGCGTGGGAGGCTATCGCCTCCTTCTGCGAAGATGTGATCTCGCAGGTAGCGGAGAAGACGCGAGAGGAAGATCCTCTCGCTGCACCGCTCCGGCGCAGGTGGTTGGGTAGGAGGAGGCGCGCGTTCCTGGACGCGCGCCACCAACTCCCTTAAGCAAGCTGGGGATGAAATGGAAAGGCCGGCCGACAACCGGTTGGGAGACACTTTTCTACCCCTGGCCTCAGTCTGGGGGTCGAAATATTGCTCTAGTCGACCCCTCCGTAGAAATAAGACCTGGCGCTTGGGGTCAGCTACGCTGGCTCACCGACGGGCATATTCTCCAGAGGACGCACTCGGGGAATGGCTAACGCCGATCCCGATTGTGCCCCTACGGAGGTAGAAGTTGCTTGGAGGATGGTTTAGCCAGGTATGAGGTTTATACCCGAGTCCAATGGCAAATCCTTGGGGCGGCCTTGTCAGCTTTCAGCCCTTTGTTGAATCATAAAAGGGATTCCGCCGCCTTTAAAAAAAAGATATTGTGACCACCATGGAATTATTCCTCAAACAGGAATGAGCTCTTTAAAATATTGTTGTTCAAATTTGGACTTTATTTCTATGAAAATAAAGACTAAACACTTAAAAGTGTGCCGAGAGAGATAGCAATAACTGTACCTTTTATCCCTTTCCCACAGTGTTGCTACTGTTGTATATTTTATAATTTAGTAGAACAGTTATGAAACAACTATTGGTAGATGAAGATTTTTTATTATTGTTTATTTTAATTACTTTTAACGCCCAAAATACCTAAATTTTTTTTGTAATAATTATAACATAAAATAAATTAAATTATCATGTTAGCCTACTGTTAATAATTATAACACTATGATTTTACGTCCAGGAAATATTCTAGTGGTAGTATTCAAAAAATGTTATATTGCAACAACGATTCTTTGTCAATGTCAGTAATTTTCGTTGTCATTGTAGTAGGGTGACCACATGGTATGTACCTAACATAAATATTATCGCAATTTTTAACATTTTTTAATAAAAGTAATTTATATTAGTTATTTATTGTTTAGCTTACACGATGCGATGTTAAGTTATTCGAAAAAAGAATTGGCATTAACATTCTGTTCAAGATATTGGCGAAACCACAAAAGTTTTAAATATTGTTGAAACAATTCGACTCACACTGATGTTTTTAATTCTTTTCTTCTTAAAATATTACTCATTCTTGTACTAGG
This sequence comes from Schoenobius gigantellus, assembly GCA_963935595.1. Taxonomy (NCBI): domain Eukaryota; kingdom Metazoa; phylum Arthropoda; class Insecta; order Lepidoptera; family Crambidae; genus Schoenobius; species Schoenobius gigantellus. The sequence goes on from OZ012553.1 coordinate 1,546,305, forward strand.
TATGTATTTAAATATCACAGATTTTAGTGTTGACTCATTTTTGACAAGTTGACATATTTGATTATCTGTTATGTGGCGGTGGGTTCAACATTATACATATACTGATTGGAAAGACCCATCTATTGAAAGACAATCATTGACATTCATTATTTTTAAAATAATTCTTATATTAATAAAACCTATCTTGTATTGAAAAGCAGATATAAAATTCTTTTGCGCAACCCATTTTGAAATATTAGAATAGAATATAATATTTCTTTGTTGTACAACACCAACCAGCTTAAAGTCAACGTATAAATAATACACTTAACACTAATTGTACAAAGGGAGACCTTGTCGCTAAAAGCGATCTCTTCCTTAACAATCGTGGTTATTAAGCATATTATGATTTTCAAAAGCATCTTTCAGGTTAAATGTTATTGTTTTTTATGAAAAAATCCCTATTTTGTAGAATTTGTGGTCACAAATTTACGAAAGAGACAAACGGTACAGTTATTTATCTCTCGCTCGGCACACTCTCTCACTCTCACTTAAGCAAGAGCTCATTCCTGTTTGAGTAATAATTTCATGGTGACCACATACTGAACTGAAACTGCACTTTTCAAGCTGCGGGTCCGAATAGCAATCGACGTCTATAGGGACCATATAGGGACCGACTGCCCTACCGCCTATCTCATGGCGATCACTCGCTATCGTTGTCGTGACATTAGAACAGTAGTTCTAATATTAAAACTTTTGTTCTATGAGATAGGCGGTAGGGCTACCGTGGGGGCTACCGCCTAACTCATAGCGATCACTCGCTATCGCTTTCGTGATATTAGAACAATAGCTCTAATGTCACCTGTCAACTATGTTCTAACTAATGTCATGATAACGATAGCGAGTACTCGCTTAGAGTCACTTAGTCCGAATACACAAGCACATAGTAAAAAAGGGCCATTCCATGTATATTCCATGTTTATTCTAAACGGATCCGGGGGGTTATTGTCTAAGATTTGCGGCGGCATTGCGGCCTCAATACAAGACTGTCTTGACTATCTAATGAAAAAAGTAATGGATGCACTTCGACTTTGAAAATTAAAAGCGATCGCGATAGATTTTTGTTACACAATCAAGCCCCCCTAGCACGACCGCCAAAACATGATATGATTTCATCGTATTTTGACCTTAGACTATAGAAACGAATAGACATGAAATACCTACGAAAAAAGCGTGCCAACATTTGGGTTGGTGGTCTAAGATGGCGGAAATAAACTAGGGACGCTGCATCCAAGATTCCACACTTTTTATGTTTTTCTTTATAGAATTCATTAAAAAATTAATAAAAAACGTATAACTGTAAAATGCACTCACAAATAATGCTCACCGACTGATATTTTAGCACAACAACAAACACGGTGCTTTGTAATGACGGACTGAACTGGACGCAAAATTTGAAACATATAATAACATTGCGAATCCATTGGTTTAGTTAATCTGAGATTTTGACAGTTCACCGCGCGACAGTTCAGTAATGGTGCGTTCCGAATTGCGATAAAAGCGATAATATCGCGAATCCGACCAAATTAAATCGTCACAAAATATAAGGGCTATTGAATCAGTAGGTTATGTTGTGACTTTGGTCGGATTCGCGATATTATCACTTTTATCGTTTTATGGAACGCAGGGTAAATCGCTTTATCATATCGTGTTTTGATGGACGTGCTACGGGGGAAGGGGTGGGATGTGGGATCTATTTATTCTTATAATCTGTGCCAAGGAGTAATATACCCTGCCTGCGTTCCGTAAAACGATAAAAGTGATAATATCGCGAATCCGACCAAAGTCACAACATAACCTACTGATTCAATAGCCCTTATATTTGTGACAATGGGGGTAATTCTGAAGTTACCTGCACTAAAACTAAAACTAAAATTAAACATATAATTTTAAATTAGTTTTAGGTAATTCGTATTCTGAAACGCCGGACTCTCTAAATTTAAACTGTATTTGACAATTTCTTAAATTGAATACACAGATTATAAATACACCTAGTGCTGTAGAAAAACGGGATAATTTAGAAACATTGAAAACAGCTATATTCTACTAATTTTACTATCAGAAATTGTTAATTTAAGATTTGATCGTATTTGTAAATAACAGAAAAGAAATTTTATTATTTATCATTCATTTTATCACAAAAGAAAAATTATTCGACATTTATTCTGCGATTGTGAAGGCTTCGCGCCTATGACATGAAAGAAAAAATTGCGTGGTAGTCTGTAGTTGTATAGATAGGTAATTCGTGACTTCCTCTGAATTTTAAAATTGCGTATTTTGTTTCATTAGTAATTTTTGTTTTCTTTTCATAATAACCGCTGTTATTTATTGACAAATAATAGTAATTGCTAGGCAACAAATCTTAGATAGGCACACTTCTATCTGCAGATAGAATATTAATTTCTGTTGTAAGAGTAAATACATACATACATGGTTATGTATGTATGTATTTACTCTTTACCTATCATCTAAATGTCAGTACTATTAGACTACTTGGGAACAAACAAATTACAACTCACGACTTGGCAATTGATGCTATAAAAGCCTTTCCTATTGTATAATAAGTTTCCTGGTGCTGTAGGGTGTGTCAGTGGTGGAGCAACAATACCAATATGTGTACCATTTTTTTTAACGTTGGGAAATGCGTTACGCATACCTCGCGCTTGGGTAGGCGCGAGGTTATGTCGGACTCTCCGCGGCCACTGGGGGCAGAGCGCCAGCCAGAAACTGCGGCCTACCGACTAAAACCCAACGATGCCCCCTCACAAACGCCTTGGCACGAGAACGTCCATCACCGCCGCATCCTCCCCGTCACCTGACGAAGAGGATACGTCGGGGAGGGACGCCCCGTCGCCGGACAAGGCCATGGGAACCCTTTCGGACACTTCCATGACCTCGTCAGCGTCTGCTCGCTTATGGCGAGCCCCTCTCACCTCCCTAAAATGGGAAGGCCGGCGATGCTCCTGGGCATTAGGAGTATCGACGACTGGCGGTGGCCTGTGCAATGCAGGACTCGGGCTTCCCGGGCCCGCGTCCCGCTGGTCACCGTCAGGAGGAAGAAGGCGGGCGAACTGCCGCCTCCTCCGCCCCGTTCTTTTGCGGCGGCAGGGATCTGCCGCTGGGTGATCTTTTCTGGCCCGTTCTGCCACCTCCTTCTGTGTGATTACCTCCACACAGAAGGAGTTTGCTGCATTCCAGGCCTCGACCAATATGTGTACCATCAACAGCTCGCAAGTGTGTTTGGCATTCCATATATTTGTAGAAACCTAAATATAAAAAGGACGGAGAATGTTAATGTATTTCTTAATAATTATTTCAAAATATTTTATTACAATGTAAGTAGGTGCTCGCTCACTCTGCCTTGACAAGGTCCTTTTCTATTGCTGTTTTAGGAAATTAAATTTTTTTGTGGAGTTAATTTGCGCAATATTAAATCAGTGACAACAGTGACAGCTCTGCATGACCGAAGGCTGGCTAAAACCTTTAAATGTTCCGGTAAGGAGCCAATCTGTACTTCAGTGCAGTCTATAGCTTCTATAAAGTTGTGAGCGGATTGGCGAGGAAAACGAAATATTTTTCTAAATTTACGTTCGGGCATAGTAAATGGGGTCTGATTTGTCCCTCAACTTGCTCAGTTTTACTTTTTCTTCTCCTATTCTATAACATAAATAAGTCGATACTTTACAAATATACTTTAAAACTATGAGGCAGGTATTTATCTAATTTCTTATATGAAACAAATATTTTACCTTTCTGAAGACTCTATTAATGCCATAACAACCAATTCATCATCCATTTGGCAAGTTGCACAAAAAAAATTGCCTTCGGTAATGTTAGAAAATCGTTAAAAAGTAACAAGATAAATTTAGACGGCACCTAAAAGTTCACCTCCTAAAATTAGTTTGACATATTTAAAATTATAGGAAAAATTAGATTTAGGAAGCATGTCAGAATACGAAAATAACATCTAACACTAAATTGAGTAGTTTAGTAACGTCACTCTTAATTTTAGAGTTAACTTGTGAGTTCTGAATACCAAACGGTGATTGACATTTCTATTTCTAATTTTATTTAGTTATAGTATTAGGTGGTCGCTTTTTTTTTTTTTTTTTTTTTTATGAATGCTGGATAAGCGTTTGGCCTCCATCTCACCTGATGGAAAGTGATGATGAGGCCGAAGATGGGACACGCCTAGCCAGAAGGTGCCTATTCACTCTCATCTTGAATAACTCCAAGTTATATTGCTCAGGGAACAAATCCGCGGGCAAAGAGTTCCACTCCCTTGCCGTTCGCCATATGAATGAGGAAGCGCATCGCTTCGTGCGTTTAATTGGAATATCAATGACAAAAGGGTGGAACCCCAGCCGCCGTCTGGTTCCCCTGAGATGGAAAGGAGAAGCCGGAATTATTTCATGTAATTCCAAAGCACACTCTCCGTGATATATCCTATAAAATACCGATAAACATGCCACCTTACGACGATGTTCGAGGCTCTGAAGCTTGGCCCCCGTTAATTTGGTGTCACCAATGAGGGTCTTAGCACGCTTATCAATAGAATCAAGGGCCGCTAGTTGATATTTGGCAGACCCATCCCACAAGTGGCAGCAGTACTCCATACAAGATCGAACTTGTGCTTGATATAGTTGGAGCAACTGTTCCGGTGTGAAGTACCGCCTGACCTTGGAGAGAATGCCGAGCTTCATAGCCGCAATTTTGGCAACGGTTTCTATGTAACTACCAAAGTTGAGATTGTTAGTTACTTGCATACCAAGTAGGTGGAGATGATCAGTTACCGGTATGGATATACCACGGAAAGTCGGAGTCAGATAGAAAGGACTCCGTTTAGTGGAGAACAAACACGCCTGCGTTTTGCTAGTATTAAACTGGACCAAATTAGCGTCACCCCATTCAGAGACCGCCCGGAGTGTAGAATTCAAACGGTCCATCATCGACTCCCGACAAGACCGGATCTCCTCTTTATTGGCCTTTGCATTGGAGACATATCTATCAACGACTGTGGTGTCATCGGCATACCCGAAGGTTCCAGGCACCAACAAGTCGTTGACGTGCAGAAGAAAGAGTGTTGCCGAAAGTACGGAACCTTGAGGAACTCCAGCATCAATAGTCAGTTGTTCGGAGCAGCAGCCATCTAATACTACTTGCATGGAACGTTCACTCAAAAAGTTCGAGATCCAATTGCAGAGGTTCTGGGGTAGACCATACGATGGAAGCTTGCCTAACAGGCTAGAATGCCAGACCCTGTCAAAAGCTTTGGATATGTCTAAAGAGACTGCGAGAGCCTCGCCGTGCCCATCAATAGCTTCTCCCCATATATGTGTGGCATACACGAGAAGATCTCCCGTTGACCGGCCCTTTCGAAAACCGTACTGACGGTCGCTGAGGAGGTCATTATCTTCAAGGTATGCGAGGAGACGGTTGTTTAGAACACGCTCCATACATTTACACAGCATGGACGTGATTGAGATAGGTCGATAGTTAACTGGATCGGCTCTACTACCCTTCTTAGGTACTGGTTGTACATTTGCTAGCTTCCAAGACTTGGGATCGCTTCAGAATCACCCCCAATTTAATTTGGTCGGATCCGCGATATTATCGCTTTTATCGCAATTCGGAACGAACCACTTTGTGGCCAAGGATCTGTCATGATGTGTCATCTGTCAAGGTGGCAGCGTGATGAATTGTTATTATGAAGGAGGAAAAGCGCGGGAACTTCACATAGTAAAGGCGGGCTCTTTAAAATATTTTATTTGTAATTTTTTAATTGTAGTCAGTTACTTAATAAAACACAAATTAAAGAGGTATATAACATATAGGCATTAAATAATATTATAGGCAGATATGGGGAAGCGGAGTTCGAGAAAAAGAAAAAAAAAGGAGGATGAACCGGAGTCTGGTGATGCAGATAGGGAGACAGATGAGGTAAGGTTGGTAGAAACGGATATGTCCTCTTCGGACAGTGATGAAGAAATAAGCAATGCAGATAGGTACAAGCCTTATTATGTTACTGACTATATACGCAGATATCCAGAAGAAATTAGCGGCACTGAATTTGTGGTTTTTGTTGAGTCATCAGACATCCAGAAACCAATTGGAACAAGAGATCTTCTTTCTTTGTCAACTTGTTTAAAGCGCTTTAACAAAGGCGTCAAATTTTTAAGAAATATCAATAAGTTTAAGATAGGTATTTATTTTGAAAAACCAGACTTGGCGAATGCCTTTTTAAATAATAATACCTTCTTGAAAGAATACAAATTCAAAGCCAGTATTCCTGCTGCTACAACTGAGGTGTCCGGAGTTATAAGAAATGTACCTACCATTATATCAAACAAGAGAATATTTACTATGATAACAAGTACAAAAAAAATAATAACAATAAAAAGAATAATGAAAAAAATAAATGTGACTGAGGGTTTTATATTACAACCTACAACTACAGTAATAGTGACATTTGCCACTTCCATTTTGCCAAATCATATAGATATTGGTGGTTGGAGACATGATGTGTCTCAATATATACCACCAGTTAAGCAATGTTACAAATGTTTGAGATACGGACATTTGGCAAAATATTGTAAAAATTCTGAAAAATGTAGTATATGTAAAGAAAATCATAACTATAAGACTTGTACAGTTTCTATCGAAAAAGCTACTTGCATTCATTGTGATGGCAATCATACTAGTGTGTCTCCAATATGCCCAGTTAAAAAACAGAAAATCATTGAAAATAGAAATAAATATAAGCCTGCTTCTTATGCAGATATTACAAATCCTTTAAATTTTCCCAAATTAGAAAGTAAGACAAAAAATAATGTAGATTTGTTTACACTGCTCAATACTGACAGCAAGTGTCTCTCATTATTAGTTGAAACCATAACTAAATGTGTTTCTTTGCATAATACTCAAAATACTTCTATAAATTCTAAAAGTGTTTTAGAGGTCTTAAAAAATACTTTTGGTAAGCAATCAAATCCCCACAATTCACCCCCAATCAATTGAATATCGTACAGTGGAATGCTCAAAGCTTATTAAGCAATCAACTTATTTTTACGAAATTTCTTTATGACCATTTTATTCATATCGCAATTATATGTGAAACATGGCTAAAGCCTCAGAAGCAGTTTAAAATCAAAGGTTATCATATTGAACGTAATGACTGTGGCAACAAGCATAATGGTGTTGCTATTTTAATCCATACATCATTAAAATATCAAAAAGTAACATCTTATTTTGACAACTCTCTTCAAACAATTGTAATACATTTAGAACTAAATCAGAACACTATTTCAATAGCCAGTATATATTGTCCAACAAATTGTATTCCCAGTTTCTCTAAAAATAAGTTTAAACATTTCTTGAATTCTCTCCATAGGCCGACGATTATAGCTGGTGACTTCAATGCTCATCACTCAATTTGGGGATGTCCGTTATCGGATTCCAGAGGTAAGGATATTCTTGAGTGTTTAGATGAATGCAATTTAGTCCTGTTGAATGATGGTCAGGTCACAACTGTCGGTTCTCATTCTTGGAGACCCAATGGTTTGGACTTGACTATGGTATCTCCTTCATTAGCTCTTCGCTGCGAATGGTCAGTACACGACGATCCATTGGGCAGTTATCATTTGCCAACATTTACTAAGATTACATTCAATAGTAGTTCACAATGTTTTAACTCTCAAAACAATTTTCAGGATGAAAATGATTTTAACAATCGCATTAATCATAGATTAGTTGATTGGAAGTTGTATTCTTCAATTGTTAATAAGGATTTAGATAATTTTCAATGTAACCCTATTAGTAATCCAATAGATTCATACAACTCTTTTTGTCAAATCATTTTGACAGCTGCACAAAAGTCAATTCCCTCTCGTACCTCTCGGTCCGAATCACGTAACATTGCTACTCAAAACTTAAAATCAAAATATCGAACAGTTCCTTGGTGGAATAGTAATTGCGCTAAAGCTGTCCAGGAAAGCAAGCAAGCCTATCTTGATTTTAAGAATAATCCTTCTCAAGAAAAATATATTAATTTCAAAAGATTACAAGCTGCTAAAAAACTTACCATTAAGAGAGAAAGACTAAGTAGTTGGATAGAATTCTGTACAAAATTAAATCGATTGACACCAGTTTCAGTAGTATGGGGTAACATGAGAAAACTTACACATAAAACATATAAAAAGCAAAATAGTGATTTTTCGTGGGTCAGTGATTTTTTACGTAAATACACGCCTGACTTTGTGCAAAATAACAGGCCAATTGTGAAGGACAATAGTTTACCAGATAATCAGTCATTCCTCACTGATCCATTTTCTTTTGACGAATTAACTGCAGCTCTGAAATCTAGAAAAAACACTGCTTGTGGATTAGATAGTTTATCGTACAAGATGTTTCAGCTACTTAACACTGACAATCTTTATAAGCTTTTACAAATTTATAATATTTTATGGCAAGATTGCACAATTCCTCCTAATTGGAAAATGGACTGCTTGGTTCCTATTTTAAAACCTGGAAAAATTGCATCTCATCCCGATTCTTATCGTCCTATCGCTTTAACGTCTTGTGCTGGTAAATTATTTGAACAGCTAATCAAACAAAGATTGGAATTCTTCATAGAAAAGAACTCAATTTTACCTTTAAACCAGTTTGGGTTTAGGCGAGGACTTTCGGCTCAAGAAAGCTTAGCACATTTTTTTTTGGACGTCACTACAGCTCAAAAGAATATGGAGTATACAATAGCAGTGTTTTTTGATATAGAAGGTGCATTTAATAACGTTAATCATGGTATTTTGTTTGAATCTCTATTATCTTTCTTACCTGTAAAAATTGCTTATTGGATATATGCTTTTCTCACGGATAGAAAAGTGTATGTCAAAATAGATAATAAATTTTTAGGCCCTAGATTTTCGAGCAAAGGTGTATGTCAAGGAGGCATCTTGAGTCCTATTCTGTATATTTTGTATATAAGAAAACTAAATTCCATTCTTAATAATAATTTAGTCAACAATCTTCAGTTTGCTGATGACCTTGTCATTTATTGTAAAGGTACTAATGTATTAGATATTCAATTAACATTAAATAATAATCTAGTGAAGCTGGCAGATTACTTCTCAGAACTTGATTTAAATGTTAGCCTTTTAAAAAGTAAAGTTGTAATATTTTGCCCAAAATACAGTTCTCTACCTCTAATTAATATTACATACAGCAATCATACTTTGCCTATTGATAATTCAGTTAAATTCTTGGGTGTTATTTTTCACGAAAATCTTACGTGGGATTTATATGTTGATTGCTTGGTGAGCAGAGCTTTAAAAGCCACTAATGTAATTAGGTCCGTTACTGGATTGAAATGGGGTGCTGATCCTAAAATTGTGTTAATGCTTTATAAAGCTTTGGTCAGAAGTCATTTTGAGTATGCTTTCTTTTGTTACGATTCCGATCCAAAATACATAGATATTATTGATAAAATACAGAATAAGAACTTACGATTAATACTAGGTGCTATGAACACTTCCCCAATAAATTCTATGCAGGTCGAATGTCATTTACCACCAATGGTTATTCGCTTTGAATTTTTAAAACTTAAATTTCTTTTTAAACTCTTATCACGTTCGAATAATGATCTTTTAAATAAATTAAATGTATGTTCCACTAACACTCTTCTTTCAAAGAATTTCTCACATTTTATAAGTTTAAAAGAACAATGTAATATATTTTGTAGTACTACTTTACATTGTTATAGTGGCTCATATGCTAGTAAATTCTGTGACATTCATATTGTCCTACATAAAGATTTTAAAGATAAATATGATGTTTACGAAAGTCTACAGGCTTATAATGATTATCGATCAATTTATACAGATGGTTCAAAGACGAATGTAAGTGTTGCAGTAGCTATGTATGATGCAGGTAGTAAAACTGGACATAGTTTTAAAATGTGCCAAAATGCCAGCATATTTTCTGCTGAGGCGAATGCTATAATTGTAGCTCTTAACTACATTCAACAGTTCAGCCAATACAAAAAATGGATTATTATTACTGACAGCATGAGTGTGTTGATGGCTTTGAGAAATCCTTCCTTTTCATCAGTCACAAATCATTTAATATATAATATCCGAGATCAGATACATCATTTAAAAATAAATTATCAAATAGACATTATATTATTTTGGACTCCAGCTCATATCGGTGTATATGGAAACGAGGAAGTAGATAAACTGGCCAAAACTATGAACACTCTAGACGTACCTATAAAAAACATATCAATTTCATATACTGATTGTACAGCTCTAATCAAGAAAGAAATATTGAAGCTATGGGAAGAACACTGGAATAGTACTTTGCTCATAAAAGGGAAGTGGTATCGAGAAATAAATAATAAAATAAAACAACCCTGGTTCAATAGACACAATTACATAAACAGAAGATTTTTTACTATTATTTGCCGTTTGCGAATTGGGCACGGTCGATTCAATGACCATTTGTACCGGCTAGGCATGACTTCTTCCCCATCGTGCAACTGGTGCAACACCACCTTACCTCAATCTCTGCATCACCTTTTTTACGAATGTCCAATTTTTGCCCTGCAAAGAAACATTTTATTAGAAGAAATTTCAAAAATAATGAAACACCAGCAAGATCTACCGCGCTCTTTACAAAAACTTCTTTCCATTGAAAAATGCTTTGAAGCAATTTATGAATATGTAACCTCTACGTTTGGCGATTTGTGAATTCAAAAGAAGAATGAATAACAATAGTTTATTGCATACAGACTAGGCTGTATGGTTGACGCCTTTGCCTTTCCCAAATGGGATAAACAAAATTAAAAAAAAAAAAAAATGTTATTATGAATTTTCAACGAAATAACTTGAATTATCTATAAAATTACGTAATTCTTATCTTGTTGAGTGTATCGAAATAAGAACTTTGCGAGCAATTCAATTATTACTTCATTAGACGACACAATAAAATGAACTTCGCAGGCAAAGTAGTAATTGTTACCGGCGCAAGTTCCGGCATCGGTGCCTCAACAGCAGTATTTCTATCAAAACTCGGTGCAAAATTGTCTTTGACCGGCCGAAACACCGAGAACTTACAGAAAGTAAGCAAGGATTGTGAGAAATCTACTTCAACTTTTGTTGTTCAGGCAGACCTCACTAAGGAAAGCGACATTGAAAAAATTGTAAATAACACTATTGACCATTACGGACAACTTGACGTTTTGGTGAACAATGCAGGCATTATTGAGACCGGCACTATTGAGAACACATCTTTGGCTCAATATGATAGACTTATGAACACAAATGTAAGATCAATTTACTATTTGAGCATGTTGGCTGTACCGCATTTACTGAAAACGAAAGGTAATATTGTGAATGTTTCTAGTGTCAATGGAATCAGATCTTTCCCTGGTGTACTTGCTTACAATATCTCTAAGGCCTCTGTTGATCAGTTTACCAGGTGTGTTGCACTAGAACTAGCTTCTAAAGGTGTCCGAGTCAATTGTGTTAATCCTGGAGTAATTTTGACCGAGTTGCAGAAGCGTGGTGGTTTAAGTGATGAGCAATATGCAGCATTTTTGGAGAGAACAAAGGAAACTCATGCACTGGGTCGGCCAGGAAAGCCAGAAGAGGTTGCAGCAACTATAGCTTTTCTAGCTAGTGATCTGGCTAGTAACATCACTGGGGCCAGTTTGCCAGTAGATGGAGGACGCCATGCTATGTGTCCTCGCTAATACAATACTGTTCGATGGTTATAAAACGACAAGGCCCTGATATTAATAAATAATGCTAAGAGAAATATTTTTACATAATGTTATATATTTTGGATGCATTTATTTGATTGATTATATACTGTAAATAATAATTGTTGGTTGGTTTTGATTTATCAATAAAATAATCTTGTTTTATATTCTTGTATATTTATTCATAAAACATAAAACAATATTATAAATCTTAAAGCAATTATCACATTGACCATCCTACTCTTAGTTTAAAATTTAAGAAACATGAAAGATAAAACGAAATAAATTACAAAGGCTTGTGATTCCTATAATTACTACATTACTTTGTTAAAAGTATTATCATTAGACCCAGCTATCGGAGGTGCAATTTGGTAGCTGTATTTGCTTAGAGATGGGTAAAAATAAATTTGAAATATTATATCGATACTTTTTCTCTACCGTAATGAAATCTTAGACAAAAATTAAACATGTTTATTTCGTTACAACTGACATGATTAAAATTAATAGGTATAAGTATATCTTAATTTTTAATGTTTATCAATAATAATATTTCACTAACTAAACTGTATACAGGATGTCCCAGAAGCCGACGTCAAGCCGAAAGCAGGTGATAGACTAACTCATATATGTTATCAGAAAAATATAAAAAAAAATCTGTCACCTATTTAAAAAAAAATCTAGCATTAAAAAAAATTGATAAAATTTACACCCTGTGACGGTTTTTTCACTGTTGTTGCTACAATTCTTAACTTTTCTAAACATTTTCTTTTGTTTTGTAATCCTGAATAATGTTTCTGTATACTCTAATCTAAAATTTAAAGCTGCTCCAAATTTTTTTTTTTTTTTTTTTTATGAATGCTGGATAAGCGTTTGGCCTCCATCTCACCTGATGGAAAGTGATGATGAGGCCGAAGATGGGACACGCCTAGCCAGAAGGTGCCTATTCACTCTCATCTTGAATAACTCCAAGTTATATTGCTCAGGGAACAAATCCGCGGGCAAAGAGTTCCACTCCCTTGCCGTTCGCCATATGAATGAGGAAGCGCATCGCTTCGTGCGTTTAATTGGAATATCAATGACAAAAGGGTGGAACCCCAGCCGCCGTCTGGTTCCCCTGAGATGGAAAGGAGAAGCCGGAATTATTTCATGTAATTCCAAAGCACACTCTCCGTGATATATCCTATAAAATACCGATAAACATGCCACCTTACGACGATGTTCGAGGCTCTGAAGCTTGGCCCCCGTTAATTTGGTGTCACCAATGAGGGTCTTAGCACGCTTATCAATAGAATCAAGGGCCGCTAGTTGATATTTGGCAGACCCATCCCACAAGTGGCAGCAGTACTCCATACAAGATCGAACTTGTGCTTGATATAGTTGGAGCAACTGTTCCGGTGTGAAGTACCGCCTGACCTTGGAGAGAATGCCGAGCTTCATAGCCGCAATTTTGGCAACGGTTTCTATGTAACTACCAAAGTTGAGATTGTTAGTTACTTGCATACCAAGTAGGTGGAGATGATCAGTTACCGGTATGGATATACCACGGAAAGTCGGAGTCAGATAGAAAGGACTCCGTTTAGTGGAGAACAAACACGCCTGCGTTTTGCTAGTATTAAACTGGACCAAATTAGCGTCACCCCATTCAGAGACCGCCCGGAGTGTAGAATTCAAACGGTCCATCATCGACTCCCGACAAGACCGGATCTCCTCTTTATTGGCCTTTGCATTGGAGACATATCTATCAACGACTGTGGTGTCATCGGCATACCCGAAGGTTCCAGGCACCAACAAGTCGTTGACGTGCAGAAGAAAGAGTGTTGCCGAAAGTACGGAACCTTGAGGAACTCCAGCATCAATAGTCAGTTGTTCGGAGCAGCAGCCATCTAATACTACTTGCATGGAACGTTCACTCAAAAAGTTCGAGATCCAATTGCAGAGGTTCTGGGGTAGACCATACGATGGAAGCTTGCCTAACAGGCTAGAATGCCAGACCCTGTCAAAAGCTTTGGATATGTCTAAAGAGACTGCGAGAGCCTCGCCGTGCCCATCAATAGCTTCTCCCCATATATGTGTGGCATACACGAGAAGATCTCCCGTTGACCGGCCCTTTCGAAAACCGTACTGACGGTCGCTGAGGAGGTCATTATCTTCAAGGTATGCGAGGAGACGGTTGTTTAGAACACGCTCCATACATTTACACAGCATGGACGTGATTGAGATAGGTCGATAGTTAACTGGATCGGCTCTACTACCCTTCTTAGGTACTGGTTGTACATTTGCTAGCTTCCAAGACTTGGGAACCACTCCAGTCGCAAGTGAGAGTCTGTACAGGCGGGTCAATACGGGAGCCAACTCGGGCGCACAGTTGCGCAGCACAATAGCCGGTATGCCATCAGGTCCGCTGGCTTTATTCACGTCTAGATTTCTTAGAACCTTAAGTACCTCTTTTTGGTGAAATTAGAAGAATATGCCATTTTTATCTAAATTAAATATTCAAAATCAATTTTTCGCATAGCTTTAACAAGCTGTACTGAAAAAAAAATGTACTATGCGAGTTTGGCAAGTAACTGCAAAAGTTGGCGCATTCAATAAGGATTCCAAAATGGTATGATACTTTGTAGATAATTTCTACGATTGCAGACAATATTTTTTTTCCAAAAACAGGCAGTTTTGAACAAATTTTTCTTACGTACTTAAAATTTATTCTAATGTACCCATGGTTTGCTTTAAGGCCGTAACTTTAACATTCTAGTTTGAGTGAGACCTGGAGAGTCATTTTACGAAGTGTGAGAGAGACAGATAGTGAAATAAATTAAATACACAAAAATTGTTTAACATAATTTATTTAAATGTCAAGATTTACAACAGGTGTTCAAACTGTCTTCCTTCAGCTCTAATGCAGGCTCGACATCTTCTTAAAAAAGATCGGGCTATCAAGCGGGCGAATCTTCCATTATTACCAAAATCATTTGCTTCTATTATTCTTTGCCGTAGGTCAGTCACAGTTTCGATTGGCTTTGCGTAAACTTTTTCTTTCACCGCTCCCCAGTAAAAGAAATCTAATGGATTTAAATCTGGGGAACGGGCTGGCCACGAGATAGTACCAGATCGTCCTATCCATCTGCCTGGGTATTCCTCATCGAGATATTCTCTTACTGAGCTGGCATAGTGAGCTGGGCAACCATCTTTTTGAAACCACATATCTCTTAGAATGTTAAGTGGCACATCTTCCAGTAGATTTGGTAAATCATTTTGTAAAAAATGTAAATAAACTTCACCAGTCAAGGCATCTGGAAGCTCAAAAGGACCTATTATTTGTCCATTTAAAATTCCGGTCCACATATTCACTTTAAATCGATATTGTGATCTATCTTGCCTCATCAAATGAGGATTTTCGATATGCCATTCGTGTAAGTTGTGTAGGTTCATGTAACCACTCCTAACCCTGACCTTTATCCTATCCCGACCTAGGTTTATCCTTATTCCTATCCCCCCACCTATTCCGATGTTTTAAGTGGTAGAGTAGTCTAATCATGAGCGCAAATACAAGAGATAATAGACTACCCCAGGAGGGTACCAGCAATGGAGAGTCCCTCCCTGAGCTCGGCTCAGCCCCGGTGGCTGGGACGAGCTCAGGCCGCCCTTCGTATTCTGGGGGGGGCAAGTTTGCGCGTCTGTCAATCTCGTTCGATGGGGGTGCCTATGGCATCTCCAAACAGGGCTCGCCGAAAGGTGGGTCCAAGGAGCCTAAGTGCTCAATATTGGGAGGGAGGTCTGACGTCCCCTGTGGTGCGCCGGACCCCGGAAAGAAGGCTTCTGTACCCACAGGGTCTTCTCACCAAAGGGGCCCGGCGCCTGCGGGAGGGTCAGGGCTTCCTTCAACAACAAAGATAGGGACTGGGCTCCAGGAGCCTGAGAGATCGGGAACCGGGTCTAGTATCTTTACCTCATACTCTGACTGCGCGGGGGCGGGGGGGAGGGAACTGGCTGATGGGAACAATACGGGCTCATCGGCTGGGCCCTCCGTCCCGCCTGTTGTGCAGCCAGAGGGTGTTAGGAAGAAAAGGAGAAACAGGTGTGGGTCAACAAAACAGCGGGCTCGCCTTGTTAAACAACAAGCACAGGAGAACCAGCCTGATGGTAGTGCTGCTCTCAAAAGGGGAAGGGAGGCTATCAGTGATGACTCGCGGGCCGGTGGTCAGGGACAACCGAAAAGGGCCAAAACTCACAGCTATGGTACCTATCGAGACGCTCTCGAGGTTGTCAGGCTAGCAGTCATCCCTGATGATTACCCTAACACGTACCTGGTGGAGGGGGACCAACAGAGACTGATGGAGCTCGTTACAGAGAAATTCATGGCTTCTGATGATCCCCCTCCACGATGTTTAATAGGCCAGACGGTGATAATAGGGGTTGTTTTTGTTGAATGCAAAAACAAACCGTCGGCAGAATGGCTCCTAGCAAATGTCACAGGGATCTGCATAGGAGATGTCAAGGTGAAGGTGGTCGATGCTGCGGCTGTTCCAAAGCCTGTTAAAATGGCATGGAAGAGCCGCAACATGAGGCTACTCGACACTAAGCAGGCCTGCTTGGCACTTCAGAGGTACAACCCGTCACTGAGGACGACTGACTGGAAGGTCGTCGACACTAAGGTGGAGGGGAACCGGATACGTCGGATCGTCCTCATGGACGGGAGGTCCGCTGATGTGATCAAGGAGGCGGGGTACGTCCTAGAGGGCTGCTTCGAGTTGTGCTCGTTCAAGCTGTTCGCGGAAGCACCGGAAGGTGGGGGCGAGCATGGCCGAGGTAGTCCGGGGGCAGATGAGGCTGTGGCTGGTCCTAGTGAGGGGGCTAGCAGCAGCGAAGTAAAGGCTGAGGCGGGATTGTTGGGTGAGGCGAAGCGGGATGGGGAGGACGACATGGTGGGCCTGCCCCTGTCGCAACAGTCGGCGGGGACGGACGACATCATGGCTGATCTAAACCAGCTCTGCTTCGGGTCGCCGAAACAACAAGCGCCTTAGCTGCAATTTGTAGAACAACTGATGCACCCATCAAACCAACAAGATGGAGGGACTAAGGTGTGTACAAATTAATCTACACCATAGTAGGGCTGCAACTGCCATTATGGCCAAGCAGCTTAAGGATAATAAACATGACATAGCCCTGATACAGGAACCTTACATATACAAAGGTGAAGTCAAGGGCTTAGATAACACAGGGGGGGTAATTCATTATTACTGCCCAACAAATGACACTAGGACATGCATTTATGTAAGGGACGGCATTGTTGCTAAACCCTTGCGTTCGCTATGTTACAGGGATCTGACTACACTGAAGATCAGAACGGAGGGAGGGAACCCAGGAGAAAGTGTTGTAATTTCCTCAGCTTACCTACCCTACGAGGAAAGGGATCCAGTCTCTGCTTATTTGAGGAGGCTGATCGAAACACAGGGGCAAAAGAAGCTCATCATTGCCTTAGATGCTAACGCACATCACATCGTGTGGGGTAGCACTGACACGAACAAACGAGGTGAAGACCTACTGGAATATCTGGTAAGTTCATCTTTATATACACTCAATAAAGGAACCACGCCCACGTTTGTTAACAAAAATAGGGCTCAGGTAATTGATGTTACGGTTGCAACGGCGCAAGCGCTGCCATCAATTGACAATTGGCATGTGTCGGGTGAAGTATCACTATCTGATCATAACTACATATGCTTCAGGTATAGGACTAACATAGAATTAGGCACTATACGAAGGAGAAATCCGAGGAATACCAATTGGGATTCATATCGGAAAGATCTCGAAACCGAATTAGGGGTCACTTCTGCAAGGTTAAATTCAATCACCGAACTAGATATTGAAGCTAGCCGAATTAACAAAGGTCTCTTGCACGCCTGGACAAAGAATTGCCCGGAAAAAGAGACAAAGGTTAGGAAGGTTCAGTGGTGGACACAGGACCTTACTAAGCTTAGGAGGGAAACAAGAAAGGCATTCAACGAGGCTAAACGTAGAAACGAGTACTCGGAGTATGCAAGGAAGCTTACTGAATATAACACTGAAGTAAGGAAGGCTAAGCGCAGGTCATGGCGTAACTTCTGTGAGTCAATAGAAACAATGCCAGAAGGCATGCGTCTTAGCAAAGCCATGTCTAAAACTAAAGCAAACCCACTCACAGCAGTGAAGGATGCTAGTGGTAGACTAACGGAAACCGGAAGTGAGGCATTGGCCGTTATGTTTGATACACATTTCCCGGGTTCAACGGTAATTAACCCTAACGCTGGCGAACAAACTCCAAGGGAATGGCTAACAACCACTACCACGAAGGAGGACTGGACGTCAGCTAAAAAGGTAGTAACAGAAGAAAAAGTACGATGGGCAATTAATAGCTTTCAGCCATATAAATCTCCCGGCCATGACGGGGTATACCCTGTATTACTACAACAAGGTGAAACAATACTGGTCCCTATTCTATGTAGACTCTTTAGAGCCTGTATAGCATTTGGATATATACCAAAAGTGTGGACACACATAAACGTAAGCTTTATACCGAAGCCGGGAAAGGCTGACTATGAACAGGCAAAGGCATTTAGGCCTATAAGTCTCTCATCATTCTTGTTAAAGTCGATAGAGAAGCTTATTGATAGATACATCAGGGACGGTCCGCTCAGGAAACGACCCTTACAAGGCATGCAATGTGCCTATCAGGCAGGCAAATCAACTGAGACTGCTCTACACTATGTAGTGAGCAGGATTGAAACGGCACTGGAGTCAAAGGAGATTTGCCTAGGTGCCTTCCTTGATGTGGAGGGGGCCTTTGACAAGACCACATTTGAATCCATTAGCAGAGCGGCAAGAAAGCATGGCATCAATGACACCATTATAAGATGGATAAATTGCATGCTAAAGAGCAGAGTGATAACTGCAAGTATACTAGGCGATACAATGAGCGTCTTAACAACCAAAGGATGTCCGCAGGGAGGAGTCCTCTCTCCCATACTTTGGTGCCTAGTGATAGACCCATTGATCGAAGAACTGAACAAAGGACCACTGAGAACAGTGGGATACGCGGATGACATAGTCATCTTGATTAATGGCAAGGTGCCGAGCGTGGTAGTCAACCTAATGCAAAAGGCTCTACAACAGGTTGAGCGCTGGTGCAGGGAGACTTCCCTTAGCATCAATCCGAAGAAAACTGTGATTATACCATTCACAAAAAAGAGGAAGCTCAACAGAATGAGAATTCTCAAATTGTACGGCACGGAAATTCCATGGTCCACGGAAGTGAAATATTTAGGAGTCACCCTAGATAAAGAACTTACGTGGAAAGTACATGTAGGGCTCACTATTGAGAAAGCCACAAGGGCCTTCAACATGTGCCGCTCTACCTTTGGTAAAACCTGGGGCCTCAAGCCCAAGATCCTCTATTGGATTTATAAAATAATGATACTGCCGATCGTCACCTACGGAAGTATAGTTTGGTGGCCCAGAACAAAGCTGGTCACGTGCAAGGAACTCCTACGAAGATTCCAAAGACTGGCCTGCATGGCTATAACGGGGGCGTTCAAATCCACTCCTACGGCGGCCCTAGAGAGATTTCTCAATCTCGAACCACTGCATATTGTCATACACAGAGAGGCCTTGAGAGCACTACACAGGCTCAGCACTGTGGGACTGTGGAATGCGAACTTGCCACGGACAAGACACACAGAACCAAAACCTAAAGAAGAGATTCTGTTGCTGGGCATGACTAGCGACAGAATGACACCTAAATATATATTTAGGAGGCTCTTCGAGGTTTATATTCCATCAAGGGAAGAATGGGACAAAGGGCTGGAACCTCCTCGGGGGAGCAGCATGATATGGTACACGGACGGATCAAAGATGAAGACTGGTACGGGAGCAGGCATATATTGCAACAAAACGGAAATTTCGGTTAGCATGGGCAAGTTGGCAACTGTGTTTCAAGCTGAAACATACGCCATTATAGCCTGTGCACAAGAGAATCTAGACAGAGGTCGTAAAGGCTTAAACATCTACATTCTCAGTGACAGCCAAGCAACGCTGAAAGCGCTCTTGTCACACAAGGTGGAATCCAAACTAGTGTTGAATGCGATCGAAGTTCTAAATAAATTGGGTAAAGCAAACACGGTTCGCCTATTCTGGATACCGGGTCATAAAGGTTTCACTGGAAACGAAAAGGCTGACTACCTGGCAAGGAAGGGTTCGGAAACACAAATGGTGGGACCGGAACCATTTGTCGGAATCACCCCAAAAACAGTCGAGACAGGCCTAAGAGCTGAATCACAAAGAAGGCACCAAGATGAATGGGCCAACCATAGAGGAATGTCACACGCCAAGCTCTTCATGGGCATGGATAACTGGCTCAAATTCACACTGAGCTCAAGCAGATCCCAGACTCGTCTAATAGCAGGTGCCTTAACCGGCCATTTTAGCACTAGGATCATGCTTACCCGGATGGGACATACCAGTTCCAAAACTTGTAGGGCCTGCAAGGAAGAAGAGGAGAGCATGGAGCACCTTCTGTGCCATTGCGATGCTCTTGCCTGCAGGAGACTAACGCTGACGGGAATGGGTTACCCAAAACCGGAGGACTACAGGGCTATACCACCGAAGGACATCATCAGGCTTATGAGCACGATTGACTGGACTGGATAAAGGTGGTGATGGCTTCAAGGACTAAACATGGGGAAGTACAAAAGATCCACGATGGGTCGAAGTGCGAAGGCTCTCATGCTGAGCCACCCCTACACTAAGATAAGATAAGATAACCATCTTTTTTAAATGTCGACTCATCTGACCACAAAATTTTTTCGAAGAATCGCGGATCTTCTTTGTGTTTTTGTAGCATTGTTTGACAAAAAGCAACACGGGGTCGATGGTCCCGGGGTAGTAGAGTTTGTACTCGCTGTACGTGGTACGGGTGTAGCTGATTTCTTTGCAAAATCCGATGGGCTGTACTTTTGGGTACTTCTGTGCTTTTAAGTACGTAAGAAAAATTTGTTCAAAACTGCCTGTTTTTGGAAAAAAAAATATTGTCTGCAATCGTAAAAATTATCTACCAAGTATCATACCATTTTGGAATCCTTATTGAATGCGCCAACTTTTGCAGTTACTTGCCAAACTCGCATAGTACATTTTTTTTCAGTACAGCTTGTTAAAGCTATGCGAAAAATTAATTTTAAATATTTAATTTAGATAAAAATGGCATATTCTTCTAATTTGGAGCAGCTGGCTTTAAATTTTAGATTAGAGTATACAGACACATTATTCAGGATTACAAAACAAAAGAAAATGTTTAGAAAAGTCAAGAATTGTAGCAACAACAGTGAAAAAACCGTCACAGGGTGTAAATTTTATCCATTTTTTTTAATGCTAGATTTTTTTTAAAATAGGTGACTTAGATTTTTTTAATATTTTTCTGATAACATATATGAGTTAGTCTATCACCTGCTTTCGGCTTGACGTCGGCTTCTGGGATACCCTGTATTTACCAAGAAGTTGAGTGCTAAAAACATGAATATTGTATTTTTTTAAAATTTCAATTTGGCATAGCAGTTCACAGAAAAAACAATACAATATTTTATTTCTACTGGAGGGACTGTACCAGGGTCGTCTGCTTAGGTACCTCCGTCTTACCTATTTCTGCCGCCGCAAAGCAGCAGTGCTTGCATTGCTGTGTTCCGGTTTGAAGGGTAAGATATGGCAGTGAAATTACTGGGTACTGTGACTTTACATCTTGTGTCACAAGTTGGCAACATACACTGTGGTTCTTGTGGGGGTTGCAGTTTTACTGCGAATCTCACAAGAGCCACATGTATTAAAGGTGACTGTTACCACTTACCATCAGGTGGGCAGTTTGCTTGTTTGCCAACTTTCTGCAATTAAAAAAAATCCAAACTAGCTTTCGACTCATCTTAGTCTGAAATGAGTGTTTTTTGGTAAAAATCTTATACTCTATATCAAATCGCCATAATACGCTTTCGCCATTTATTATATCGAGCATTTTTTCAATAAGTTGAAAAATAAAAATTGTCTCGTTTAGAATATATTTTAATATTTGTATAAATTAAAACATTCTTTTCCTATTACAGCGGCTTGAAGACGAATTACGAGAAATTAAAAACATTAACTTTCTGCCGCAATCAATAATTGTTAAGAAAAAGTATCGATATCGTCATCATAAATATTTTTATTTTACCCATCTCTAAAAACGTCAAACTACCAAATTGCACCTGCGATAATGGGGTCTAATTATCATAACACTTTTTAAAACAAACATTAAATTTAATTTTTAATATACAATTTATCTATTTAGTTGCAATGCAAGCAAGTTTATGTATGATAATAGAAGTCATTATAAACTTTACACTTATTTGTACAATAAAAATTCAAGAAAAATGACAAAATTTTATTGACATCAAAAAAGAAATTTCATTTATATGCATACACATGATGTCACGGTTAGCGCAAAGGTCGAGTGATTGCCTACTGCGCAACGGGTAGTGGGTTCGATTCGTGTAGGGGAGAAATATTTTGAATAGCCTACAGAAATTTGTTCCGGTCTGGGCGTATGTGCATGTGATATTCTATGTATGTAAACCCACGACACAGGAGAAAATCCTAGTGTGGGGCGACGTTTTTTTTAAAAAAAAACAAAAACAAAGTACCTACTGCTGCAGTAGAATTATATTTACTCTTTATGACATATCAACCCTCATATCTAGTAAAGTATTGTATTAAAGTAAAATATTTAAGTATATTCAACACTTGTACATACTATATTCCTGGCGATAGAAACGAGTAGAGCTCCAAGCTTTGGCTAAAGGGTGAAGGAATGATTCCAATAGTTATTGCTGGGCCATGAGAAAGTAATGAGTTCCCTCTCCTAGATGAATAATATTTCATACTATGGAGCAGAATTACCATGATTGGACTGGGTGATTGTTCTCACTGCTAAGCAGGTATCATTTAGTGAATATTATCATTTCAGCTTATTAAAATAATTTTGAGGGAGAATCTTCACGGTAGTTTGTCCAAAGCGCTCAACTAGTAATAAAGTTTTATTGACATGGTTCTACATCTATTAAATAAATATTTCATATGCGAGAAAATAGTCATTTGTAGTTGTCACATGTGAGCTGTAGGACAAGAGCTTTGGGCATAATAATTTAATGGCTAACAGGTTAACCTCTAGGTTGCCTCCAAGAAGCTTAATATTGATAAGTAGGTGTATATATAACAAGCTTGTACAAGCTTTGTTGAACAATCTCCAATTTGTACCATTGGCATATACATATATATGTCAATGGAACAATCGCTATAATTTTAAAAAGCTACTTTTGATTCAATAACAAATAAAGGTGGGACAGGAAAATTTCAATATTGATGTTAATTAGAGTCTGCAAGAAGAGAAATGTTGCATGTCACATTAAATCTTTTCTGTATATTCCTTCTTATCTTGTATATTTATGGACGCAACAGTTGAGCAGTGGGGACGGCTGCAAAAAGTTTTTTACATTCGTCGACGCAAGCTTTGATTATTTCTTGAAAGGCGACTGGCGCTATGTCTCTGATGACTGGCTCCCAGTTGTCGTTGATCACTTTATGGAGGATATCGCCTGGAAAATGCAAATAGCAATGTAGATCTTATACAAGAGAGTTTAGAGATTAAAGCAGAGTTTTCCAAACTATATTGTCTTATAGACCATTTGCGATGTTTTTCTATTTTGGGTAGGCCCCTGATCAACAACTAATGACAATATTAGCCATATTGTAATTTTAAAAAATTCATCACCCCTAAATGTGATTATTATTATTGAAACTGAAATTAATAGAAATCAAATTAAGAATCATCTTTATATGTGGGTTATTCAAAATTCAAGTATCCTGGATCCCCGTTTACATCTTAATCTCACAGACGCCCATTTTTTTTCGCACATATGGACCCCTTGTAGGTCTCTTTCGACGACGATGACGGCATAGTTTAGATATAACATGGAAGTGATACTTAGTACTATTAGTTAAAATTCTGTGGTGATAGCCCGAATTTTAATAAAGAGTCAAAAAAAATCAATAGCCTAAATTTAAAAAAAAACGATAGCAAAATGTGCACCAGTGGTTAGTTTTAGTTGTTGTGGTTAGACTGGTTAGTATGTATGCTACAGTTAGCTTTTCAATTGAACCGACTTCAAAAAAGATAGGTTATCAACAAAGGTAAAAATGCGAAAGGTAGAGAGCTTTTTTATTTTAAGTAAACTGTCTAAAAAAAGAATTAATTTGTGATTTTTTGAATTCGGTTTTCTTTTAAAAGTTTTGTAAATGTCTAGTATGGCTAAGGATGCTAAATATTACATTAGAAGTGCTTATTTTTATACCGGGTGTAACGGAATACCGCAATAATATTTAAGGTTGTTGATTAACAAAAATATTTTTTTTTGACTAGGATTCTTTTTATTTTTATTATATGCCTACTTTCGATTTAAAACGCTTAACACAAAGAGAATAGTAATACTGCTTAACAGTTCAGCGTATTAAATCGAAAGTAGGCATATAATAAAAATATAAAAAGAATAGTCATAAAACATTTTTTTTGGTAATCAACAACCTTAAATATTATTGCGGTATTCCGTTACACCCGGTATATACTTATTTAGCTAAAGTTAATAAAGATATTACAGAATATGCAATATGATTATATCGGTACCATGCTTAGTTGACAGACGTATTTTATTAGTAGGTATGCGTCAATAGATTGTTACTGAATACATATGTAATTGAAGCGTTATGATAATTCTCCGGTAGGTGTCCCACCATTCAGGGCAGCAGCAGGTCAGCCGCCGGCACCTTCCCGAAGAAGTCGTTGACGACGGCGACGCAACTCTTGATGATGCCCTTGATGGCGGGCGGCGCGATCTCGGACATGATCACCTCCCAGTTCTGGTTCGTGAATTTGTGTGTGGTTTCCGCTGGAATAGATGTGTGTGTAGAGTCCATGTCTTGGTGGTAGGTGGGTTAATGAGGTAGGTACATATCGAGTTGTTGGTAGGTGGGTAAAATGGGAGTAAGTAAAGTCTATTTTGTTAGTATAGGTACTCGTAGTAGGTACAAGTAAAGAGTTTAATTCGCAATTTTTATTGTATTCTGTTACGGTTGAACAAGATCAAGATTACCTACTGTTGTGACTGAAAAATTGTAAAATCTGCAAAATCCTTGGGATTTATTTTTCAATATATTAAATACTAGCTGTTGCCCGCGACTTCGTCCGCGTCAATTTCTATTCTTCGTTCCTATTGGTCGCAGCGTGATGTTATATAGGCTAAAGCCTTCGTCGATAAATGGACTATCCAACACAAAAAGATTTTTTCAATTCGAACCAGTAGTTCCTGAGATTAGCGCATTCAAACAAACAAAGAAACTCTTCAGCTTTATAATATTAGTACCTATAGATATAGATAATACGAATTTGTCGTTTTAAGTTGGCGAGAATTAAACGGTAATTTCTTAGGGTAATTTATTATATTGGTAAAACCTCCAAATTATTTTAAAGTTTTTGTGATTGGCTAAGTATGTATACCAGTGCCAGTGCAGCTCGTTTATCGCGCAGTGGCGTATACCTATGCACTCGGCTAAAGTTAGCAACGTCGGCCGTGGTCTGCCTTATGATGGGTGACCAAAAATGTGAAATATCTCGAGCTCCGTGCTTCTGAAGGCACGTCGAACAGTGGATTCTGCACCGGAACTCGTTCCGGTCGTGTCTGATAACCGTCCCATTGGATGGAACAGAGAGTGCATCTGCGTTTGCGCAGACACTCGTGCAGACACAAAAAGTCCTAGTGTCCGCAGAAAAGTTTTAGTGTGAGCCGCAAAGCCTGTAGTTCTCGTTTAATGTGACCTATTATAGCTGTATAGCTGATATAGCTGTGCCGGCGAACTACGTTTCGCTATAATAAAAAATAGTTTACGACCTATTCTCAGAGCTACCGAATATGCACAAAAATTTTTATAAAGATCGGTCAAGCCGCTTCGGAGGAGTTCGGTTACAAACACTGTGACACGAGAATTTATATTTACCAATTGAAAAATGTAGGTAGGTACCTACTTACTTTACCCGATTTGAAATTATTAATTATTTTTTTAAGTAAGATTATACATAGGTATTTATTTAAGTAAGAAAGAACTACATCTTTGTCTGTTAAAGACAAAAAAACTTCATCTGGCCTGGTAGTACATATATAACTTTTTGATAGACGCTACTACTTGTTCCTATAAATCGCATCGCACGGCAGTAAAGACACAATATAGAGAACGATACAGTAGCCCGACTCAGGCGTGTCTTTGAAATTTATACCTAAAGGTGAACTGGGCGCTAGAGTTGGTACCTACAAAAAATCAGTGAAGCCGGCTTTTGACTGTGGGATATAATGTAATATATATTACATTTTGAGATATAATATTTTATCGCTTGCCATACTTTTTTACGAGACCGTTCTCACTGTGCTATAATATATATTACACCCCAAACTGTAAATATTTTTTCGCCCGACCGAGCTATATTTGAAGGCGATATATTTTACCTCACGTTCCCGCATACCGCACCTCTGCCCCTGCCTCGCCTTCATTTCGAATCGTGACGGTCATGCGCACATACTTACATACTCGTAGCTGTCCGCGTGTTATGATTTTTGGGTATTTTGGTTCGCAATCTTTTCTTTACGTATTTACCACGTATTTACCTATTTACGTATTTATCCCTATAATGGAACATTTTATAGAAAGTGTTAGGAAATATCCTTGTTTACGACTAATCTTGAAGAGTATAAAATGAATGAAATTAAGGATGCTGCATGGAGAAATTCACTATAATCTTTTCTTAAGGCCTTACTAATAACCATTTCATACGCCTGATTTGGTTAAACAGTGTTTTGTCACGTTCACTCGAATGACATTTCAAATTCGAACAAAAGAGACAAAACTCTATTAAGCCTTTAGTCTATTAAGATTCGATATCCAGAATCGACGTTTATTGTATTTTTTCTAAATAATGAGATATGTAAATCGAATACTGCATCATCTTCGTCTGATAAACTATCGAAAGTACCTAGCAAAACAATTTCCATATTATCCATTTAATAACGAGAGGTCAACCGTTTCAATAAAAGACGTTATGATGTGATGATCATAGAAGCTGAACTATTCTAAAAAATATATCTGATAGTGAGAACAGCAAACCCGGGATGTAATATATAGCTGAACATGTAATATATATTACATCCTATAGTCAAAAGCCGGCTTGAACGTATACGTACACGCCGCGCGTGGGCGGCGTGTAGGTACGTGGATGGAGCACGTAACCTAACGGCCCGTTCCAGATAATCATTTTTAGCCATAAATACCAACATTTTTAGCATCTCTGCGTTTCATTAGCCGGTGATGCTAGTTTTTCTTGCTGGTTGTCATGCGTTTCATTTAAGCATTTTTAACACGAAATGCTAGCATCAAATACCCATGTTAATAGATGGGTCCTCTGATACCACTTTTTGACAGCTTTCAAATTTGACATTTGGAATCATTTTTTCATGAATCAAAAAGGATTTTCAGCGGATTTAAAAAAAAATTGAAAGATATATAGTATTAGCCAATTCTGATTTATATTATTAAAAATTTTAAGTGGCTGGACATGGGCTGGACTAAGTAGGTGAGGTGTCAAAATTCAGCACGAAAAATCAGTACCTACCTTGCGTTTCATTTGTAACAATTAGCGCGGCTAAAAATGTCAACATTTCTTATAAGAAACGCAAAACGAGGCTAACATCAGATGTTAGCCTCAGAAAGTAGCAGTGCTTTATCTGGAACGCAGGGTAAGTATCAATCTCGGCCGGCGCGCGGCGTGACGTGACACTGCGTTGCTAATGCAGCTAATGCTATGCCGTTTAGCTCGGCGGCCGTGTAAACGACGTTTGTATGTGTGCGTGCGCCGATTCGTCCCTTTATATGGAGTCAAGCTACTGTATCGTTCTCTATATTGTGGTAAAGAGCTGAGTATTTACCAAGCTCCTTATTTCCATTAAACAGGTTGTTGAACTTGAAGTAGGCGTGGTCCATCTTGTAGGAGTCCTTGTAGCCGGTGACCACCCAGTGCCCGTCCCTGGTGTCGAAGTCATACTTGATCACGATGTTCAGGTTCGCTGTTGACAAATCGACACATTGAGGGTATAGAGTGTGAAAAATCGAAATCTATTTTATACTTACAACTTTACATATTCTTTAAAAATGCTAAATGAGTCATAAAATGAATAAAATCAATAAAGAAAAAATTTCGTAGTCAGAACATATCCCATTATACTTACAAGCGTAAGCGGTTGAATATACACAGAGAGGTAAAATCTCTTCTGAGACTGATGGGTTCAATACAGTATGTGAGTATGGGATCGTCAACGAGTCTCAGATAGCTGGATCAAACCACAATAATTTTTAGTATCGCAGGAGAATGTTTTATATTAAGTTGTAAATTTAAAATTACTAGTTGTAAATTAAGAACTGCAGTTCGTAAACAGTTTGAGGAAACCAGTGCACATAATTATTGTGGAACAAGAACTCGCATATGTATCTGGTGCCAAGAATATAATGTAGCTTGGATGTTGACCTTAAATGTAAGTACCTACAAGTATAAAAATAACATTTAAAAAATTACTAAAAGAATGGCTATTAGAAAATTACGATAAGCAACGAGTTTTGTTTTCGGGGCCACGACCAACGTAGCGTACCAACAACGCTACAGGGTAAACCTGTAACCTTAGGCCTCGTTTACGGAGACGCGGGGCGTCGCGCGTCGCGTGTGGCGTGGCGTCTTACGCGCCATTTCAAGCAAAGGCGTGTAAAATCGCTTCTCCGTAAACGCACTCATACAACGCCATATGTTTGAATTCTGGGCGGGCCGCGCCGCGCAACGCCCCGCGTCTCCATAAACGAGGCCTTAGAATAATAACGCTCTAATGGCCTTACAAATAAAAACTTATACCGAGGATAATCCTCGGAATAATTTATTCTGTGTTTTGTCTTGTTTTAGCACATGTCAGATGTAATATGTCAAAATAAGACAAAACACGGAATAACTATTCCGAGGTTATTCCGAGGTATAAGTTTTTTATTTGTAAGGCCGTAAGCCTGTAACGTTGTTGTTACACTAACATTATTGGCCGAGGTAACGACATAATTTATTGTAAAATCGATACTCCTATTACAGTTGATAAGTTTCTTTCGGCCATTCTTCTTATCAGCTAGAAGTCATTGACAATATGTAGGTAAAAGTTATCCTGAATGGGTGGTAGGTAAAAAAATTAGAACGGCTCAAAAGAGATTTCCATCAGTCATATTTGATTAAAGAGTATCCTGAGTTTTTGATTGGTTGTTAGTGTTACTTACTTATCCTGATCTTGGCAGGGCCGCTGCCTCTGATGGGCAGGATGAGGATTTTGCCGTCAATGTCGTAGTGCGCCTTCACGGTGACGTTGGCTGTGACATCAACGGTGGCCTTGTTCCTGTCAGCGTGCATCCTGAGGGCACATGAGCAAAGGTAAGTTTTAATCAAACATTATCTATCTTTAGCACATAATAAATAATGGTACTAAGTATCTTTAGCTAAAAGTAGACGCGTTGAGAACTATTGCTCTAAGCTTTTTTTAATGTTAACGTTTATTGCTTAGGCCGCTTTATGACCGCAGCGTTCGCCTGTGTGATGTAATGGCGAAATTCTATACAAACATGCTATTAGTCTAAGAGGTCACGGTATTTTTCATAATGATCATGGATACGGGTAAATTTATTTTTATAGTTTGTAGAGTAATCCCCTAATGTGAATGATGTCGGTCTGCCTGCTATCAGTGGTTGCAACTTCGAGTTATAGAGCTTACAAGAGGCTTCATTGTTGCGAAAAAAAAACGATCAGAGAAATGGTCAGTTTTAGTACATATTCAAAGTATGGCGTCTCCGCAGATGAGACAAGTTGGTCTGGCGGTTCTCAGTGGTTGCATTTCAGAGTTATGATGCGCGCAAGTCACTGCATTGTTGCGAAAAAAAAACGATAACAGAAATGGTCAGTTTTAGTACCTATTCGAAGTATGGTATCTCCACAGGTGAAACGAGTTGGTCTGCCTGCTCTAAGTGGTTGTATTTCAGAGCTATCATTGTGTACGCAATACCCTTATTTGTGGAGAAAGCCTAAAAAATATCGAAAAACATGACAATCGGCGGATTTTTCAAATGCTCATTGACCGCTGCTGTCGTGTCTCGACTTGACACACACAGCGCACGCTCCTCCCCCCGCGCCCGGCCCCTGTCTGTAAGCGTGGAACAATCGTTGTGGGAGAGTGCGCTTGGGCACAGATTACTACGTAGCTTGGGCTCGTTTTTGGTGCTTTTAAATACAATTCAACCGTTACCTGCATTTTTACAATAATGTCGAAAATAAATACTACTTTAATTTTGTGGAACGCGTATGAACATCCCAAAGTACTATTAGCCTCCACGTTCACATGGTTTTGAAGACTTTTTTGGTGAGCTTCGGCGTATTTTTTTATGATGCTATCAACGAACTCTGTTTTAAGATCCCGAAGGAGGTCGTCATTTCTTACATACCAAAGAGCATTAGTGATGCCCCTCAGCACCTTATTCTGAAATCTTTGGATAATACACTTGTTGGTCTGAGCTGTACAGCCCCGTAGCTGTATTCCACAAGTCCACACTGGCATGAGGACTTGACGATATAGCAATAGTTTGTTAGCTATTTTCAAGGGGGAGTCTCTTCCTATTAGCCAATACATGTCTCTGTATCGTCGATCAAGCTGTTCTCTCTTTTTCTTGACATACACCATCCAACCTAATTTCACATCAAGAGCCATGCCATAATATTTGGCAGTGTTCTCATATGGAATTCGTCTGTTAATGTAGATATGGTGATATATTTTCTGTTTGTTACTAAAATCGAGGTGTACAGACATGGATTCATTCAATTTTATCCTCCATTTCTTTGTCCAATCATAGATCTTCTCTACAGCATTTTGGACCTTTTCTGCTGCTTCCTCATGAGTATCACCGATACCCATGATTGCAGTATCATCAGCAAAAGGTGCAATGGTGTTATTTTCCGGTTCTGGTATATAACAAGTAACAAGGGGTATAAAAGGTATAGGATCGGACTTAAAACACTACCTTGCGGAATACCAGCTTTTATACGTTTCAATTCTGAGAAGGCGTCTTCATACTTGATTCTGAATGGGTATTCAGCTCTAAAAAATATCTATAAAGCTCAGCGAACTGCTCAGGGAGCATTTGTTGTAGTTTATGAATGAGTCCGTCATCATGCCATACTTTGTCAAAGTCCTGAGCTACATCCAGGAATACTGTTGTGCATACCCTTTTGTCCTCTAGACATTTTTCGATTATGTTCGTGATTTTGTGCACTTGATCAATCGTCGAATGTTTCTCGCGAAAGCCTATTGAATTGAGAAATTGATGGTTTAGAATTAGGTCCAAGTTTTGTACTACTGTCTTTTTAGTAGGAGTTTCTCGAACAATTTTGACATTACTGATAATAGGGATATAGGCCTGTAATATGAAGTTTCACAAGGCGATTTCCCTGGTTTCAGTATCATATCATAATGACTTCTGCGACTTTCCACAGGGCTGGTACGTACTTTTGCCTTAGACAGGCATTTTATAAGAGTTGTTAATTTAACTATTGCCTTTCGAGGAAGTTTTTTGAGTATTACTCCTGTTATTAAATCATAGCCAGGAGATTTTGGCGGGCTGATATTACTTTTGATTTCATTCCAAACTTCTCTCGGGGTAACTTGCTTAAGTTCCACTTGCGACGGCTTGAATTTCTCCTATTTCGCATTTGAAATCTTCATAGTGTCATAGCCTTTCTTTGACAATAACAGCACTTCCAGCATGAGCTGTAATGTCTGGGTGAAGAGCATGATACACTTTGTACCCCCTGAACATGACAAAGGAATGATTTGTAAAGTGTGTGGCATTAACAAATGCCTATCTTAGGCAAAAGTACGTACGTGGAAAGTCGCAGAAAAGTCGGATAAAATTTAATGATTCTGTACACGTCGATTTTAGTAACAAACAGAAAATATATCACCATATCTACATTAACAGACGAATTCCATATGAGAACACTGCCAAATATTATGGCATGGCTCTTGTCTTGATGTGAAACTACTTTGGAAGGTGCGCGTCAAGAAAAAGAGAGAACAGCTTGATCTACGATACAGAGACATGTATTGGCTAATAGGAAGAGAGTCCCCTTAAAAATAGCTAACACGTTATTGTTATATCGGCAAGTCCTCATGCCAGTGTGGACTTATGGAATACAGCTACGGGACTCAGACCAACAGGTGTATTATCCAAAGATTTCAGAATAAGGTGCTGAGGGGCATCACTAATGCTTTCTGGTATGTAAGAAATGACATCATTCACATTAGGGGACTACTCTGCAAACTATAAAAGTAAATTTAACCGTATCCATGATCGTTATGAAAAATCCTGTCCCTGTCACCTCTCAGTCTATATGAGCTCAGCAGTTGAGACTTAGTTCTCAACTGTATAGTTCGGGATTCGATTCCCAATGGGGGCAGAGGTTTTCTGATAAATTGGGTTAGTGGTAGCTGATAGCGCCCGCCTTTGAGCCCGCCTTCTCTCTTACCTAAAATTTGTCGCCACAATAATAATGTTGTTGTGTCCGACAATCACAAGTAAGATATAATTATGTATGTTGCTGGCACGTAGGTTGGCAAGAACGGGGGATATTTATAACTAATATTGGCTCGAATGGGGGACACTATGCACAATACTAACACTGAAATATCATTGGCCAGAATGGAAATAAAATGAAAAGCAGTAACCATATTTGTTGCACACGCGGGGTTTACGCGCAAAATCACAAAATCGACTTCAAAATCTTGCCAAATTAGGCGCTGGCGTCTATACAGGGTATAAGTGACGGTGTCCCATTTCTTTTAACAGTGAGTTCAGACCATGATCCTAATTTGAAAACCACTGAAATTTTCTCCCGGAAAATTTACAATTTTCCGAATTTTTTATTATTTTTTCTAAATTTTCTGGTGTAATATAACTTAGTTAACGTTTACACATCATATTCTGTAAAAAACCATTACATAATAATTACACAAAAAATAAGCTTCGCAATGTAAATCGTACTACATTTCCATCATACTGCACGCGGAATCAGCTGTTTGGGTCATCGAACGTCGGTGTGAGCGGAACAAAAATGATGTCGGCGTGCCATACATTGAATAAAATTAAAAATGAAATCCTTTTTTTCGCTTTAAAAGCTTTTCCGGGAAAAATAAACATCGGTAAACAAATATTTACATTGGTCTAAACCAGCCATACTCAAACTTTTTTTTCTTCTACCTAATAAAATAACAACCTGTTTTTTAGGCGTTCATGAAAAAACCTATTGCGTTTAATTGTTTATTTAAATCTTAGTGATAATGATGATATTGGGAATTTTTTTAACAATTTCGTCTAGATCTAGCTTGTAATTGCTGCACGCTAATCTTAATACGTTATCGAGATGAGAATCTGTAAGCCGGTTTCCGTATACGTTCTTTGCATATTTCTTTTTGGAATAAGATGACTCACAAAGAAATTTCGATGCAAAAAACTTATGCAGAATTTGGGCGCATCTTTAATAGTCACTATTATCCAATATTCGGCGTACTCCTTCTTTTCTCTTTAAAAATAACCTCTAAGTTTGTATAATTTTTCATTAACACGCGCAACGTGTGATGTCAGTGCGGCCACTTTCAAATGCTTGGCGGGCCGCATGCGGCCCGTAGATCGCAGTTTGAGTATGGCTGGTCTAAACTCACTGTTAAAAGAAATGGGACACCGTCACTTAAGTATACCCGGTATTAAAAGGGGAAGTTTGGCTAATACCTCTTACTTATAGTCTACATTGTTGGTGACTTTCACCTTCATGAAAGAGGTGACTTAGTTTCGATATTTTGTGATAAGTCAGCAGTGTATATGAGTGTATATGTATGTTACAGTCATAGTGATTAAATATCTATTATGTATAATTATTTAACACATACCTATAAATATGCTTGTAGTTTTATATTATTATCATTTGTATATTATTTATTTATTTAAGTTAGTCCCTACCTAGGACATGAAGGCTTTATAGAATTGCTTCCAACACGCCTATAAGTCATTTTACTAAATTAATTAGCTAAGTCAAATAAAAATAAAATAAAATTTATATTCTTTGTGTGGTCATTTATATGTATAATTGTTGTCTTACTTTGCATTGAGCAGTTCAGGGGGTATATTATGACGTCTTAATTCCAGCCAGTTTTCTGAATTGCTATCAGTGCCTTTTTTAACTCATTATACAAAGAGAAAGAAATTAAATGGCATTATAACAATTCAGAAAACTGGCTGGAATTAAGACGTCATAATATCTTGTTTGGTCTTTTTTTTTCGTTAACTTGTACACCGTCAACCATATTACTGGTTGACTGGTATAGAATGCCTCATGTACTCCGCCTTTTGTATTATCTCTTCTAATGTTGTAAAGAAAAAATAAATAAATAAAATTTGTACGTACTTGTAAGAATTAAGCCTGAACCCTTTAAGACCGGTGACCACAGTGTCTGTGAAGGTGAGCTTGAGAGCAGGGTTGTTGATCACCAGCCTGCCCAGGTTCATGGGGTCCAGCGGCGCGATGCTCAGCTCTGGGATCCCATCGGCGAACTTCGGCCCTCCTGACGATATCACCTTCTCTATGCACTGGTCCAGGTTCGGATCTGACGCGGAGCACGCGCTAAAGTATGGCGCTGGTAGACAAACAAGATTCAATTAAGTATCTATAGGTAGGGTAGGTACTAAGTTAAGTTAAGTTAAGCAAGGTTTCCCAGGAAATCTATTCGTGCACGGCGGCTGCTTTATTGCAAGGTATAGTTGATAACTGCGTAGCTTCTAATGTGGCTTACGCGCTGCGACTGAATAGTCAATTGAAAAGTTACATTTGTCAGAGGACGCAACTTTATTTTTTAGATATCGAGGATATCTGTAATGTATGTAATAAGTTTAATTTGTAAATAGTGTAAAGTTAATTCCAAGTTTGTGGGGTTGCAACCGGGAGGGAACGCAGTGTCATTACCGGGACTCTCCTAATGACACTGCCGAGCACACCCTGTTGATGTGCCCGGCGATGCCAGCGCAGCGAACTCAACGCTGCTCGCTGCCAAGCATGGTCGTGGCCATGCTCGGCGGCGAGGCGAAATGGGGGGCTGTCGCGAGATGACGTCCTCGCAGAAGGAGGCCGCGGAGAGGGAGCGGGAGGATGATCCTCAAGCCGCTCCCATCCGCCGCAGACGGATAGGCAGCCGAAGGCGGGCATTTGAACAAGTGATGCCCGTCGCGTGACGCGTCGAATGACTGCCTTGCCGTGGACGCCTGCGTTACGGTTGGCCCCGTGTACGCCACCGTAAGGCCTTCCGTCTAGGGGATTGCCCTGGTGTTCTCGGGCAATCTTCGAATACACTGGCTACTTCTCAGAACAATAACTAAAGCAACTGCTTTAGTTATACTTACAAGACTAATATTGACTTTAAGTGACATTGACTAATATATCTCAATTATTGTGTACCAACATTTTGATTAATGATTAGCTTCGGCTGTCAATGCACTGAACAACAAGGAACAACAACAAGGAAGTAGGATCACATAATTACTCGTCTGGGAGTAGGGCTAGTAAGTACAATAGAATGTTCACTGCAGTGTCTTCAACAACCTTGCAATAGTTTGACTTTGATCAGCAATTATTTACCTCATTGTGACGATAATTTACTGTTCGTTATTGTTATAAAAGATGCCTTTAGCGCACAAGTTTTAAGGAAAAACCAAAACTTCGCATCTTTAATCTCATAGATATAGCAACCTCACCCATTAGACAGTTAACAAAACCAAATAAATAACATGAGAGGACCTTCGACTAGGAGGAATATTATGAGACTTTCAAACTTCAGGTAGGTACCACTATAACACTCTATGTTATACAAATAGTTGGGCTGTGAAATAAAATGTAAAATGTATGAGGAATTAGAAAATTAATTTTACACTTTCGAATTTTCAATGACGTCAATATATCTCTTACTAGCTGTGCCAGCGAACTACGTTTCGCCGTATATTTTTTACCCGTTTTTGCAACATTTTTCACTTCTATTAGCCGTAGCGTGATGTTATATAGCCTAAAGTTTCTTGCCCGATTCTTCTCATATTAGCCCCTACATTCGGAATCGGGTCGCTCTTGGCGATTACACGCGCGGCATCAACTCCGCGGATGTACTTGCCACTAGCGCACGGGTTAGCTTGATTTTAGTCGAATATTTTTTATGTTTTAATAATTTTGTAAAATTGACGATTTTAAGTGCCCGCAAGGGCCTATGAAATAAAGTACTTTTGATTTTGATTTTGAAAGATTAATGGACTATCCAACACAAAAATATTTTTTCAATTTGAATCAGTTCCTGAGATTAGCGCGTTCAACCAAACAAACAAACAATCAAACAAACTGTTCAGCTTTAATCGGTAATTAAATTAGTCGGTATAGATTTGCTTTTTTTTGTTTGAAAGAGAACATTTTTCGATTGGTCCCACTGCCACCAAATCAAGATCTGGCGCTGAGATTTCAGGAAAATCGAGGAAAACGCTTAATTTATCAGCCATATTGGCCAGTCGCTGGTCAGCAAGCTGGCAAGCTGTTCAGGTGAAAGGATCTTTGATTTTTAGGAGTTGGAGGTAAGTTTTATACGATAGGCACGTAGTGATCCTTAGTTGTATTCATTCTTGCAAGCTATTTAAGGTGAGCTCGTATTGCAGCCCTATTAAATTCACTAAAAAGAGTAAAATTGAAAAATTATTTATAACAAAAAATAAAAACCGACTTCAAGAATACAAAAACGTCAAAAATAATGAAGGAATACCATCAGTTCTTTGATTTAATTTGACTCATGTTCAGTTCCTTTTAACTCATGATCATCGATCATCCGCACCGACTTCAGAATAAAAAATGTGATGTTGGTATTCTTACATTATTTTTGACTTTTAGAAGAGATCATCGCTTGGCTCCTTGGCACTGACTTCAACATGAAAATGTAATATGTATTTTTAAATTATTTTTGACATTTTAGTGTTTTGAAGATAGATTTTTATTTCACGTAAAAATATTTTTATATGTTATATCACTTGATTGTTTTACGGCAGTTATTTTCTTCTTTTTATGATATGAAATTTATCTAATAAATACTTTAAATTAATATTTTTGTTTTTCTCTATTTAGGTGTAGGTATATAAATTTAATTACCTGCAATATACGTAATTAAGTGATCTTTAAGAAAACTGCACGTAAAGTTAACATAACTTCTTGATTTTGATGGCATTAGCAATCATAAGAAACCACCCAAAAACAGATCGACTAAATATAACGTTATCTATATTATACCGGTGTAACTGAACACCCCAATAACATTTTAGGGGCATATAAGTTAAATACTAAATGGACCTTCGGTGCTTGTCTGAGACCTGGAACCCCAATACTTTCAGAGTTAATTGATTTTAAACTGAAAGCAAAAACTTTCAAGTGACAACCATAATCAGCTTAACACAAAATTACTATGACAGACGTGAGCGTAGTATATATCTCCTTCGCTTACGTAGGGCTGTCGGCACTTAATACCAAAAAATAATTTATTAAGTTTGTATAACGTGAGCGTAGTATTTCTCGTACGCTTACGTAGGGTTGTCGGCACTTAATACCAAAAAATAATTTATTTAGTTTGTATGGGAAAAAAAGTAGGTTTGTTAGCCCTAATATTTTTCCTACAGAATCTCTACTTCTGATGGATACATACCCTTAAATGTTATTGGGGTCTTCAGTTACTCCCTGTATATATAATTACTGTGTTAAAAATTGCTAGTTTTGTTCTCAAACTATGTATGCGCTGCATAAATGTATGGTTATTATGAAAATCAATGTTACAACGTCCGTTTCCGATCGCAGGCTACAAACTAAGTTTCCAGCTGTTGGGCAACGCAAAGAAGTGTCCGTGGACCGGCCAGACGTTGCCTCACATACGTCAAACTGACTTGTATTTCAATACGAGCATGCAAAAACAACGCTGAATGCGAACCGAGTGAACATACCGGTCTTTAGTACATTGCTATGTTGGCAACTCGTATAAAACAATTTTGATAAAAAAAACAGTTCAAGTTACGTCGGGGCTGGAAAGAGCTCGGTGGCCGAATAATAATAATGTCCTCCTTACCGTTATTCGGTCACGGAGGCCAATCTCAACAGAGACTAGCCTCTGCGCAGGAGATATTATAGTGCACAAGTGACTGCGCAAACGCAAGTGCACTCTCTGTTCCTTCACTCGCCTTCGCCTAGTCCGATGGGACGGTTAGCCGACACGACCGGGGCGAGATCATTCGCAGGATCCACTTTTAACGTGCCTTCCGAAGCACGAAGGAGCTTTAGATGTTTCGTATTTTGGTCATCCATCATAGGACTGACCACAGCCAACGTTGCTTAGCCTTAGCAATCGTTCGCTGAGCGCTCGCTCCAATGCGCCACCAACTCCTCACCAAGCGCCTCCTCGGTGGCCGAGTGGTCATGGCATCAACACGGTATGTTGAAGACGCGGCCGCGGGTTCGATTCTAGCCCGTGACTATTTTTTCTTTAGATAACGATTTTTTTGTATGGAATCTTACGTTGCAATGCACACGAACTACAAAAAGGAGGTGAAAAAATATCGGTGAATCCCGGCCGACCCGATTAGCGGTGAAAAACGGAACGTTCGGAAATGTATACGGTACCGCACAAGAAATCGGTCAAGAAAACCTATTGTCGATCGTGTGCGCTCGCACTTAAGGTCTTTGAACTTGGAAGCGAATGCGTAGGTGTTTAATATTCACGGCGTGTATGACCCGAATTTGCTGATTGATCCGAAAGAACTACCTAGTCAAGTCAGTAAGCTTAAGGTCGAGCAAGTTGAACAGAGGCAGTGTGTCAATGTCAGCCCTCAGCCCTGGGCCCTGGAATGCGGTATGACACTGATCGATAGGCCTGTCTAAAAATGCGATTTTAAAAATTAATGGTTTAATTTAAGCCGTGGTTTAAATAAATATGTAAGTTTAAATAAATGTTTAAATAAATGTTTAAATAAATAAGTTTAAATAATAGTACATCGGGAAGTAAGGGATCGCCGGACGAGTAATGCTTTCAAGGCCGAGCGTGAGCGAGGCCTTGACAATAATTACGAGTCTCAAGAATTGCGAGGAAATAATGAAAGATGTAATACTGGAATTAATTATGAAATTCAGTGTAATAATAATACCATATAAATAAAAACCTTTCATATTAAAATGTTGTTTAATGTTGTGTATTTATTCAAATATTCATAATTGCCGTGATCTTCGTATAATTTAGCTTTATGATCTGTAAGTAAGACAATAGTAGGTACCTAATAATAATAAGCTTCCTCTCTCTTGTTCAACGATTGCGTGCCCAACGGGTCCATAATGATCTTATTTTTCGTGAACCACCTATTTTACACATTATGGTATGCAATAAAGATTTTGAATTGAATTGAATTGGAAACAAATGAGTATAATATGAATTAAAAAACAAATCAAGCAATTCATTAATTAATTAATTATAAGTAATAGCCTAGCATTTAGTAATAATAGTATAGGAAATCAAAGTCGCTTTTGAATTCTTACCAGCGGTTTACTTCGGTAATATACCATTTACAATAAAAACGTAGCAAAAGAATTAAAACCAAAATAATTACATCGAAAATATCTATAACAGAATAACAAGTCCAAACTGTCTCTAGGCAACCAGGCAAAGACAATGAACCGCGTATGCCTGGCTACAGCCAAACGAACCAACAAAATAAAAGGTATTTTACACAAAGCAAAATTATTTTAATTATAAATATAGGCGACGCTACACTACCCTCCTGCTGAGACCGTAGGTCACGGAGGTTGATAGTAACCTAGCTGGCAACACAACCGCCCGACCCGATCTAGTCCTTTTCACGCAACCGCCTGGCGTGGGCATAGGACTTGGGCTGGCGGGACAGGCAATTGCCACTTTTTCGGCGGTATCGTCGTTTGCTACATAAGCCGGCTTCAGCCGATCAACAGCTACCGTAACCTCTCTATTCGGTAAGCACAGCCTAAATGTTTTCCCTCCTCGTTCAAGGACTTTATATGGTGTAAGGAGGTTCAAGAGACCGCCTGGTAGCATCTTGGCGTAGAAAAACATACTCCGCACTACGTAGATCCTTTGGTACGTAGAAAGTCTTGCTTTCATGGCGACTTGCGGGTTTTGGCGATAATCTGGCCATATGGAGACGAAGTCGTGCCACAAAATCGGTTGGATCGCAAACGATATCCGTGGCTGGAACAAAAAACTCTCCCGGTAGCCTGAGCGGTTCACCATAAACTAGTTCCGCTGCTGAAGACTGCACATCCTCTTTCCAGGCGCTGCGAATACCCAGCAGAACCAGGGGAAGAACTTCAGTCCAGCTTGAAGTTAAGTGACACATAATAGCTGCCTTTAACTGCCGGTGCAGACGCTCAACCATTCCATTGCAGGCAGGATGGTATGCGGTCGTAGGGCGATGCTGAATACCCAGGATTGAGGTCAAAGAGCGGAAAAGTTCACACTCGAACTGTCGACCTCTGTCTGTGGTTATCTTCTCCGGACAGCCAAAACATGATACCCAGCCTGCGATGAAGGCGTTGGCGCATGATTCCGCCGTAATGTCTGCTAGCGGGCATGCCTCAGGCCAAAGAGTGAAGCGATCAACAATCGTCAGGCAGTATCTGAAACCATGTGAATAT
Source organism: Schoenobius gigantellus (assembly GCA_963935595.1). NCBI lineage: Eukaryota > Metazoa > Arthropoda > Insecta > Lepidoptera > Crambidae > Schoenobius > Schoenobius gigantellus. The sequence continues at coordinate 1,587,080 of OZ012553.1, forward strand.
GGCAATGGCCCTACAATGTCCATATGAACATGAGAGAATCGCTGCGAAGGAGACGAGAAAGAAGAGGTAGGTGAAAAGGTGTGGCGTGATATCTTACTTCTCTGGCAATCTACGCATTCTCTGGCCCAATTTCGGCAATCCTTCTTTATTCCAGGCCACACACAACGCGCTGAGACTAGCTTGACCGTAGCTTTTACACCAGGATGACTGAGGCGATGAAGTGCATCAAACATAGGCCTTCGAAAGTCTACCGTCAAGTAAGGACGGGGCTGCTTAGAAACGTCACAGTATACCTCGGTTTGGGAATCGAACATCTTCACTCTTTTTAGCTCGAGTGCTGTCTTCTGCCCTCTCAGCAGCTCCTGTAGTTCACCATCCGATTCCTGCGACTTTGCCAGGCGTTATAAGTTGATAGGCAATGTGACTGCTTCGACTCTCGAGAACGCGTCTGCTACAATATTTTCTTTGCCTACAACATAACGTATGTTCGTCGTGAACTGGGAAATGTAGTCTAAGTAGCGAAACTGCCTCGGTGAGCATTTCTCGCGATTGTGCTCGAACACATACGTCAAAGGCTTATGATCCGTGTAAACTGTGAATGGTCTGGTCTCCACCATGTGCCGAAAGTGCCGTATAGCTTCATACACAGCTAACAACTCGCGGTCATAAGGGCTATACTTTTTCTGGGCCGATGTAAGCTTCCAACCATTGCCCGCTCTTTGCTGCAAAGCTGCGCCAACAGAGCTGTCAGAAGCATCGGTGTAAATAGCTAGCTCCGCTTCTGGAACAGGGTGGGCTAACAAAGCTGCTGTTGCTAATGAGGCCTTGCAATTGTTGAAAGCTGCTAACATATCTTTCGTTAGCGTAACCTGCTGTGCACTTTTAGTTTTAGGGCCAGATATGAGGACGTTTAGTGGTGCTTGAATTAGCGCTGCACCAGGTACAAAACGACGATAAAAGTTGTACATGCCAAGGAATCTGCGTAATTCCCTTACCGTCTTAGGAACTGGATAGTCTTGCAATGCCTGTACCTTATCTGCAAGAGGTCGAATACCATCCTCAGAAACCTCATGGCCTAAAAACACTATGCGTGATCGTCCGAACTCACACTTAGCGGTATTAACTAGCATACCGTAATCTGACAGTCGCTGAAACAACTGCCGCAGGTGTTGCAGGTGCTGAACCTCTGATTGCGAGAAAATGAGGATGTCATCGAGAAAACCGTAGCAGAATGGTAACCCACGCAGCGCCTCGTCTATGAAACGTTGAAACGTTTGTGCTGCGTTACGTAGCCCAAACGTCATATAGGGAAATTCGAAAAGACCGAATGGGGTGGTGATGGCGGTTTTCTCGATATCCGCTGGGTTAACCGGAAGCTGGTTATAGGCCTTGACTAGATCAACTTTCGAATAGATCCTACTGCCACTTAACTGGTATGCGAAATCCTGGATATGCCTTATAGGATATTTATCCGGTACCGTCCTAGCGTTTATGGCTCGGGAGTCGCCACAGGGGCGCCAGCCGTTATCCTTCTTAGGCACCAGATGCAGAGGTGATGACCAAGAGCTTTCCGAAGGTCTCGCTGTACCATTAGCAAGCATGTCTTCGAATTCCTTCTTCGCAATTTTGAGGCGATCTGGTGGTAGACGTCGAGGTCGCGAAGTGACTGGTGGACCAGGTATCGTTCTAATGTAATGGACTGTATTGTGCTTTACCTCACGATGAGTTCCAGCTGGCCTGGTGATGTCCGGAAATTCTCGAAGTAATTCTCGAAGTAGATAGTGATACTTGCTATCTCCAGAAACTGCCTTAACCGATGCGACGTCAGAAGCTTCTACTTTTGCAGGTGCAGCTGAAGTGGACAGCGAAGTAAGGCCGTCTATCAACCGATGATTCCTCAGATCTACAAGCAAATTATAAAATCTAAGAAAATCAGCTCCAATAATAGGCTTTGCAACGTCAGCAATGACAAATCGCCAGCTGTAAACACGGCGCAGGCCTAAGTTGAGTGAGAGGTACGTCCAACCATACGTAGGAATACTTGATCCATTAGCAGCAAATAGTACGTAATCCGTTTTGGAACGAGGCTGCCTGAGTGCAGATCGAGGGTATACGCAAAGGTCGGAGCCTGTATCGACCAGAAAACACATCTTCGTATGCTTGTTCGTTACAAAAAGGCGGCCTGGTGTGGGCAGTCGTTAGCCGCTACTTCCGGCTGCCATTCGTATTTTCCGCCATCTTCGCATCGTAAGAACATGGTGTCGTACACTTGAGAGCTCGACTTCCAAATCTGTAATGATACCAGCAGTAACCATTTCCAGAAGATTTAGAACGCTGCCGGCTGCGATTGCGGTTTTGGGATGTGCTTCTGCTGTTTCCACGGCCGAACTGCCTGTTACAGGCACGTGAGCTGTGGATCTGTCCTTTTAGGGCTGCTATTTCCCGTGTGAGCTCCGCCATCTGCTTCGCCATTACGCTCATAACGTCGCTGCCGCTGGGTTCAACGCTAGCCACTACCGGGGTAACTGGGGCGATCTCATACACCTTATCCGCGAGTTCTGCTATTGCTTCCAGAGTCCCGGTCTGCGTAGCCACCACTGTCTGTATGCTGTGCGGCAAACGGCTCGACCACAAAGTGCGTAGAAATGAGTCAGGAATGTTGTCTCCGGCCAATGTCTGCAGATGTCGTAAAAACTGGGATGGCTTACGATCCCCCAACTCTTCATGAACGAGCAACTGCTTCACCTTCTTTTCTTGTGACGCGGAGAGTCGCTTGATTAATTCTGTCTTCAATTTCTCGTACTTGTTTTCGGCGGGTGGGGAAACAATGATGTCCTTTACCTCAGCGGCGTATTGTTGATCCAATTGCGCAACAACGTGGTAAAACTTCGTAATATCGGCCGTAATTCCGCTGATAATAAATTGGCCTTCTATTTGAGCAAACCATAGGCCAGGCTCTTGCGCCCAAAACGACATTATTTTCAACCCGACTTTACAGACTTCCTCTGAATTTTGCGTTATCTTACTATTTTCCATAGTAGCGCTAAACAATTTTCAAAAATTTTCAGCAATGTACTCACGCGCTCTAATCGGGGTCACCAATATAAGAAATCAAAGTCGCTTTTGAATTCTTACCAGCGGTTTACTTCGGTAATATACCATTTATAATAAAAACGTAGCAAAAGAATTAAAACCAAAATAATTACAGCGAAAATATCTATAACAGAATAACAAGTCCAAACTGTCTCTAGGCAACCAGGCAAAGACAATGAACCGCGTATGCCTGGCTACCTCAGAACAATCACTACAGCATAGAATAGAAGGAAGATTAAAACAAGAATTAATTGTGTGCTATTTATCTCTTTCTAACATACGGCACAAAACTGTGTAAATGTAAGAGACGAGTAATATTTGTCTTTTGGCATATCACAAGGTGGTCAGTATATGAATTGATTGAATTGTCATTTTGGTTAAAAATATTAAAATTGGTTAAAAATATATAACACGGCTAAATTCTATAGTACCTTGTATCGAAGATAGACCATCAGAGTTTGAACTATTTGAATTGTTCGTATAATAATTGTTTGTGCGTCCCGTGGCTAGTAATATTTTGATGATATTTTATTAATATTTAAGTGATTAGAAAGCAAGAATTCTTTAGGTATTTACAAATAGTGTGTGTTTGTGCACTCCGTAACACAATGTCTTGTGTAGTTTGGGGCTGCAAGTCTCATTCGTCGCGAAAGGAAAACAATCAAAATTTATTGACCTTAAATTGGCATGTTTTCTCATATTGTTACTTGAATGTGAGCTAATAAGTAAACTTATATACATATGAAATATCGCTGAATCATTTTGTAGAAAAACAATACGTAATATTAACTTCACTTTTATGTTTTAGCGATTTTTAGAAAATTACTTTGAGGTTTTCTTGATCATGCGTAGTGTTGTAAAATTTTGTCGATATTTTTATTTTACAGATTTCCTAAAGACAATGTAAAAAAAATATGGATAAAGTGTATTGTCAGACGAAATTGGAGTCCATGAAAGCATAGTCAAATTTGCTCCAGATATTTTCCATCAGATTAATTTTGTATGTACTTAGTAGTAAAACTATGAAATGGAAACGTCATGACGTAAGTCAAGTTATTTAATGAAAGGAAATCTTTAAACTAAAATATTATTTATGAAAATAAAAACGTATTTAATTTCTTAACTATTTCTTTAAGGAATCCTTGACACGGATGCCAAGAACAACCAGTTCAGATGATTTTTTCTAAGAATTAAAATATTAGATCAAGAAAAGAACAGAAAGAGTCAAAAAGGTAAAATATCAAAACGCCGCCTTCGGAAAATTTACATTCTAACTAAGCCCGGCCGCACATCAAGCGTAATAAATCTATCGAAAAATGTCTTAACAATAAAGTATGGTCAAATGTTAATGTTTTTAGTTTAATTTCCAAGCACATATACAAATAGTAGTTTTAGCATTCACGAATTTATCAAAGGTTCAAAATCCATGAGGGTTAAATTTTCGGGTAAGTAAATTAAATATGAGATTAACCTCAAGTACCTCTAAGCGATGCGATAAAAAATGAATTAAATCTAAGCGATGAAATAAAAGCAGTGTGTCTTCGATTTCCTTCCTATAGAATTTGTGAATCTCTGCAATAGAAAAATTCCAACATTTTAGATAACGGGAAATACCCGTCACTTAAATAGTCAAAATTTTAGGGTTCCGTACCTCAAAAGAAACACTGAACCATTATAGGATCACTTTATTGTCCGTTTGTCTGTCAAGACTATCTTGGAAACGCGTGAAGGTATCGAGTTGAAATTAAAACCATATAATTACTCAGTTCTACACTAACAAGTTCTAGTCCCTTGAAGATGTGAAAAAATCAAACTTCTAAGTTAACAAAAAAAGGTACGGCCGTTTATGTCGCCAAAAACGTATATTTCGACATTCTCACGGGCATCAAAATGTATAGGGTACTTTTCGTTGATCTAGCTAGAACTATGAAATTTGTGAAGTTATATAGTCTTACACTACAAGTCAGGGAAAATCTCAAACTCCACATTTGTAATTAAATCATAAAAAAATTAGTCTCTATTTAAAGTATAACCTACAATTTTATACGGGACCCTCGGTGGGCGAGTCCGACTCGCACTTCCCGCTTTTAGTCTCATGAACGGCCAGCCTGACCATACCAAAGAGACACTTGTTAAATTTCATTCTTTTCTATTATTTCCTGGCTATTGTCTAACGCCGAAGTTGAAAGAGTGTTTAACCAGCTAAAAACTTTTTACACAAAAAAAGTTTTTTCCAGGGACCAAATACCTGTACTAAATTACAATAGTAAAATTAAATAAAAAAGTATCTAATAACAGTAAGGCCTGGAAACACTTCAGTTATCGCCCACTCAGAATTAATTATTTGCATAGTATAAACAAACATTGAGTGCACACGAGAGTCGAGAAAGAGCTTAGATGCATCGACTTAAACGATTATCTTGAAGAAATAACTCGTAGTAATTTCTCGTGATGACGCAGGGAGAACACGTGAGTCAGTTGCGCCACCTCTCAGCCTGCTGGAGGTCAGCTCGGTGGTCAAGGGCGCGTTGGCACCTCTATTCATGCTAATATGTGAAAGGATTTTCCCTGAGCCTGACGAATCGATGCAGTTTTGCATTCAGCCGCCAACGAGATGTTTCTGACCACTAGAGAATAATACGTGATTAATCGATTTTATTTGCGACTAACTTATTTAAGAGGATTGTGAAGCTGTAAATTTTCATACAAAAAGCGATAACGCATTTCCCCCTCTTTACATAGTCCAATTTTCATAATTTTTGGAAATGTTGTAGATATAATGAAGATCTAGGTTTGTACGTTTTGATTTTGAAGTTATATTGCTCAGAATATAAATTATTAGCATCTAAATATCCATATTTTAGACTTAAAAACTACCTCGAGCATTTTTATCTTTTTTGACTAAATTATACTGAATTACAGAAAAAACATAAACGTATAAACATAGATTAAGGTTTACTGAATCTAATGACACAAAAAGTGACTAATTTCGTAAAGGTAAAACAGTTATCGCCTGAAACAATATTTCAATAAGAAATGTAGGCACTTGTCTCGGACATTTAATTCACCAAGAAACAAGTAAAATACTAGTTTTATACAATACTTGTAGAATACTTGTCAAAACATAATTATTTGTTTTATACATGTATTGCAACTGTCTCAAACATTCTTTCGTTCATACTGTGTTGCCAACAAGTCTCTAAACAAATAAACCACATCTGCGTTTACACTTAGATCTATGACATATTCAAACTAGTCTGATACATTGACAGCGTTTACACTTACAAAAAGCAATCGTGTTTTTAACAAGTTTTGTTTATTTCACTAAAAGTTATGTATCATACTAATTTAAAACATGTTTTAAACTCTATCCATGCTTGTTGGATAAAGTTTTAAACTTTTACCGGACGGACCGTATTATTTTACGGGGGAAAGAGAAGAAAAAAAAAAAGAAAAAAATACAAAAAATGCTGTACTACTAGTTTAGATTTTTTATTTGAAAAATTTTTTTTTTAATTCGTTGTTTTTATTTTATTTATAATAATTGATGTGGCCTGAAGCGTCCCTAAAATTTTCCAAAGTGATAAAAAAATAACCGTGTAAACAAGTATTCTGCACTCATGAAGTAAAGTTCCTCAGCATCTTTACATTCCATTGTAGGTAAATAGTCAATTGAGTAGAAAATATTAATGAAACTACCGGACTGGCGTGTCATTTTCTACAAGTTTATCTACAACAAAACGTGATATCATAAACATGTAGACAACTAGTAGTTCACAAACAATTTCATACAACAAGTTTCATACATGTTTTGTATTCAACAAGTTTTATACATGTATACGAGTGTAAACAATAAACGAAAGCATTGCATAAAACTTGTAAAATACATGTAATATACCTTGGTGAGAACGAGGGAGGAAGCATTACCTCTTATGTCCAGCTAATCTAAGTTTCCAGGTAGCTCAACTGCTTTATTTATTGTAAATTTTTTGTTAAGAACTATATCGTGTGCAGGAAAAATCGAAAATGCGCCGCAAACGTTTTTTTGGTCAATTCATACTTAGTCTTCAATCGATTATCGATGGAACGATAGATGTAAGTTAAAATAATAACGATCACTTACGGAGAAGATGCATGGAATCAACAAACAATACATTCTATATTATATATAAGTAGCTGTGCCCGCGATATTCGTTTCACCATAATAATTTAAAAAAATACACCCTTATCACTTAGGAATATAAAAATAGTTGACGATCTATTCTCAGAACTATCGAATATAAAAAAAAATCATAAAAATCGGTCTAACCGTTTCGGAGGAGTTTGGTTACAAACACTGTGACACGAGTGTGACGAGAGTGTGACAAAATTGCAAACTAAATGAAATAGTCAGCGAACGCGGGGTTTTCAAGACATTTTCCGATAAGGTCCCGGCTGTGGAATAAGCTCTCTAAAGCGCGTCAAGATGTGTTTGCAGACGTTTTTTAGCGTGCCGTACATCAAAAAGAAAAAAAGGGAACTTTTATGGGATCACTTAAATGTCCGTCTGTCTATAAAGACACTTTTTCTCAGGAACGCGTAGAGATATCAAACTGAAATTCATACCAAAGTGGTGTCGCATTGTGGACCCTACCACACGCGCCCTAAAGGGCAGGGAGAACACCGAGGGGTTTCAGTGGGTAGGCCTGGCGCTCTGCCGGGTGAGCCCCACACACGCTCGCCGTCTAGCCAACGGTGGGTACGGTGCGGTTGCGCATTTCGTCGCGAGAAAAAAAAGAAAAAAAAAGGGTCTACGATCTCTTTCGGTTGTGAAAAAATCAAACTGGTAAGTTAGCGCGATCAAGAAGTTATGACCGTGAAGTGTACCTATGTCGCATATTTACGAAAATTTTGCGATTTCACAAGGGAATCAAAACCTATAGGGCACTTACCGTCGACCTAGAATCAATAATTTGGTAAAAAGCAAGGCGTTACAATCTACAAACTGAAAATATGTGTACATAGTTATGATCCTAGATATTATCTATAATGTAAAAGGAGAAGTTCCCATTTATTGACGCACGCACAGCCGTAACCGCTAATGGTAGAAACGTGAGAAAATATTTCAAATCTGCTCCAACTTCTATGAAATTTATTATTCGAGCTCCTAAATATAAATAACAGTCTTCTGTAGTACAATAGGCTACAAATTATTTTACGGGAAAATATAAAATTTCCATGGGACAACAATAATAGCGCGGGCGAAGCCGCGAGCGGAAAGCTAGTACTTAGTAGATAACCCTCGGCGCGCGATCAAGGGCCCTATTTTTGAATCATTTTTCCGGCATCGAGTGCTCGTCAGTGTTCGATTTCTACTTATTTTCGTTTTGTTTTCGACAAAAATCAAAACAATATTGATCTCCGTCGTAATGTTCTATTGATTTTCATCGCAAGAGAAACGAAAATCAATAGGAATCGAGCACAGGTGACGCTTGAAAAGCGCTCGATGCCGGACGAATGATTCAAAAATAGAGCCCCAAGTCCAACTCGTACATGGCCGGTTTTTTAAGAAAGTAGGTACGTGAACGTATGGTCTTTGACCGGGCGTTCAGACGCTGATCGCAATATCGCATCGTATGAAAATAGCTTAGATCATTTATCTCGCTTACTTTCTTAAGCGGCTGGGATATGATCAAATGAAAATGAAAAGTATATGGAAAAAGTATACCCGTGTGGTGATATGAAAATATATGAAAAAATGACTTAAATACCTCAAAAGTAACATCGAAACTTGGGCATGAATTAACCGACAAGCCAACGCATTGGCTGACAAGATCACCGATTTAACCGTTCAGCAGGCCTATTCTCTAACTTCGTATGCTAACTAAAACTGTCATTTTTGAAAAAAAACTTGACATCCATTACTGCTATCATGAACGCCGCCGTAACACAAAATCACTAAACTAATAATGGCTTAGTTTCTTTTAAAAATGACAGATCTAGTTACCAACCGTAGTTAGAGAAAAGGCCAGCTGGAAATCGTTGCTCTTTTGAGATCACGAATCTATATGGAGCGAGGACAAGCTGTAGACTCATGGAAGCCCTCGAAAGAAAATATTGACAACAATACGAGTCTTTTACTGGAAGTTTTTGCAAGGGTGATGAGAAATAGCATGAATTATCCGGTAAATAATTTTAGAGCAAATTACACACATACATATATACATATGTGTAGGTCACAGACATATCCCTTTATATGTCTGTGGTGTAGGTACATTTTCCTATACAAACGTACAGGAATATCTAATAACATAGTAGGCGTAGGCGTAAGTTTTCGATAGGGGGTGTCCAGATTTGAAGACTACATACATGGAGGTCATGGAGATACTTGGACTACATTTTTATCGTCTCGAGTAATCAGACAGAACACGCAAATTAACAAAACTTCTCTCCTGAAAGAATTAAAGATTATAGGCAAATCAATTTTCTCGATTAATTTAACATACTTAATATATTGAGGTACAATACACTTGCATCATTTATATCACTGAATTATTCAAATAAAATCTACGTAAAAGATCACGGCTAACATTAAGTAATCTCATCAGTAACAATGACAAAAAAATTGTGGAAAGACAAGTTTTGACTTAATAATAATTGTAAATTAGATGCATTTTTTAACGTTATGAGTGAAACCTTAGTCTCGTGTATTAAACTGCAACATTCCATTTATACATTCCACTGCTGGGCATGGACACAGAATAAATAATAGTACGCAAGAGGAGAGGAGGAACTGGGCTACTACCACATTGGCCAGTGGCCACACACTTGGTTTATTTTGAAGTCCATATAATATGTAGTTAGTGTTATATTTTGAGTTTTCTGAAGAGGACGACGGATTTCGACGGAGGAATCGGTGAACATACATAAAGTGATGCAGTCAAACATAGAAACCCCTTGCTCCTTTGTAAGTCAGTCATAATGTGTTTATTAATTATTCACAAAACCTTAATTATTATGAATTATTATATCAATACTAGCTGTGCCCGCGAACAACGATTCGTCACGAATCCCTATCCCCTAGCCTATGACCCCCCCTCCCCCCCAAAATAGCCTATGACATGCTCAGACCGTTTCAATTCAATTAGTTAATAACAACAATAATACATTAGAAATTGCATTGTTGTCGTTGATGTTCATTTAGATTTTTAATCACAAATGTCACTACGAGTATCTACATTGTAATGAGGTGTGAGATTTCAACATGCTGACGACACATATCCCGACAAGTGGATTGTAGAATGAATAAAGTTGTTGAATGAAATGTTTCTAGTTGTACTGAAAGATGATTGAAATTCAGCGTTTTGGTCTTTTTTAGGATAAATATCGCCGCTGAGCCCTGCCTGTTAAGCACTGTCACATGCACGCACATTCTGCTTTAAGTATATAATTATTTATGTCTGTTTACCATTTAGTTTTATTTGAGTGTTGTTGTGTCTAAATATTTTTTTGACACACAACGGGATGGCTCTTGGCCAGTTGGCCTTCATCTGACCTGATAGTAAGTGATGATAAGATCAAGATAAAAGTGAGCTTTACCTAGTCCTGGATTTCTCATAATTCAAATTCAATATGCTTTATTCAATTGGGATTTACAATCACTTTTGAACGTCAGAGAAGCTACGCCATTGGTTCATAAGCTGAAGAACTGACTATCTTTTATTTATTTATTACATCTGATTGTCGGAACACAACAATGTTATTAACATATATTATTATCGCTATAATATACAAGTTGTTTGGTGCATACCCTATCAAGCCGAAACGTACCAATGTTAACATAGTCATCTAAAAATTATGGCGTCACTAAATTGTAAATTCTAAATTGTAAAATTTATTTTCTAATTCCCCATACTTACATTTTTTTCACGGACCCAACTATTTGTGTTGGGGATTTCAAAATTTATTTTAAGATTTCGAATTTTCAATGACGCTATAACTTTTATGTGACTATGTTAACATGGATAGGTTTCGGCTTGATTGGGTATATGTACCAAACACGTATTATTATGGCAACAAAGCAGAAAACGTATGCCCCCATGGAGAATCGAATCTGAACCTCCAGATCTACCGCGTGTTCTCAACCATTAGACCATGGAGGCGGTTTACGTATATTACCAACACAACATAACTTTTTTGTATCATCATCATCATCATCACAGCTCATATACGTCCCCACCGAGGGGCTCGAGCCTACCCTAAGTTAGGGTGTTTAGGCCTTAGTCAACCACGCTGGCCCAGTGCGGATTGTTCGACTTCACATACACCATTGAATTTCTTCGCATATGTTGCAGTTGCGTCGCGATGTTTTCCTACACCGTTTTATTTTCCCTTTTTTTCAATTTCTGAGCATATTGAAACATATTGGTACTCACGCAGAGATCCGGCGCTAGCACCGGCTATGCACACCGCCATAGCCGTTACAAACAAGTGCACCATGGTTTGAAGAATACGAGAGTTGAGGAAGAATTTAAATTTAAATAAATAACCGGCGAGCGGACCTCGTTTATCGACGATAAAGACTGCGCCCCACGCCTCGATATTTTACCTTTTATACGCGTTGCGTAAACTGCTCGTTGTCGACGCGCGTAGCTTCGCTCGGTTCTGATCTGAGGGTCAGTTCCACTGATAGCCAACATTTGGCGATAGGAGATTCAGTACCTACACTGAGTTGTCGCGTACCTATCTTAGCCCTGTGCCACGAAGCAGCGATGCTTGCTTTTTTATTAAGATTTAAGACACACCAACAGCATATCTATACTTTAAACATTTTAAAGTTTAAAGGACGCATAACTGTTTTTTTTTCATTTATTCGAACCACGAACAGGTTTACAATTAATCATAACATAACTGATGGTATAAGCAATGAGCATATATAAGTATGTACAGCATACGCAAAGTGTTTGTCACATTTGTTGAGAGTAATGGTAGAACAACGTTGTAAGGGGTTAACAGGGATAAGTTTATTACATAAAAATTTGTTCTGTGTCCCAAGGGACTACTAGGACGAAATATTGGTAGTAGTCCCGTGATGAAACAATTCAACGGGACTGTGGGATATACTCGAAAATAAAAGTTTATCCTAAATGCCTAAAATGGGTGTTTACATACATATTAATATTGTTGAAAAATAAAATAAAAGAAGAATCAGCTGGGTTCCGGTTTAGTGAGAAATACAGTTAGCCTCCGTAGCATGCGTAGCGATGAACTGTCAAACTACAAGACATTTTGACAGTTCACCACGATAAACCACTTTATCATTCGTGTTTTGGTGGCTGAACTAAAATTACTGGGGACTGTGAAAGACATCTCATGTGAGTACAGTTGACAACATACATTGCTCTGATCCTGGTGAGAGTTGTAGCTTTGTGAATCTTACAAGAACAAATTATACATAATTACTATAGGTGATTGTACCTACCAACCTTGATGGTTAGTAGGTGCAATCTTTTACAATCAATCAATTTGGGCCCTTATTAATAAACTTTTTTAAGCCTAATTTGTAAATCTGTTTTTGTCTTTTTCTAACATACTCAAGTCAAATTTTATAAGTTGAAAAAAGGTAAAACTACCTAGTATTAAAATGAGCCAGGCTTTATACATTTTTAATTTTTTTTATACGTGTCTGCCCCCTTAGCATGACCACTTGACCAGCGATGACACTACATTATTATGATAAAACAATATATCAATATGAACTTTTTGATTTTTGATGAAGTTGGATTTTTCAGCTATCTTGAAGTTTTGAGTATATTGATATTGCTATTTTCGGTATTGTTAATAAATAAATATCGATAAAATTTCAAGGAAGTCATTTATATCCAATATATTTTGATGGTATATCGATTTACCGTTTTAATGCTACGGGTTGTATAAAAGGAATCGTATCTACAACGTGACTTCTGATTGGCCGAATGCAACTTCTTTCGATTTGTCTGTGGAATCAGCCCCTTCTCCAACAAAACACTCCACATGCTTTAGAGAATATGCTATTATACTATTAATTTTGTCATTCAACAATTAAGCTCCATTGGTAACGGTGACATTATTTAAAAAAGTTTGAATTATTACGAGTCAAAATTTTCAAAATACCAATTTTAAACTTTATAACATTGCTTTCGTCTATGTTATACAAGGTGTTTGGACCATATCTCTATCAATTTGAAACCTACCCATGTTAACATAGTCATAAAAAAGACATTGCGTCATTGGAAGTTCAAAATGTTGAAAGTTCATATATTCAATTCAGTTCAATTTTCAATAATGCCTTATCTATACTTACTAATATTATAAAGCTGATGAGTTTGTTTGATTGTTTGTTTGTTTGGTTGAACGCACTAATCCCTGGAACTACTACTGGTCCGAATTGAAAAAATTATTTTTCAACACACTTGCTCGTAAAGTGGGTCTTATTAACCTTGCATTTATACCCGTTATTCAGTATATTAAACACGAGTGCTGTTCACTTTACATAATCGCACAAGTGCGGTAATTTTAACACGACAAATTCTAATTTGTTCAAGATTGCAAAGTAAATGTATGTCCAGTACGCATATTCTTAAATTAGTCGCTTAATACTTTTTTTTTAAACATGACTTTATGCGGCTGCCAATTGGAAACAAATGAACAGCCTACTACTGGTTACTTAAATATTAAATTAACAACGACATTTAAACACAAACATTTAAAAACAATAATTAATAACTATATCTAAAATAAATTATTAAAAATTCACACAAACTTGTTTTTTAAAAACTAAAATATTCGGTTTATTTACTTTTGAATTTTGGCTGTTTGGCCCTTTTTTGTTGGCTGTATGAAGAGTTTAGCCATGCCCGGGCAGCGCGCGAAAAAAAAGGCGCGCGGTCGCGGCTTGTTTTCCCGCTATTGAAATTTTTTGCCTTTTTGTTGTAATTGATAATTGATTATCTACAAATATTTCGAGATCAAGTGAAGAAGAATCCATATTATTAACTCCGCCGGAAATAATTATGGAGGCGCAAAGCGCAAGTAATAGTTTGTTGCCGCCAAAGTCAAAGGATAAATACTTGGCGGCATACGATACTATCATGCAGATTTATATTAATAAGATTTATAAAAAAGCGCAGTCGTTTTCAGAAAAATATTAATACCACAAGATCTTTTATTTTCCTCACAAGTGTGTTGAAAAACGTCGTATGATACACGCGCGCATTGGTCATTGCGTACGAGGCGATATTGTGCGCGAGCCGCAGGCGAGCGCGACAAGAAAGCAGAGTAGACATAGCGCGCTCGTATCATAATGTACTATTTGTGTTGCGTCGTAGTCCATTTATCGAGGAAGGCTTTAGGCTATGTATAATATCACGCTACGATCAATAGGATAGGAGAATCAATTAATAACGTTGCTAAAACGGGAAAAAATATAGAAGATATAAGGTCAGTCGGGGCAAGTGCGCCATAATTTTTTCATAGATGAGTTTGATCCACAATAAAATATTTAAATGATGACTTATGAGTGAAAATTTAGCATGTTGACAAAATTTGGTATTTTGAAATTGCAACAAATGTCGATTCAATCAAATCTATCAATAATTTTACAATATTTTATGGAAAATTGGAAAACATGGGTATAGGCGCACTTGCCCCTGGAAATGGGGCAAGTGCGCCTGTATGAATAAAAGTGCTAAAGAATTACGTTACAAGAAAAACAATTGGTGTACTCTATTGATCATTGCCAACTAAACGCATTAATCTTGTTTCTTTTTTAATAATCTAGTCCCATAAGCAACAACAGCTTGCTTAATAAATTTGGGGCAAGTGCGCCATAGATTTGTCATTAGGGGCGCTAAACATTTTAAAGTTATTTTTCTTATTATATTAATTCAAACTGCTCTATATAAATAAAAATGTTTGCAGACAGTTTCGCTGGAATAATAGTATTTTTAATAATAAACCAAATTAGCATTTTTTTGTTACTTTCATTTATAAAAAAAAATACAAAAATAGGTAGGTAATAATTTTGATGCTTCATGTCCAAATAAGCCTGATCGGACAGCGTCCACTGCCTGACATGAAGTCTCTATAGCTAGACCAAGAAGGGTTATTATGAGTTTTTCTTTAGTAATTACGAGTCATCTGAAAAATGGACATAGGTAATATGATCATTTTAGGGCTAATTATGGTAAGTAGTCATCTGTGTGTGGACCTTACGACAGTTATCCAGCTTCTTATCGAGTGGTCAGTGGCCAACCTAGTTTCAGAGTTAAAACCTATCTAACTACACCTCACATAATGACCTAAGCAAGTAAAAAAATCATCATCACATTACGTACCCTAAAAAAAATATGATTTTACTTGACCACTTTGTCGGTGTAATTAATATGTGTATCCATACCAAATAACAGTTATCTAAAACTTGAATCTCTTAGTTAAGCTGCGGATGGACGGATGGACGGACCTAAATAAGAGGTATTTATCACTACCCAATGGCATTCATTCACCGTCTCCATCATGTGACCCTAAGCACTTTAGTTAGTAAGTTTTCAAAAAACATCATCTGCATCATAAAAGTTGGCGACTTCTGACTCGGGGCAAGTGCGCCATACTACCAACAATTTGGGCGCACTTACCCCACTCGATTATTTTGAGGTCAAGATTATAAACTGTATAAAAAAACATTAATTTCACTAATTAGGAGTAAAATACTAATACAGATTTGAAGAAAAACATCTAACCTTTGTACTCACCTCTTTGGTTTGCCGCAATTCATTAAATAATTAAAGAATAATGTGGATTAGTAATATTAAGTCATCTCTGGTAACAGGTCTAAATGACACTAAAACTTAAATGGCGGATATTTCAAGTTAAGGTGAACAGAGCCATCTGTGAGTGTGAAGTGGAACTGTGTTTTAGTTTGTTGCATGGATATAAGATGTCGTTAGTTGTGTAATATCTGTATTTTTCGATATTTTTATGGGTAGCGCGCTTACCCCGTTGGCGCACTTGCCCCGACTGACCTTAACTAAGAATGCGTTGAAGTCGCTTAGTTCGCGGGCACAGCTAGTCTTTTATATATCGATTCTGAACATGCTCTTAAAAGGGTTTTGTTACACACTGTGTAACTGATTTTACAAAAGGAGGATGTTCTCAATTCGACCGTATGTTTTTTTATGTTTCGACCTTTATTAACCGATTTGATTTGTTTGAAAGAGAACATTTTCCTATTGGTCCCACTGCCACCAAATCAAGATCTGGCGCTGAAATTCCAGGAAAATCGAGGAAAACCCTTAATTTTCGTAGGCCCGTCCAACGTGTTTCACGTGTTTCAATACGACCAACAGGAGAAGAGAATCAATGAAAAATGTTGCTAAAACGGGAAAAATATTTTAAAAGATATAACTAAGAACGCGTTGAAGACTTTTAAGGCGAAACATAGTTCACGGGTCGCACAGCTAGTCTTTGATAAATATGACTTGATTAACATGGGTAAGTTTCGGCTTGATAGGATATTGACCAAACACGGTATATACATACTAGCTTTGGTATTATTTTCAATTAAGCTTTTTGAAAAAAATACTACGTATCTTTTGTTAATTTATGAAGAATATGTTGTTGAATTAGCACCACTACAGATAATGTCGATCGGTACGACAATGTTTAAATTAAAATGCAATACGGAATGAATAATGATGACAGGTAACTCTAATTTAAGTGTACCTATATGTGAATAAATGCAATATGAATGTAAATTAAATGTAAAATACCTACTGCTAACGTAAAACTCTTTTTTAGCTTTTTGCGTTAACATTTTACATTATGCAGAAGTCTGCGTTTAAACGACCGATTAACAAGGTAAGGTAGGTACCTATTTTTTTATACGCCCATATAAATTTAACGACTTTACTGAATAGTGACGTCATGGGTTGGATGGAAACTTGCTATTCGGCCTCGGGTCGGTTTTCATTACATGCTCTGGGAAACGCAACCATAGGCATGCAGGGTGGGAATGACCTAAAGATGAGGACTGCCTAAAATAGTTAAAGAAATTATGTTCGGGGAACCTTTTTACAGTCACCGTATTTTTGTTACTTTACAACTTTAATTTCTATCCTGTAAAGTATGAGGCGTTTTTGAATAACCCGCGGCAAAGCCGCAAATATGTCGCACGCAGCATACTCAAAACTATTTGCAACTATATCTTCCAGAATATTACTCTATTACTTATTTTTATACTTTTACCATATATTTAAAAGAAACAAATAATTATTTGTCGAAAAAAATGTTAAATACCTACATATAAGTACATACTTACCTACAGTGTCCTAAGCGGCTAAGTGGGAAACAATGGGTTAAACTATTTGTTGCCACCCATACCTACCATTGTTGCATACCTATTACAAAATAAATTAATCTAAAAAAACATGGGAAAATAAAATTTAATTTATTATATGTATGACACAAATTTTTACAATAATATAAAAGCTTTTCGCGAGAATGTAGATAATTGGCTAGATGACAAAAATTTTTTTTTTGCTTTAATAGAAGCTCATTCATATAATAAACAGAAAGAAAAAATCGGTTTTTGAATAACTATAAAAACAACCAAGATATAAGGTGTTAAAGATTTTTCTCCATCTCTTTCTAGCAAAACGGCAATTTACAAGGAGTTTATATGGCCGTACTCAACAATGACGTCACGGTTGATGTCGGATCTCTCTGTCTAATCGCCGTCAAATTAACAACTTAAAATGCTTATGACTAATGTATTTCTAAGCCGATTTTAATTCTAATTTCACAGGACTGCATCTTTTTCCATGGTATTTTAATATTTAATGACGAGACGTAAAAATTAGAATTCAGTCATCATCCCAATTCAATACCTATTTAACTTGATGTTGACATTGGTAATTCTAAAAAAAAATATGTGTTTATAAAATGGGTAAATCTTGCGACAAGTTTTTATATTATCATAAAAAATTGTGTCATGTAATAAATTAAAGTTTATTTTTCCCTGTTTAGAGTATTAAAATAAAAGATTGTTTTAAAAATATTTTTGTAACCATTAATTTATTTCATAATATACCTACTGTATTCTACACGTCAAGCTCTATCATTTGATACCCATATTGGGGAGAGTTGTACAAAAATATGTAATCCGCCCCTTTGTAACGGCGGCCATCTTAGATTTTTTATAGAGTAATGATGTTACAGAAATATTGATCTCTTATGAACTTTGTTGAGCCAAAATAGTCTTTACTCACTGTTAATAACTACCATATCAACACTCAATTTAGAAAGCTTTATAGATTTCTTGAAAATTAGTTAAGAATACAGCAAACTTATAAATTTTTATAAAGAACTTTAAGTAAATTGAAAAATGAATAAAATCAATAAAGAAAAAATTTCGTCTCGGGCGGGATTTGTGATTAAGTGGCCGAGAGGTAGCTAGGCGTCAACACGGTATGATGAAGAAGCGGGTTCAAATCCCGGCCGAGGGGAAATTTTTTCTTTATTGAGTTTATTTATTTTTCAAGTGAGTGAAACTCACAAAATTGACAGATTGACATTACATTGCACTGTTTCACTGTCAAAAGTTTCAAAAAAAATATTTTTTTGTATACCCGTGCGAAGCTGGGCGGGAAGCTAGTGTGTTATAAATTTCAGTTTGATATCTCTACGCGTTCCCGAAAAAAGGTCTTGACAGACAGACGGACAGACAAACAGACGGTCAATGAAGCAATCCTATGAGCGTTCCGGTTTTTTTTCTTTTGAGGTACGGAACCCTAAAAAGCAAAAAACCCAACTACAAAAAGTCAACTTATAAATAAATTAATAGGTAAGTAGTAAAAACATTTTTAAAAACAAGCTCAGCTTCAGCAAGCTTTATTTAATGCTCTAAAAAGAGGAAAACACTACGAACCCAAACTCGATGGGGTTGTATCGCTTTATTGCGGAGTTCCTATGGCCACATTCAGCTCCAGCATCAGATCAGCTCCATCTTCATATCATCATAAGATTGCAATGACACGCGATATACATATGCATACACCGGGGTTTGGGTGGACCAACTATATAATATGTAAGTCTAAGTGAAATTCCCGCATTTAGTTTAGTAGCAAGCGGGACCCATTAATTTTCATTCGGTTTATAATTTGCTGTGCCACCCGCTGCCAAACTTAATGCGAGGGCATTGCTCATAAGTTGACTTATTTGCAGTAGGGTCTTTATGGCTTTATTTTTTGCTTTTAGTTTTATACGTATAATGTGCTTAATAATTTAAACTTGGTATATTTTTTATACCATAGTCGGGCTTTTTCTTTTTTTACGTTATTTATTCATTATTTTCATTCGCCTTAGTCCAAAATGACAATGCTCCATAAAAAAAATATTATAGGGAGGAATATTAGAGGGAACAAAAATTGAAAGAATATTTATAATTTTTTAAAAATTACAAAAAATAAAAGGCGACTTCAAAAGTTAAAAATATTATAAGAATACAGACAACATTACATTTCTATATTGAAGTTGGCGGCAACATTACTTTTCAATATTGAAGTCTGTGCCAAACGATGATCTCCTAGTAAGTCTTAAAATTAAGCACCGAGTAGATCATCAGACTTTCTAGGAGTACTATGTTTTTTTTTTTTTTTTTTTATGTAAGGCCCGGCAAATGACCTCCTCCCGCCTGATGTTAAGCGGTGAAAGAGGCCCAAATGAGTTGACAGATAGAGAGAGTAGGGACGACATCCACTATCCTACCTGCCCGCCCCTTGCCGGCCTAAAAGATGCTTTTTCACACCTCTTTTGAAGGAACCCATGTTGTAGGATGGAGGAAACACGTGCGCAGGTAGAGAATTCCAAGTATGGGATGAACGACAGAAGAAGGAATCTTGGAATTTCTTGGTACGGTGTGAAAAGGAGGACACAGTGTACGGATGACTCCGAAGGCCCTTACGCGTGTTTCTGTTAAGGAATGGAGAGGGAGGGATAAGGTTAAAGAGCTCCTCAGAGCATTCCCCATGGAACATTCGGTAAAAGGCGCTAAGAGAGGCGATGTCACGACGAAGTTGTAGAGGCTCGAGGGTGTTAGTTGCCTCTACATCGCCAATTATTCGAATAGCGCGACGCTGCAATCTGTCCAGAGCATCGAGGAGGTACTGAGCGGAGCCGTCCCAAAGGTGCGAGCAATATTCCACGCAAGACCTAACCTGAGTTTTATACAACAGGCATAGTTGGTCCGGCGCAAAATACCTACGCACCTTGTTTAGGACACCGAGTTTCCGTGAGGCAGCAGTTATAACGGATTCGATGTAGTCTCTGGGGTTCAGATCGCAGCGAATGTTCATTCCCAGCAAGGTGATGTTACTCTGTGTGTGAAGGGTTGTGCCCTGAAGAGAAGGAGGGGGGAGGAAAGGTGACCTTTTCGCCGAGAACGCGCACACCTGTGTTTTCTTAGCATTGAACTCGACAAGATTGTTTATATGTAATCTATATATACAAAAAGAGATGTTCCCATCTATAGACGCACGTCGCACGCACAGCCGTAACCGCTAATTGGTAGAAACGTGAAATTTGGACAGTTGCGGACGCACACTAAGAAGGGATTTTAAAGAAATTTTCATTTCTCATACTCTGAAAGTAGGTCTGAAGTTGCCTGAGGAGCGGGGTGAAAGTAATACTTTTCAGCCCTAGAGAGAATCACTTTCAACTGACAGCTGCTGTCAAATTTTAAAAAAGAAACTATTTCGTTTTTCGCATTTTTATTGAACCATGTTCCGACTTTCTATACAGCACTCAATTAGCGCGGTGTAAAATTGAAATAACATAATATATATTTTATCATAATATTTATTTTCAACTATTTCTTTAAAATAATAGAGATTTGGGCAAAATATTTACTTAAAATAAGCGGGAAAGCGGCAATGCGATCTTCATTTGTTTTTTCCATTTGTAGTCTTGTTTACTTCCATAAAGCAGAGATTTGTATTAACTGTTAATTATATTTGTATAACATTGTGTTAATAATTAACACAATGAGTTCATCTGATTCAGGTATGGAGTTAACGCCTGATTTTATAAGAGAAAGCGGGCTGAAGCAGAAGTTGCTGATTTATGTAAAATAAAATTTACACGTTTTTCTTTAGCTAATTCATTGTTTTATTTTTACTTTCCTTGTATTCGTAATGAAAAGCACAGTGTTTACCTCGGGTTAAAGACTTATTTTGTCCCTCGAACTATTAGTGCCCTCGCTACGCTCGGGCGCCAAACACCGTCTCGGGTCTAAATAAGTTACTTTCACCCCTGGGGTAACAATGTACTATAAACCCTTAAGGGATGAAATAGGGGTTGCAAGTTTGTATGGAAAAATCTTTAAATTAGCAACGAATTTGATAAAACTTGAGATTCATCTTCTTAAAAATATTTAATTGAACACGTGTTTCATGGTTTAATGAAATCCACCCCTTTAGAATGCAAAAAAGGGGTTGAGAGTTTCTATTGAAAATATTTAAAATTGCTCCAATTTCTACGAAATGTATTATCCGGGCTTAAATAGGCTACAAAATTATTTTCCCACGGGAAATTATAAATTCCCACGGGAAAACAATAATAACGCGGGCGAATAGCTAGTCTATATATATAAAAGGAAAAGTAACTGCTAATGGTAGAAACGTGAAATTTGGACAGTTGTTTTAATTCAAAATGCGGCTGCACACTACGGAGGGATTTAAAAAAAATTAACTCTGAATGGGTGAAATAGGCGTTGCAAGTTTGTATGATTTTTTAAAAATTAGCAACGATTTCGATAAAGCTTGAGATTCATGCTCTTTAAAATATTTCATTGAATACCTACGTGTTTCATGGTTTATTGAAATTCACTCCCTTAGAGTGCAAGGGGTTGAAAGTTTTTTAGGGGTTGAAAATATTTAAAATCTGCCCCAATTTCTATGAAATGTATTATCTCTTCAATATAAATAACAGTCTTGTATATAATAGGCTACAAAATTATTTTTCCTACGGGAAAATATAAAATTCCCACGGGAAAACAATAATAACGCGGGCGAAGCTGCGAGCGGAAAGCTAGTTAGTGATATTCCTTTGTCGCATGCAATTGAGGGAGGGCGGGATCTGACATCTTTGTCGGAAGCTTTGCTATATAGGTACCTACTTACTCATCAACAATTAGTAAAGGACTTCCGAAAAATAGCGGCTGGCACCATTAATCATATTCCAAGAATTTGTACATTTTACTATCTTCTGGGTATTCCATGACATTTTGATGAAAATTCTGATTTACCATAAAGAATCTATTATCTCCACTTTCACCCTCTTAAAAGGGTGTTATTTAAAAAATGTTAAAAAATACCAATTTCATTCAAAAATGAAGATGTTCCACACAAACTTACATCCAATTTTTAAAATTGGATTTAAAAAATATATATATATATTTTGCTACGTAAAAAATGTTTTTATGCTCGTACAAGCCAATCTCTATATATAATAAAATCGTAGGGGTACAAAAATCTGTAATTGCGAAATATTAAGAAAAAAAATACACAGGTCGCCTTAAAATCATTAGCAGAACACGATAGAATAGTTTTTAAAAAAATTGTTTGTTTGTTGGTTTGTTTGTTTGTTTGTTTGTTTGTCTGTTTGTCCGGAAAGATCTCCGAAACTACTGGACAGAATTTGATATGGCTTACACCACAATGCTTAGAATTTTCCGGAAGAACATTTAGGCATATTTTCGTTTGTTGAAATTCACTTTTTATTTTTAGTGAAAAAATACCATATAAAATTTTCGAATTGGCTTTAGGTAGAAAAACAACATGGCGCACGTGAAATTATTTTGACAAGTCTGTCACATAGTACAGAGAGAAGGTATTTTCTTCCACGAAGGAAAGGCAATGGAACTACGCCATACAGCCTGATCTTAAGTAATTGGATTTCGAAAATTAAAAGGCAGGACTGAAGCGTTTCACATAGTACAAATAAAATTTAATATTTTTTGTTAATGGCTGTACCCAACTGGAATTCGCCAACAAAATTGTCTTTTTCTTATGTCGTACCGTGGTGGTAAGGCAAAAAGATCAAGTCATACAACCAATGTATAAAGCATTTTTTATGATAATACTTATCGAGTGACCATAAAATTTGTAGATTGGTTTAATTCTTGACTAATTTTCACAAAATCGGTACAATTTTTGAAATATTTAAAATGTTGAAATATGAAGATACTCTTTTGAAGGTATTTTGAAAGGTGTTATATGTTTTTACATTAGGACTAAGGAATCAAACTCTTTCATCCATTTAAAACTATTAAAAGTAATAGATTAATATTGATAATAAAAAAAATATCTGACTGCAATGTTCTGGGTTACGCGTAGAGGGACGGGACGGGACTCTTGATCCTAATGTCTAAAATGACGGATCACATTTTTTTGGATCCACCCAAGGAACATGGATATCGAACGAAGAACCTAAAGAGTAGAACACATTGAACCTAGCCACGTTGACTTCATTTGACATGACTGCCGATAATGTTCGTTTCCAAACCCAGCGATATGCATATCAAATGAAAAGCCTTGATGAGTAGAGCACTATGAACATAGGAAAATCGCCCTAAATTCAACATGGCCGCCGCTCAAATAAAACGGATAAAAGTTCGCTTCCAAACTCAGTAATATGGGTATCAAATGAAAGGCATTGATGAGTAGAGCACTATGAACCTAGCAACATTGACATAAATTCAACATGGCCGCCGCTCAAAAAAGGTGGATAAAAGTTAGTTTCCAAACCTAGAAATATGGGTATCAAATGAAAGGCATTGATGAGTAGAGCACTATGAACCTAGCAACATTGACATAAATTCAACATGGCCGCCGCTCAAAAAAGGTGGATAAAAGTTAGTTTCCAAACCTAGCAATATGGGTATCAAATGAAAGGCATTGATGAGTAGAGCACTATGAACCTAGCAACATTGATATAAATTCAACATGGCCGACGCTCAAAAAAGGTGGATAAAAGTTAGTTTCCAAACCTAGCAATATGGATATCAAATGAAAGACCTTGAAGAGTAGAGCATTAGGTACCTACGATAATCTACCTAAATTCAACATGGCCGCCGCTCAAAAAAAGGATAAATGTTCGTTTTCAAACCGAGCAATGTGGATACCAAATGAAAGGCCTTGATGAGTAGAGCACTATGAACCTAGCAACACATACCTACATAAATTCAACATGGCCGCCGCTCAATAAAGGTGGATTAAAGTTAGTTTTTTAATCTAGCAATATAGGTATCAAATGAAAGGTCTTCAAGAGTAGAGCACTATGGACCTAGCAATATTGACGTAAATTCGACATGGCCACCGCTCAAAAAAGGTGGATAAAAGTTCGTTTCCAAACCTAGCAATATAGCTATCAAATGAAAGGCCTTGAAGAGTAGAGCACTATGAACCTAGGAAAATAGCACAACATTCAATATGGCCGCTGCTCAAAAAAATCTGATAAAAGTTCGTTTCTAAGTCCAGCAATATGGGTATCAAATGAAAGGCCTTGATCAGTAGAGCACTATGAACGTAGCAACATTGACGTAAATTCAACATGGCCGCCGCTCAAAAAAGACGGATAACAGTTGCTTTTCAAACCCAGCAATAGGGGTATTAAATGAAAGAAGGCCCTGAAGGGTACCTAGAGCAGCCATGCTCTAAGTGTGTTCCGCGGAACCCTAGGGCTCCACAATACCCCTATAAGACTTCCGCAATAATTTAGAAAAATCAAAACACCCCCTCTGATCGTACTTTTATTATGCTTATTAATAAAGAATACACTTTTAAAAACTATTGTTTTATTTTAGGGTTCCGTCAAGTATTTCGCTTTCCAAAAGGGTTCCGTCACCAAAAAAGTTTGAGAACCGCTTCGGGGCCTATTGGATGTTCGATGTTAGATGTTACCTGTGTTTAGTGTCCTTCGAGACCGTGATAATGCAACGATCGTGAACTAACTAACGATAACTCCAAGTTTGTGTGTTGGATGTTAGTCATCACGGCGAGTTTGCTAACCGAACTATGCCAGCAACACTATATCGCACAGTACATGTTACAAAAACGGAAGTCTCAATACAT
This sequence comes from Schoenobius gigantellus, assembly GCA_963935595.1. NCBI lineage: Eukaryota > Metazoa > Arthropoda > Insecta > Lepidoptera > Crambidae > Schoenobius > Schoenobius gigantellus. The sequence goes on from OZ012553.1 coordinate 1,612,315, forward strand.
TTTAAGGCTAACCGCATAAATACGTTTTTTCGCATTCGTTTTCTGAATGCGGGCATCCGAATGCATCAAATCTATACAAAATACTCATTGACTGCCGCACACGTTCGTTTTTATTACGAACGGAACACGTTCTGTACGTACGTTTAGGTAGAATGGTAGAAATCCCGAATGAGAAGAAACGAACGTCTGCGCTACGTCCAGAAACTCCGTGTCTGTATTCCGTGATCGGATATCGAATACGGAAAACGTATTTGTAAAGTAACCCCCCCATTCATGCTAACATTAACTCTACAAAAACCGCCAGTATTACGAGCGACATAAGAACGGTTCAAAGGTCAAACAGTATAGCTTGACAAGGAGCTTACTGTACGACCAATCAAAATTGGCCAAGTTGTCATATCTAAAAAATATATTTTGTTGGTGTTACCAACACCCATTATAAAATCTAAACTTTATTCGTATACAGTTCTAATTTATTAACCAATTGTTTATTTTTATTCGAAACATGAATACGATAAAGATTATTCTTGCAACTGTGTAGTTCTTTCTACTGAAGAAGAATTTATTAATATCAATAATGTATCTTAAAAACAATAATAATACTTAGTGTTTATAGTAATATGTAATGTATTTAATTTTGTGGACTGTTAGAAAAAAAACATTACGAACCTACGAAAATTGTCCTAATTTCGAAATAGCCGATGCTCATGAAAGGCAGAATAAAGTTGAATCATTATGGAATAAAATGGAGGAAAAAACTAAACACTGTGTTAAGTATTTTGATGGCGAAACGTAGTTCGCGGGCACAGCTAGTCACGCAATAAAAGTTTTCAGGGGGTAGATCCTGGATTTTGATTTGAGTGTTAACTATAAACATTATTAAACTGTTGTATTGATTGTTGTATATAAATAATAATAAATAAAACAAATACGTCATATGCGTACCGACAGCATGACCTCTGGTGGTTCTCACTCACACGCCCACAGAACAATTATGCGTACCGACAGGCGACAGCATGACCTCTGGTGGTTCTCACTCACACGCCCACAGAACAATTATGTTGTGTGTGTTGTATCACCAATTAACTTGTTGGTTCGTAAACTCAGGTGACAACAAAACGTTGGGTGTGGTGTCCAAAGTTCGGCTCGTAAAAAGCTGATGGGTGACGATGACGACACGGACTGTCATCAATAACAAAAAAAAAGACATTGATTAATACACTTTTTGGGTTGACCACTTATTTATTTGCTTAGCAAGTTTTAAAAATCTGATGCAGAATCGCGTGTCGATCGTCTAATTTATGAGTTTGCAGTTTATGCGTACAAGTTTGGAACTAGTAGCTGGGGAGCAATTCTAAGACGTGCGACTCGTCGATTAAACTAGGCTTGTCTTGAAGTGAACATTTCTTTAGGCACATTTGGCACTGGCACTTTTGGGATGAGGGAATAAGTCCTGAACTCGCGTGACCGTCACGTTCAGATATATACATTTAATTAAGAAGATTATATAAGTAAGTAGGTATATTATAGGTCAAAAAAAAGGATGAAAATTACGAAAATAGTTTTACATATTATAATCAAAAAAAAGTAATTTCACTAATAATAGGTACTTGATAAAAATAAGTTATGATAAAAATTAACTATTTATAAATCATGTGTCAAGTGTCACCCACCCAAAAATAAAATTACAAGTTTGTGGAGCTTCGAAGTTGTCACTTCCGACAAACAGACCTAACGTAACGACTGTTTTATTTTATTATACTGTACACTTCAGATTTATCTCATTCTCATCCAACTGATGGAGATGCCGAGAGGTCCAGATATGACGCTGACAAACATATTCCGACTCGTGATCCTCGCCCTAGCTAGAGACTTGCAAGAAGCTAATTCACATCCCGCCTAAAAGCGGCTTTAAAAATGTTACATATTTTGCGATTTTACAATTGAATCAAAACCTATACCGGGTATAAGTGACGGTGTCCCATTTCTTTTAACAGTGAGTTCAGACCAATGTCAATATTTTAAAACGAAAAAAAGGAGTTTTGATTTTTATCCATATTACGCAATGTATGGCGCGTCGGCATCATTTTTGTTCCGTTCACACCGGTGCGTTAACGTACGATGACCCAAACAGCTGAATCCGAAATATTGTACGTTGCGAAGTTTATTTATTTGTGTATTTATTGTAGTTTTTTGACAGAATATGATTTGTAAACGTTAACCAAGTTATATTACACCAGAAACTTAAGAAACTGTTGGATGTATACAAAATAGAATATAATGCTACCTACCCTAATAATACCTACATGTTATTTGATATTTTATATTGACAGTCTACCCTATCTTATTTGTTATAAATACTCTGGAAATCGTTTCACCTTTTTTATACATTAAACGAGTGTCGACCAGTAAAGACGTAGTTTTGTTTCACCCATATACCAATAGGTTATGGGCCCAGGACATTAGTATTTATCAGATTAGGACTTAATAAGGTTTATAGCAATGGATTCACGAAGCAAACGTAATATACAACAATTTAATGGAGAAAGGTACAGCACGTGGAAATTTCGTGTTAAGTCGCTATTAGAAGAATTACAAGTTCTGTGTGTTATCGAAAACGAGATACCTGAAACGCCGGATGCAAATTGGGGAAAGAAAAATCTAATTGCAAAAGGTACGATTGTTGAGTTTTTGGGTGACGCATTTTTAAGCTTTGCAAAAGGCTCGGCAACAGCTAAATCTATAATTGATGACCTAGATAAAATTTATGAGAGAAGAAGTCTTGCCACTCAATTAGCTTTGCGCAAACAATTATTAAACTTAAAGTTACAGCCCGATATGACTTTATTTCAACATTTCACTCAATTTGACAACACCATCACAGAACTGATTTCTGCTGGTGCCAGGCTCGATGAAATGGATAAAGTATCACATTTATTACTAACGCTACCCAGCTCATATGATGGAGTTATCACAGCATTGGAAACACTTGGAGAAGAACATCTTAACCTCCCTTTTGTTAAGACTCGCTTATTGGATCATGAAGTGAAATTGAAAACTGAACCTTCAACAGAAATAAAAATTTTACATGCAGGTGGAAAAAAATCATTTCATAATAGGTCGACCGAGAAAACGAATAAGAAATTTTACCCTCAAGAAAAGAAAAAATATCTTCCTAATAGTTCAGCTTACAAGATAACAAAAATGTATTGTGAACATTGTGGACGTCGCAACCATTTTAAGAAGGACTGCCGTTTTTTTAAGAAGATCCAGCAAAATAATAATATAAATTACAAAAGAACAATAAATAATGTGCAACCTTGTAACAATGATGATGATGGCTTCGCTTTTATGTTGACACAGTGTAAGTTATCAAATTTTAATAATTATTCGATATCTAATGTTTGTTTTCTTTTAGATTCTGGAGCGACTGATCACATTGTTAATAAAAGGGAAATATTTTCTTCCTTCGTTGAATTAACCACGCCATTGAAGATCGGAGTAGCCAAAAATGGAACTTCTATACTTGCTATAGGGAAAGGTACAATTGAGGTTACTACAAATAAAGGGATTCAGGGATCGCTTGATAATGTTTTATTTTCGCCGGAGGTAACGTATAATTTACTATCAGTGCACCGAATGCAACAAGCAGGTATGGTAGTTATTTTTGACAAAAATGGTGTGCAGATTAATAAAAATAATAAATGTTTATTCACGGGAGATCATTGTAATAATTTGTATCAGGTGACCTTTCGAATTAATAAATTTCACTGTAATTTAAATGTTAATCAGAGTGTGATAAATTCTTATGAGCTATGGCATAAACGGCTTGGCCATTTAAATAAACAAAATTTTATTGATCTTAAAAATATGATTGAAGATAGTTCAATAATTTCAAAAATAATTCCGAATGATCAGCTATGCGAACCATGTATATTGGGTAAGCAATCAAGATTACCATTTGCAAAATCAAAAGATCAATCAAATAATAACAAACCACTCTTTATAATTCATTCCGATGTGTGTGGTCCAATAACACCAACAACCATCGACGAGAAAAATTATTTTGTTTCTTTTATTGATGATTTTACTCATTACACGGTTACTTATTTAATGCATTCTAAATCTGAAGTATTTAAGTGTTTTAAAGATTTTGTAGCAAAAAGTGAAAATTTATTTAATTCGAGGGTCATTTACTTGTATTGTGATAATGGACGAGAATATCTTTCAAACGAGATTAAAGATTTTTGTGTTTGTAAGGGAATAACTTATCATTTAACGGTGCCATACACGCCTCAACAAAATGGTGTAGCGGAGAGAATGAATCGCACCTTAACTGAAATGGGTCGAACTTTAATCACAAGTGCGAAATTAGATAAAAGTTTCTGGGGTGAAGCTATATTGACGGCAACATATATAATAAATAGACTACCCACAAAAGCCCTCTCTCGCAAAACACCATACGAAATGTGGCATGGCAAAAAGCCGAAAATTAGTCATTTAAGAGTATTTGGTTCAACTGTTTATGTGCACAATAAAACTAGACAAGCAAAATTTGATGAGAAATCTTTTAAGACAGTATTAGTGGGGTATGCACCCAACGGCTATAAATTGCTCAATGTTGAAGATAATCAATTTCTAACTGCACGAGACGTAATATTTGATGAGTCAAATTTTGAAATGTCTAGATTGTGTAAAAATATTGACATTGAAATTCCCGCCGAAATTAATAAGCCTGAAAATGATTCAGCAAAATTAATAGGTAACAAACACAAAAACTTTACGTCTGATAAATCGGAAAACGATACCGATGCATCGTCTAATAAAATTACCGAGAAATGGTTCGAAGCCATTAAAAATGAACTCGAATCCTTGCGCAGCAATCAAACCTGGAGTCTTGTCGAAAGGCCAAGTAATGTAAATATAGTAAGCTCAAAGTGGGTGTTTACAATTAAAAACAATGAACTCGGTGAACCAAAGCAGTATAAAGCGCGTTTGGTTGCCCGAGGTTTCACTCAACAATACTTACAAGATTATGACGAAACGTTCGCACCTGTTGCTAGGATAACCACCTTAAGATTTATTTTAGCTTTGTCTGTTCAATATGACTTGCAAATACATCATATGGACGTTAAAACAGCATTTTTAAATGGACTACTCAAGGAAGAGATTTACATGGAAGTTCCTGATGGTGTTGTTGCGAAGCCTAATCAAGTATGTAAATTAAATAGGACTTTATATGGCCTTAAGCAATCTTCACGGTGTTGGTTTGAACGTTTCGATCATACTCTCAAAAGTATTGGTTTTAAAAATTCACAAGTTGATCCTTGTTTATATGTTTTTAATAATCAAAATAAAGAAGAAAATATCTACATAGTATTATATGTTGATGATTTAGTTATTTGTGCTAGAGATATAAAAACTTTAGAATATTATAAAAAATGTTTAATGCAAAAATTTAATATGACAGATTTAAACGAAATTAAATTATTTTTAGGTATAAGAATACAGAGAACAAAAGATGAAATAAGCTTAGATCAATCTATTTATCTCAAAAATGTCTTAAGCAAATTTTCAATGAGTGATTGTAATCCATCAAAATCACCATTACCAGCAAAATTAAATTATTTACAATTAAATTCTGATGATTATTATGATGCTCCTTGTAAAAATGTAATAGGGTGTCTAATGTATGCAATGCTTTGTACACGTCCAGATATTTGTGCAACAATAAGTGTTTTAAGTAGGTATCAAAGCAAAAATAATTTAGAATTATGGAAATGCTTAAAACATATTTTGAGGTACACAAAAGGAACTATTGATTTAAAATTAGTATTTAAAAAATGTGATTACAAGCAACTGTTTATTGGCTATGCTGACTCTGATTGGGGTGGTGACGAAATTGACAGGAAAAGTACAACAGGATACTTATTCAAAGTATTCGATAATTGTACAATTTCCTGGAATACTCGTAAACAAAATACAGTAGCTGCTTCCTCAACAGAGGCAGAGTACATGGCCTTATTTGAGGCTGTTAAAGAAGCGATTTGGTTAAAATCGCTACTGAACAGTATATCTATCAAAATACCACAAGCTATAGTAATTTATGAAGACAACAATAGTTGTATTAGTATAGCAAATAACCCTTCAAATCACAAAAGGTCTAAACATATAGACATAAAATACCATTTTATCAGGGAGCAAATTACTGATAAAGTAATAAAGCTAGATTATATTTCCACAGGAGAACAACTAGCTGACATTTTCACAAAGGTGGTGCCTGCTCCAAAGTTCCTCGATTTAAGGTCGAAATTGTATTTACTTTAGCTGATTCTTGATTTTCTTTGATATGTAGCTAATTACTTAATTGGATTTGTACTAAATCATTTGTACTAATTATTACTGTCATTATATTGTCAATTAAAATTATTATATTTTGAGGGGGACTGTTGGATGTATACAAAATAGAATATAATGCTACCTACCCTAATAATACCTACATGTTATTTGATATTTTATATTGACAGTCTACCCTATCTTATTTGTTATAAATACTCTGGAAATCGTTTCACCTTTTTTATACATTAAACGAGTGTCGACCAGTAAAGACGTAGTTTTGTTTCACCCATATACCAATAGAAACAAATTAAAAAATAGGAAAATTTATGAATTTTCCGGGAGAAAATTTCAGTGGTTTTCAAATTGGGATCATTGTCTGAACTCACTGTTAAAAGAAATGGGACACCGTCACTTATACCCGGTATAACGATATCTTTTCTATGTTACATTTTTACTTGTTTTTAAGTTGAGCTGTCAATGTCTTCTATCTTTATAAAACCACATCTTTTTATATAGGTATACTCGTAGGTACGGATAAAATGGCGACTTGAATGACTGTTACCTGTTCTTTTATTCGATCGGTTTATTATTCCCCTATTAATACACTCGACGTGATACTGGCTGTAGTGGTTATTATCCTCTACGACCAATTGCCAATAATTAAATGGGAAGAAATAGAAACCACATCTTGGAATAACGTATAATATAAATTGAATAAGTATAATAAAATAACAACCGATTTAGTATTTTTTTTTATCCCCAACATACAGGTCGCTGTCCGTTGACCTAGAATCATGCCATTTTCGAGAAGCAATATCTTACTGCACATTGTATGTAAGGAAAAAAAATAAAAAGCCGTATTATACATAAGGAACTTTACTTAGATAAGTTTGTACGGATCCCTCGGTGAGCGAGTCCGACACGCGCTCGCCGGTTTTCTTTTTTCTCTACATGGCATCGAAATAAAGTTCACAATATTGTTTTGGTTGAGAATCAACCCCCAGGCTGTCTACGTGACCGACGTCACTGGTACGAAGATGTCGTTTGCATTCATTCATTTAAATACTTAACAGCTTAATGGTTGACTATCTTTTACCCGTGTCGCGACCGCGCGGAATTCGCCTCTGCTAATAACTTAGTTTTACCAGCTGTGCTCGCGATTTACATTTCGACATAACAATTGTAAAAAAAACAGGAGAGGACCACCCCTTTTTTTTTTTTTTTCTCGCGGGGAAATGCGCAACCGCACCGTACCCACCGTTGGCTAGACGGCGAGCGTGTGTGGGGCTCACCCGGCAGAGTGAGGCACCACCAGGCCTACCCACTAAAACCCCTCGGTGTTCTCCCTGCCCTTTTAGGGCGCGTGTAGTAGGGTCCACAATGCGACACCACTATTCACGCGTCCGGGCTAGCCCGACCGGTCGGTCGGGCTATTTATCGCCAAGGGGGGATTGTCCGAGAACACCAGGACAATCCCCAGACGGAGAAGCCTTACGGCGGCGTGTACGGGAGCCGACCGTGCACGCAGGCTTCACGGCAGGGTCATCAGACAGGCATTGCTTGAGCGAATGCCCGTCTTCTCCTGCCTATCCGTCTGCGGCGGAGGGGAGCGGCCTGAGGATCTACCTCCCGCTCCCTCTCCGCAGCCTCCTTCTGCGAGATGACATCTTCGCAGACCACCCCTAGGGGTATAATTTTTTTTTTCAAAAATTAAATACTGATTTCAAAAACACTGAATGAATCTTATAAAATATAAGAATACGAGTAGGTACAGACAACATCGTATTTCTATATTGAAGTCGGTGCCGAATTTGAAGACTTTTTAGGAAGTTATCATTTGGCACAGTGTTTTTGAAGTCGGTTTTTATTTTCAACTAGCTGACCCTGCGTACTTTGTATCGCCATGTTTTTTAACTAAATTACTGAACAGTTAAATTATTGTAATTTTTATATTACACAAACCTTGTCCTAACAATAACGAATACATAAAACCAAGAATCATCCAATTTGGTGCAGTCGCTCGAAACTTATGGGCGTACATACATTTCGAAGATCCATTTTTATTTATATAGATTAATTTAATTTTTTTTTATTTTAGTGTAAATTTAATAACGCCTATTGTTTTTGAAGAACTAACCTTTAACTCCTGAAAGTTAAGGATCCGTCCATCATCAGGTCGGTTTATGACTACCAGACGCAAATACATGAATATTAGCTTCGGCAAAACATGATATACATTGGCCGTACCTTTAAAATTTTAGGGTTTCCTTTGATTTTCATGGGATTACATCATCAGATCCTGACTTTGGTGACAATGGGACCACCTCAGGAGTATACCCTATCGAATACAAAAAGAATTTTTAAAGGGGGAGTAATCGCGTAACATACGCACAAAAAAACATCGCATCGAATTGAGAACCTCTTCCTTTTTTGAAGTTGGTTAAAAATAGCCTAGGTACTTAGCCCTCGCGCTGGGCCTAGGTAGGGGTGCGCCCGTCGTGCTGGCCAACGTCGCACGCGAGATGCTGACCAGCGCGACGGCGTGGGAGGCTGTCGCCTCCTTCTGCGAGGAAGTGATCTCACAAAAGGAGGCAGCGGAGCGGGCGCGAGAGGTTGACCCTCTCGTCGCACGTCGACAGGTTTTACTCAGAGACTATTAGAACCTACTAGAAAGCTGTAATTTGGTATGGGTATGTATATTAATCATGCCAAAAAGTAATGCAAGTTAGAAAAAATATAATTTTTTTTTAGGGTAGCTCCCAGCTCTCATACAAATAAAGTGGGAGTATTTTTTTTTCTCGACTAACCCATCGTATGGGGTATTGTTGAATAGGTCTTTAAAAAATAATATAAGGTTCAGAACACCATTTTTTGATTTAGGGATCCGTTTCTGAAATATTTGGTTTTAAATTGCAAATTTTTGTTAGAGGTAAGTGTCCCCCCCCTCTCTATCTGCTAAACGGTTATATATGGACACGTGAAAAAAAATTACAACAGTAGTATATGAGTCAATATCAAAAATATTGTACTTCACACAAAAGAAACACAATGGAATTATCAAATTTCTGAACACAAAAGAATATTTGTCACACAAAAGAACCTAAAGGTGCATATACAGGGCTACATGAATCTCAAGTTTTATCAAAATCGTTGCTAATTTAAACATTAACAATAAATTATGTCGTTACTACATATAATAACATAACATTTCCGTGCATTTTAACGACTGATTTCTACCATCATTCAGATAATCATTGTCCTTACTCATTTGTCTTCTTATTCGCAGAATACTAGATTCTCAAAATACCAGATTCTCATTTTGTCACATATAATTAACATTTACAAATCTAATCTTTGTACTGGCTTAGGTGTTCTCGAACTTCGCCTGACCTGATCTGGAATTAGAGGCTTAGAACTAACAATAAGCTCATTAGAAATGTCTGCATTAATTTTACTATCAGAACTCTCTATATTAAAATTAGGTTCAATGCTATCTGTCTGAATATTACAAGCAATGTCACTCTGCTTGTTGATAGAAATATTTGATTCACCTGTACTAATATGCTGTGAACGATCTGGTAAACATTGAGTGACATTCCTAGTAATAATACCTTTAGGAGTTAACACATTATACATCAAATTTCCAACTGGTTTCTCTATTGTACCACTTAACCATTTCTTATTAGAATCATATGACGCCACATGCACTTTATCATCTGGAAAATACTGCTTAACTGATTTCTGAACTATGGACTGTCTAGGTACAACTACATCCTTTTTAATTAATGATAGGCGTGTTCTTAATTGCCGTCCAAACATTAACTCACATGGTGCTTTATTAGTGGTAGCATGTGGAGCCGTACGATATGCCAACAACCATTGTTGCAAACTAAAATCTAAGTTATGTTTGTCAAACTTATGAGCTAACATTGCTTTCTTAAATGTTTGCACACCCCTCTCTGCTAAACCATTACTTGCAGAATAAGGTGCAGTTAAAATATGCCTTATATTATATTTTTTACAAAATAATGCAAATTCTTCAGAGGTCCATTGTGGCCCATTGTCTGTTACCAACTGCTCAGGCAACCCAAATCTAGCAAAAATACTTCTCAAACATTTAATAGTAGCACTAGAAGTAGTTACCCTCATTTTTGCTATTTCTGGCCATTTTGAGTGTGCATCCACAACAATCAACCACATATGTCCTAAAAATGGACCGGCAAAATCACCATGAATTCTTTTCCAGGGTTCATCTGGCCACTCCCAAGCATGAATAGGCTTGACAGGTGGTAGGTTTCTGTTTAGAATGCACCCTTCACAATTACTTGTTAAATTATTTATTTCTATAGTCATATTTGGCCACCAAAATAACTATTAGCCAACGCTTGCATTTTGTTTATAACTAAGTGCCCAGCATGTAATTCTGCCAAAACTCAATCTCTTAAACTAGTTGGTATTAAAATTCTATCTCTCCATATAATGCAATCTTTAACTAAATACAATTCTGTTTCCTTCCCTTTATAATAAGTTAAACTTTTATCAACAATTTTAGGCCAACCCTCTCTTAGATAAGTACGAATCCGTATGTCTAGCAACTTCTGTTAATGTTACAGGAGGACTCTCACAAACAATGCTGTTGACCATGCCCTCCAGTTTCACACTGTCATTTTTATCACCCTCTATTGGTAATCTTGAGGGAAAATCTGCAGCAGCATTATTTTGAGATGTTCTATATTTAATTACATAATTATAATTACTAAGCATTAAAGCCCATCTAGCCATTCTATCTGCATATATTTTACTGGCAGTTTTACAAGGATTAAATAATGATATTAACGGCTTGTGGTCGGTTACTAACGTGAATGTTCTACCTTTTAAATATAAATCAAATTTCTTAACCGCCCATATTATAGCTAGTGCCTCCTTATCAATTTGTGAATACTTTATTTCTGCACTATTAAGAGTACGACTAGCGAAAGCTATTGGACGCTCAATTACTCTATTTCCTACCTTAACCTCATAAGCTAAACATGCCCCTAGCCCATACTTTGCTGCATCACAGCTCAACACTACAGGTAAGTCGGGGTTGTAATGTACTAAAACTTGATCTGATGCAATAGCTTTCTTGGCCCACTCATATGCTTTGGCTTCCTTATTAGACCATGTCCAAGCTATATAAGTTTTTAATAAGTTATATAATGGCTGTAAATTTTCAGATGCATTATTCAAAAACTTATGATAGAAATTGATAGTTCCAAGAAAACTACGCAATTCTTTTACATTCTGTGGTTCAGGAGCATTGAGTATAGCTTTAACATGCTCTGGAGTTTTATGAATGCCCTCCTTGTCAATAATATAACCACAATATTCCAATTGTTTACTTAGCAAAATTGTCTTTTCTTTGTTAACTTTAATATTTAATTCTCTCAACTTTTGAAATATATAAATCACTAGAGGCCACCAAAATATCATCAATATAACAAAATGCATTTGGTATATTAAAATGTTCATCCATAAAATCCTGCCATGCTTGCGGAGCTGGTGACACACCGAACATCATGAAAGTTGGTCTAAACAACCCCCATGGTGTGGTTAATGTCATCAGCTTCTGTGCCTCATCATCCATCCTTCTATTCATGTACGCTTTTCTTAAATCTATTTTGCTAAATACTGTTTTAATTTTACTGTCATCTCTGTTTAGTTTAGCAAAATTGTCTTCAATGACTGGGATTGGATGTTGAGGTACCTCCAAATGTGGATTAATTGTGACCTTGTAACTTCCACATATACGAATGTTATTAGGTCCTTTTACAATAGGAACAATGGGTGTAGCCCATGTCACCTCCTCTTTATTATCTACTTTGTACATTTTACCCTCTTTAACTAACTTGTCTAATTCGCTCTTAATAATATTCTCTAAAGCGTAGGGAATTCTCCTTGGTTTAAATATTTTAGGTGTGACTGATGCTTTTAATTTCAATTTTCCTACTGTACCCTTAATTTCACCTGGTGATCCTGAAAATATGTCATAATACTTGTCTATTAAACTTTTAAGCCTACTGGTAGTTTCCTCATTAGTTACTAATTTACACTGTTTCTTACAAGTTTTCCAATCAATTTCAATTGCATTTAACCAATCTCTACCTAATAATGCTTTACAACCTTCTTTTACTACAATCAACGGAGCTCTATACAACTTGTCCTTAATTTTAATTAATACAATGACTTTTCCAACTGCACAAATTCTTTTACCCCCATATGCTGATAGTTTTATATTACAGTCCCATAATTTCAGTTTAGGGAAATAGCTTTTGTATACAGCTTCTGGTATTAACGTTACATCGGATCCGCAGTCAATTTCAAAAGGAATGTTTACATTATTAATGTTTAATATTGTACACCACGGATCAGGTCGTGACTCTCCTATACAATAAATTTTTCTTACCTGTTTGACTTTTTTAGGCGTCTCTTCTTTAAACAATCTCTCCAAGTCATAGCTTTGTTCTTCCTCTTCTAAATTGTAACTGACCTTTAATACTGAATATTCCTCGATTTCCTTATTATTGGTTACTTCTTTAACCCTTTTACTTTCATTCCAGTTTTTACGTTTGTATTCCTTTATTCCTTTACCCGGTGCTCTGCATATTACTGCCAAATGCCCCTTCTTTTTGCATTTGTAACATTCTTCATCTTTGAACTTGCAAACCAGTTTTGTGTGGCCTGCTTTACCACAACAATGGCACTTAATTCCTTTCATATATGTCTGTTATACTGCTACCTTCTTTATTTCCGAACCATGTGTCACTTCCCTGGCTCCAATATCAACCATTTCTATAGACACAGCTATATCTACTGCCTTTGCAAATGTGAGCTTTTCTTCAGCAAACAGCCTTTTTATTGTATGCTCATTCCTTAGTCCATGCACAAATTTGTCTCTGAGTGCTCGCTCTAAGTGAGTGCCAAAATTGCACGTTTGAGCTAGCTTTTTAAGAGCTGCTACGTAATCCGCCACTGACTCACCCTCCGTTTGCTGTCTTCTCATAAATTTGTAAGTCTCCGCTATTTCACAGTGATCCGGCCCCAATGTTTTTTTATTAATCCTTTGATGTAGTCATAGGATTTATCCTCTGGCTTCTCAGGGAAACACAACTCCGTAACCTGTGTTACGATGTCAAATCCGACATTTGCTAATAAATACATTGCGTATTTTTCTTGTTTGATCCCATGAATGCTCATTTTATTTTCAAAAACTTGTATATACAGGGTGTCCCAAAAAATAGTGTCAAGCGAAAGTCCAGAGTTAGAGCACCTCTTGGAGTACCCGAATCACCCCCATGTATGTTCCGCGATTATTCGTAGTTTTAGAGTAATAATTTTTTTTCTGACTTTTTGAAAATTTCGATCTAAAGAACTTAAAAATTTTTAATAAAAAAAATTTGAACATATTTTAATGTTTTTCTTTATGCCACTGAATTATCTTTAGTGCTTCTTTTATGTCTAAAATAATCAGCTTCGTAACTTTAGTGGAAATTTAGAAAACAGTAGTGTAAAGTCAAAATTTGAATGTTAGTGAATAATTACTTAAAAATTCATCTTTAAATAAAAAATCTAAACAGGCGAATTCATGGTTTCTAAGTATGTGTAAAAACTTCTCTAGACTCTCTGCTTTCATAATAATTAAAAAAAAGTACTTAATAGGGCTACTTTGGCTTAAATCGGCCATCAAAGACAGCAAGGTGAAAATTTCATAAAACTCGACTTTTGAATAATTTTTTTTTTAAATTCCAATTATTTATTAATAAACCAAAAATGATTGTAGAAAAGCTAAAAATTTATTATTTGAAGGTCAAAAATAACTGTTCCTGCTGCCATCTTTAATAACCTTTGAAGGTTTATTATAACTTATATTATTACGTTTATTACTAATATTTTATTATAACTCGACTTCTGAATATTTTTTTTTTTAATTCCAATTATTTATTAATAAACCAAAAATGATTGTAGAAAAGCTAAAAATTTATTATTTGAAGGTCAAAAATAACTGTTCCTGCTGCCATCTTTAATAACCTTTGAAGGTTTATTATAACTTAATAAATGAAACAAAACATTATTTTCAAAGTATTTATTATTCGATCGCTTAAAGAAAGTTTTCAAAATGACGACCTTCGTGCTCAATACATATTCTACATCGTCTAAAAAAGTTTTCTTTTAAATTTATAAATGCAATTCTGTTGTTTTTTATTGTTTCTTCCGCTTGTCTTAATTTTGTTCTTAACACTGTGACGTTTGTAATGTCCTTGGCGTATACTAATTCCTTGTAGTATCCCCAGACGAAAAAATCTATAGGGTTCAAGTCGGAGGACCGTGGCGGCCACGCAATGGGCCCTCCACGACCGATCCATCTGCCTGGAAATGTTTCAGACAAATGTTGTCTAACATTTCTAGCAAAATGGCATGGAGCGCCGTCGTTTTGAAAAATCATATTTCTCCGCGTTAATAGGTCTACATCTTCTAATAAGACGCCGAGATCACGTCGTAGAAATTGCAAGTAGGCCTCGCTGTTCAGTTGGTCCGGTAGTTCGAACGGACCAATCAGCTGTCCGTTTAGGATGCCTGACCACAAATTGATACTAAATTGTTCTTGGAAATTAGATTCCCTTGTGAGGTGTGGATTTTCAATACTCCACGAATGGTAGTTATGCGCATTAAACACCCCACATCGCTTAAAATGTGATTCATCAGTCCATAGAATATTTTAAAGAAATTTTCGTTTTCAGCTTGTCTCCGTAACATTTCCTGACAAAATGCCACCCTTCTCGGGTAGTCTGCGGGCTTGAGCTGCTGAACTTTCTGGATGTGATATGGGTGAAAACGCTCTTGATGAAGTATTCGATGTGCTTGTGATTTCGGAATTCCGATTCGACGTTCTATTGTTCTTACACTAACTGATGGATCTCTCACCACTTCTTCGACCACTGATTGGACAGTATCTGGGTCACTCATTTCAGATGGGCGCCCCGATCTTCTACCTGGTAGGCGTCCTTCCATGTAAGAGTTATGTACTCTTAAAATCATGCGATGATCAGGCCAAGTTTCAGGCTGAGGTCCACCTCCATTTTGTACTTGCTGCCGGAACAACCTGGCTGCTTCAGAAGCATTTCCTCTTGCATATCCATAAAAGTAATGCATAAGAGCATATTCTTGCGATGAAAAAGACATCACAAAATGAAGAGCTTGAAAAGTCCGTTAAGAATGCCAAATTTGTCAAAATCCCGTATTTACACAAAACCAAATCGTAATCGCACTCAAGGTCCGTAAAGAAAGCAAAGTTCGTCAAATAATCACAAATGAGCGTATCGTACGTAAGGCGCAAACAAAAGCAGGCAAACAATAGGCGCTCGGACTACACCCCCCGCCTCATTCCCTTGTCACAAAGAATAGCATTCCTCAGTTACAGTTATTCATTTCGTCAATGAGAGTGAGAGAGATAGCAATAATGCGGTCTCTTTCATATCCTCTCACTCGGGCAATTTTTTAGCAGGTAAGTACTGCGTTACATCCAACACTACAACCGATGTGATCCGCGAGAAAAATATATAAATATGGGTTTCATGTAGTTAATTTTTGCTAAATTGTAATTAATCTGAACCTTAGAAATTATAAAAAGACCAGATATTTTTTTTATCATCTGATAGGAATTTGGTAAATTTTATGAAATTTTCACCTCGCTGTCTTTGATGGCCGATTTAAGCCAAAGTAGCCCTATTAAGTACTTCTTTTTTTAAATGATTATGAAAGCAGAGAGTCTAGAGAAGTTTTTACATATACTTAGAAACCATGAATTCGCCTGTTTAGATTTTTAATTTAAAGATGAATTTTTAAGTAATTATTCACTAACATTCAAATTTTGACTTTACACTACTGTTTTCTAAATTTCCACTAAAGTTACGAAGCTGATTATTTTAGACATAAAAGAAGCACTAAAGATGATTCAGTGGCAAAAAGTAAAACATTAAAATATGTTCTACTTTTTTTTATTTAAAATTTTTAAGTTCTTTGGATCAACATTTTCAAAAAGTCAGAAAAAAAATTATTACTCGAAAACTACGAATAATCGCGGAACATACATGGGGTTGATTCGGGTACTCCAAGAGGTGCTCTAACTCTGGACTTACGCTTGACACTATTTTTTGGGACACTCTGTATACGACCCAAGAACACTTTTTAGAGTCGTATTCCGGGATTACAATATTGATTGCCGGGGTTGTCTCTGGTTCCGCCATTTTTCCTTTGTTTTGTCGTGACTTCTCAAGTGCGTAGCGTAACAACACACAATTATTTATTTTGCACTGTCGTCGTAACCAAACAGCGCTCTATAACTCGTCGCCAATGTCACATAACATTACTTGTTTGTTATGGAAAATTAGAAGTATGGCGGAATTAATAAATAAGACTTCAATTACGTTTACTGCTTTTATTCATAGCCACCAAAGTAAACAGATTCTTAATACAGATAACAAATACACAGCAACTGACTTATGGAATGACCAATTGCCACAGATACAAAATCATCATATTCCACACATTTCACTATGTAGGTACAGTTGAAAACAATACATGTGCGCTTTAAAGAAAAGACAAGTCAGTACCATTCACCTTTTAATGAAAAAATTCAAAGGTAAATTGGTACTGACTTGTCTTTTGAATATAGAATATACAAGTTTTTACAAGTAACAATCGCAGATCTTCTTAAAATTCAGCTTCTTAAAATTCAAATTCTTAATCTACCTATGATACCTATATTCAGTACAACGTGGCACTTTTTTTTCGAAAACTGTAAATTCGTGGTTGCAACTCACTCAGCCGCAACGCAAATTTCCATAGTTAGATCTAATGTTCACATTTTTTGTCGAGTTTTGGGAATATGGTAGAAATGTAGCTGCAGGGAGTCCACCGGGACCAGCAAAATTTTGAAAGTAGATGAGAAAAAAAGTTTGGGAGCCTCTGCTTTGAATAATATTAATACGGTTTCGATTTTATTTGCTATTGCATTTCATTCATAGAACGATTCCCTGGCCACAATCTCAGTGACGCATGCGACAACGTGCTGAGAATGTTATTACCTTTTTTTTACCGCGCTTGCGTAGATAGTATTTTTTTATACTACGTGATTGTGTGAACTTGTACGAGGATATGCATTATTAGATTAATATGTACGTGCTTTGATTTTTTGTTGAATGAATAGTCCAAGTCAGATCCGTGCCGTGAAAAGTAATCAAGTTTACTACAATTTACTAGTAAGTATTATAATTCATGAGCGTCGGTGGCGCAGTGGACTTAGGCTCTTCTAATTGGGAGGTCCGAGGTACGATCTTATCATGTCATCATCATCATCAACAGCTCATATAACGTCCCCACCGAGGGGCTCGAGCCTACCCTACTAAACTAGGGCGTTTAGGCCTTAGTCAACCACGCTGGCCAAGTGCGGGTTGGTCGACTTCACACACAACCTTTAAAGAAATTCTTTCTTCACAGATGTGTGTAGGTTTCTTCACGATGTTTTCCTTCACCGTATACACGGTTATTTTTTTATCACCCTGGTTATTTTAAGGGTGGCTTCAGGACACGGTAGAAGAATTATTTAACCATTAATAATAAAATTTACTCACCTGTCCAATTAGATATTTATTATCTAAAATATCCAAAAAATACTGCACTGGTATGGACACTCAGTGAAGTTGTAGGCAAAACATTGAATGAACGCGAACTGGCAACAACGTCGCCGATTCAAAGTCATCACTGAGTTGATCACAATTTCACCTTCCTACTTTACGGGCTTACTTAGGACCGGCAAAACAAAGTTTTTAAAGAAAACAAACAGTACTAGGTAGGTATTACGGTTATGGTAGGTTGTTTTGGCGTAGTTAAAAAATTGGAATCAACTTTAAATACTTACCTACCTAGGAAACAATTTAAATCAACTTTAGTTCTAATAACAAAAGAGTTCTAAATTTAAAGGAAGTCCTCTAACTCATACATAGTCGTGCACGTTTAAAACTATACATGACCACAACAACATATCACTTTGGTTAGTGTTTAACGTCTCGAAATGCAGTTTTCGCTTCCAAGTCTTACGTTTGTGGGTTCACTTTCTTACACCAAACCATACACTTAATTTCACTTCACAAGTAAAAGTCTACGGTCTACCGGAGTAAGGTCTGTGTATTCGCGAGATGTGTTAACTTGAAACTAAAATTCCGAATGCGCCCGATTGCCGCGCGTCAGGTGCGGGCGCGACATCGCGATACGTTCACACGCGCCGAGGTCAAAGGCGAACTAAAGCCGGCCGGCTCGTGCCGACAAGCGACAGCAAACAACAAAACGCCGCCGCCGGCGCCGACTGTCCCTGTCTTTCACTATTATAGTGTCTAGTGCAATAATAACTCTTATTTCAAACGAGTTGTAGATTGATCTTGCTTGAAATAATAATGCGACGTTGCCGCATTTTCCTAAGCCCGTAGTAGTAAATGCTTTATTCATTCATAATCTTACCTTATCTTGTAGTAAACAAGAACAATGTCTATAATTTAATATTATTGGCGGATAAAATTTTAAAAATATAACCACATGTTTTTTTTATTGATATGAGTCGTCTAGCGTCTACCGAGCTCCCTCTAAAATTTTCCAGTATGATAAAAAAATAACCGTGTATAGGCGTCGAATAAACGTACATATGAATTCAAAATTTGAAAACACATTGGTACGTGGCGGGGTTAGAACCGACCATGTAACAATGTGTTTTTCGTTTATTAGAATTTCATATGTACAATTGTACATGTCCATGAAGTTCAAAGGTGTATCGGCAAATCGACCTAACTAAACACCCTAACTTAGGGTAGGCTCGAGCCCCTTAGTGGGGACATGTGGTGATAAATATTCAAGATTCAAGAATCTTTATTCAACACAGGCCTTCTGAACTATACTTGTAAACAAAAACCGCTTGGTAGGGACAAGTGGAAATCAATTTCCTCCATTCATCCCTCCCAGTAGAGATAGGTAGAAAAAAACCATGTCTTATCTACCAGGGCCCAGGGGGGATACGTTGGTGGGGACTAGAGGAATAGCCCTTCTTTCTAGGCACTATTGACGTCAAAAACAAAGAAATATTTTGATTTAGCCTTGCATAGATCCCAAACATAATCAAGATGACTGCATATACAAGTAGGAGGGGAGAAAAGATGATTGACTGTTCGGAAATTGGGAGTCTTCGAGTGAAGGGCAGGCAAGTAAATCGGAGCGCCAATTTTTTGTCTTTTTCATTTTCATATTTTTATATTGAAGTCGGTGCCAAAGTGACGATCTCCTAAAAAGTCTTAAAATTTGGCACAGACTTCTAAATCAAAATGTTGTATTTATTCTTACAATAATTTCGACTTTTAAGTGTTTTGAAAGGTGATTTTTTTTTTAAATATTTTTTTCGTCTTTTTTGTTATGATAATAGATGGCTATACACAACATAATATATTTTTTACTTTAATATATTGACATGTTGATAATAAGTCAATTTTGGTATATTTATTTATTTAGCACAGCCACATCATATATATTACACAATTGTATAAGAAAAAACAACAAATAATAGTCTTATATATATGACAATTAAGGCGTACATAACATTCACTATGAAAAGAAATAATTTAACCTAATTCTATTATTTAAGCGATACTTACTAAGTAATTGTGGAGGCAAACATTTTCAAAATTACGGCCAGTTTTAAATGAATTTTATTTAAGTTTTGTGAAGGGGAAATATTAAATCCAACTAAACGAAGCAAATGTTTAGCAAATTGTTTTTGAATTTACGAAAGTTATCATGAAATATATCTAAAGTAAAGGTTTTATTTAAATTATTATAATTATTAAGAATACGGTAGAGGGGAGAAAAATGTCCAAGGTTAGTACGAGAGTGTCGAGTCTGAAATGTTTTAGTGATGCTATGCCTGGGATACCGGCATGGAACGCTTAAAGGGATTCGCTCCAAAAGAGAGCTGCACTGAAGAGTGCCATGTAAAAGGCGATGCAGGAAGCACATGTCCAATATATCTTTGAACGCTGAGTATAGGGATTTCTGTGGGAAAAGCCTTTTGACAAAAAGGCGAGGTGCCTGGTAAAATTGCATTTTAATTTGTTATACTTAAGTACGATTACCTGTTTAAATTCTACTCAAAACTGGTGACAAGTGAAACTTCACCAATGATGTTAAGTGGTAATCTCCCCCAAATATCATGGTCCTAACCGAAATAAAGACACTGCTATTGCAGCGCCATGCAGACCCATGGAATTCTTTGTCATTGTGGTTTTTTTCCGTAGAACCTGTATACCATTGTCATCGGAAAGAAAATTTTGGAGAACACGATATCGAATGTTATCCACACTAGTTAAATATTACTTATCTCTAAGTATTCAAACAAAATCAGAAAGTTTTCGAATTCGTATGTAATGTAGAATAAGAGACCAGAGTAACATAGCTGTACTGGTAGTGTGACTTATTATAGTGATTTTCTATGAGTGTTACTTAAACTGTACTACTAAGATAGTAGAGAGATGAGCGAGGAAAGCAAGGAGAATGAGTGAGTGAATCAAATGAACCCACAGAATCCACAGATTACATCAAGATTGAACCTAATAAAAAAATATTCATTTTAGTTTAGATAATTATAAATACTACTCATAGATGTCACTAGGTACCACCTGTTAATGACATTTATATAAAATTATAATTATTCTTGTTAAATAATTAAATTTTAATTTCTTTATCCATTTAAAAATAAGTGGAGGTACTCAATTGGATGCTTATGGTTTTTTTTGAGTGTATGTTACGCGATTATTCCGCCAATTATGAACAGATTTTCAAAATTCTTTTCGTATTCGATAGAGTAAACTTCTGCGGAGGTTCCATTGTCACCTAAGTTATGATGGGATCCCAGGAAAATCGAGGGAAACCCTTAAATTTGGAAGGTACGTCCAACGTGTTTCATGTTTTTTTCCAAAGCTATTCAGGTATTTGCGTCTGGTAGTCATGAACCGAGCTAATGATGGAAGTTAGCCCTAAGTTTTTTAAATTATACGTCAGTAGTCACGTATTCTTTTAAGTTACTTCGGTGAACTGGCATTAAATTCACAAAAAAGATAATAATAGAGACTGATATATTGATGTTAAGTTAATATATTCCCTATATCTAAATCCTTTCTCACTCTTCCCTCTCCTATTTTGCTTCTCACTCTTCTTCTTTCCACCTTTCTTACAACACTTCTATCTACATGCTGCATCTCATCACCTCTCATTTCTGCACTATGCTTCTTTGACTCTTTAGTGGTATAAAATTTTTTAGGTAGAGTTCCCTTTATAATATTTTAACGTTCCTACAATATGTTACAGTAATGTACGTTGTCTAAATACAATAATTATTCACATAGTTCTCACTTTAACAAACCTTTATTGCCAAGGTGTCTTATGACAAAACGACATAGCTTTTGGTATTCAGAATTGTCTAACCACAAACTGAGCATAAACGTAAATAAACACCTAAAGTGTTTTGAAGACCATAACCTACTATTCCCCTGCCTATTTAGCATTTACTAACACGTTAGATGAAGTCTCACCATCTCTTCAACAGATATAAGTCCCACTGCTGAGACAAGGTTCCTACTCGGAGCTAGGGTTAAAATCACAAGTGACACAAAAATAAAGTGTTATTTCCCTTGATTTTGTACAAAGGCGAAGTGTGATCGTTATCAATTCAAATTCAATTCAAAAATCTTTATTCAACATAGGCCTTTACAGGCACTTATTGACGTCAAAACAAAGCAACACATTCTAATTTAAAGGAAACATATTAACCTTGTATGTGCATACATCCTGAATATAATCAGGATGTCTGCAAATACAAGTAGGAATGAAAAAAAAGGTTGATTCTACACCTGTTCGGAAATTGGGAGGCCTTCTCGAGAAGAACAGGCAAGAAACTCGAAAGGTCAAATTTTTTATCTCCTCTTTTAAATCGCCATTTACAATTTTGGTTTTGTTACATAGTCATTGAAAGTTATAAAATACATAAGTAAGTACTTATGCTTATATACACTTAAAATGTCAGAAAAATATGATAAGCTTAACACTAAGCATTATACAATAAATTATGTTGTTACCAAACATGACATCTGATAACTTAGTCTAGCTAATTCTATATCGTGTGGTCACTTAAATAATCACTCACTTTGTAATAACCTTTGTTCATGAGAGTCTTTTTAACGTGAACTTTAAATTTATGAATTGGTAAATCGGTGATACTTTGTGGAAGCTTATTATAAAAAGCTACACACCTCCCTAGAAATGAGCCACTAGTTTTATTAAGCCTGTAAGTTGCAACGGCAAGCTTATTTTTATTTCTTGTGTTTATATTATGGAAATCACTATTTTTATCGAATGTAGAATAATGCTTGTGTACATAAACTAAATTGTCGTAAATATACTGACCGGCTAAAGTTAAGATATTAATTTCTTTGAACAATTCTCTAAGTGACTCCCTAGC
Source organism: Schoenobius gigantellus (assembly GCA_963935595.1). Classification (NCBI taxonomy): domain Eukaryota; kingdom Metazoa; phylum Arthropoda; class Insecta; order Lepidoptera; family Crambidae; genus Schoenobius; species Schoenobius gigantellus. The sequence goes on from OZ012553.1 coordinate 1,635,242, forward strand.
CCGTAAATTATAAATGGTGCGAATTGCTCTCTTCTGTAACACAAAAATTCTTTCAATATGAGCTGCCGAACCTTATAACAATAATCCTTATGACATAATACTATGAAAATAACTAAAATAGATAAATCTCGCCGTTACAACATTAGTTAAAAGCTTGATTTTCTTTACTGCGTACGCCGCCGAACTTAGTTTGCCAGCCAAGGATTCAATATGTGGGTCCCATTGTAACCGTGAATCTAAAGTAATGCCTAAAAATTTCGTGTTATTTACAAGGCCAACTACATCCTTATTCATATTTAAGTTGGTATCAATCTGCCTTACATTTGGCAAAGAGAATTTAATGCATTTCGTTTTCTTAGAATTCAATGACAAATTATTAGTTGTATTATTATTATTAGCGTTTCATGACTTACACAGTCAAACGCTTTGGAGAGATCGCAAAAAACTCCAATTAAATCCTGCTTACCCTCCCAAGCATCAAAAATATGTTTAAGAAGTGCTATTCCGGCGTCAATAGTGGATTTTCCTTTGGTGAAGCCAAACTGTTTGCCATGTAGTAATTTATTTCTTAATAAATTACTTAATATCTGGTTATACATGATTTTTTCGAAAATTTTACTTAATATTGGTAATATTGAAATAGGTCTAAAATTCGAGGGATCTTTTTTATCTCCAGATTTAAACAAAGGTATTAATTTGCTGTATTTTTTTTATTGCTTACGGTGGCAGACGAGCCAGTGGCCCACCTGATGTTAAGTGGAAACCACCGCCCATAGACATCTGCAATGCCAGGGGCACAGTTCAGTCACTGCCTACCTGGAGGGAAGTGCTCTTCTAAAGCCTCGTTTGAAGGAAGACATATCGTAGCGCTCAGGAAACACTGCAGCTGGGAGTTCATTCCAGAGCCGACACGTACGTGGAAGGAATGAACGCTGAAACCGAACTGTGCTGGACGAGATCGGTTCCAGGTAATATGGATGAACTCTACTGCGATGGCGGGTGGTGCGGTGGTAAAAAGGTGAAGAGGGCACCATTGCAAACAATTCCTCAGAGCACTCTCCGTTAAAGAGCCGATAGAGCACGCACAGAGAACCAAAGTCTCTTCTTTGCTCCAGCGTCTCCATTGAAGCCGTGATATTGGGATCACCGATGATGCGGAATGCACGCCTTTGCAAGGAGTCAAGATGGTCGAGCTGATATTTGGGGGCTCCTGCCCAGAGATGCGAGCAGTAGTATGCGGCCGAATTTGTGCTTTATAAAGCATTAGCCGCTGGCTTGGAGTGAAGTACTCGTACTGCTTTGCTCTGTTCAGGACGCCCAGCTTTTTGCTTGCCAATTTGGCTTTGTCTTCCAGATGACTCCCAAACTGCACTTTAGCAGAGATTTCCACACCGAGGATCCCAATACCATCGGACATATGAAGAGTTACTCCTTGGAACTGAGGCACTACGATAAATGGGTCCTTCTTCGCAGTGAACGCGCACACTTGTGTCTTCGTGGGGTTGATCTTGACTAAGTTCTTTGCACCCCATTCGGAGACTTGCCCTAGAGCAACCGCCTTTCATACAATGAACTCCGAGGGACATTCTGGTGATCGGTATACCGCACATCACCCGTACTGTCATCCGCATAACAATGTATGTTCTCAATGGACAACATGTCATTGATATGCAGAATGAACAGGGTTGGGGAGAGCACCGAACCTTGTGGAACGCCAGTATTTATGGGCATGGTTACGGAGCAGCAGCCGTCGACGACGACTTTAATGCTCCTACCATCCAAGAAGCTGGCTATTTATTTGCAGAGTCCCTCGAGGATTCCATAAGATGGTAGCTTCGCGAGAAGAGCTCTGTGCCAGACCCTATCAAACGCCTTAGCGATATCCAGTCCAACGGCGAGAGCCTCACCTTTGCCCTCCAGAGTTTCAGCCCAACGATGTGTCAGATAAACTAAAAGATCACCAGCTGAACGGCCATGACGGATCCATTCATTAGATCAGGAAATATGCCCTCAACAACACAAGTATTAAAAATTAGCGCTAACTGAGGAGCTATTACATTTATAATAGACTGAATTATGTGAGTCGAGATGCCCCAAAGATCTTCCGTCTTTTTCTTGCTAAGCAAACGGAAAGTTTTCAAGATAGTGATCGAATCAACATGGCTAAATTTCAAAGTTTCGCTGCACTTATCTACACTTGACTCCAGGGTGACCGCCACATTGGAAAATGAATTTAGATTACTGGTAGTTACAATAGGAATTTCGGAAAAGTAATCAACAAAAGCGTTGGCAACTTCAATGTTATTGTTTATTTCTAACGAGAATGAGTTTCCAGAACATTTAACTTTCCCGGTTTCTTGATTTATAATATCCCATGTTGTCTTAATTTTATTATTCGACATATTTATTTTATTAAATATGTACAGAGATTTAGCAGACAAACAAGCATTTTTTAAAGTTTTCGAGTATTTTTTAACATAATTTAAAAAACAGGATCAGCGGAAGTTGCTTTTTGTGAATAAAGTTCATATAGTTTTCTCCTACTCTTATAGATACCTGGTGTAGCCCAGTCACTAAATTTCGTCCTATTTTCGTTTAGTTTAATTACCTTTTGTGGAGATATATTGTTACTTTCAGTTTTCACTAAATTAAATAAATTATTGTATAAGACATTGGCATCTTTAGTTATGGTCGGCAGAGATTATATTTTTCTTTTAAATTTTCTTAAACTACGTTTTGGTATTGGTCTACAAATTATTTCACCTTCAGAATTAACATGATGGTGTTTAATACAGGCTAATTGACGACTATGGTCAGAGTTAATAAAGCTTATTACAGCACATTCCAAGATTTCACAATTATAAAAAATATTATCTAAGCATGTGACTGATGTAGGTGTTATTCTGGTTGGTTGTTTGAATAAATAATGCAAATCAAACGATTTGAATAAGTTATGTTAAAATCTCCACATATAAATATTTTCTTATTTTTTTTAAATTATGAAACTGTTCCGAAAGGTATGGTGCTTTCAGGCCTCCTCGAAATAGCTTTCCGCTCGCTGCTTCGCCCGCGTTATCTTCGTTTTTCCCGTGTGAATTCCATATTTTCCCGTAGAAAAATATTCTATAGCCTATATTACTCAGTGATATTGTAGCATTCTACTCTCATCACAGCTCATATACGTCCCCACCGAGGGGTTCGAGCCTACCCTATGTTAGGGTGATTAGGCCTTAGTCAACCACGCTGGCCCAGTGCGGATTGGTCGACTTCACATCATTGAATTTCTTCGCAGGTTGCCTCACGATCTTTTCCTTAACCGTAGGAGCGTCAGACAAATGTATGAAATTCGAAACGAAAAACACATTGGTACATGGCGGGTCTCGAACCCCGATCCCCCGATTGGAAGGCAAGTGCCGAGTCCACAGCGCCACCGACGCTCTAGCATTCTACTAGTGAAAGAATTTTTTAAATCGGTCCAGTTGTTTCGGAGCCTATTCAATACAAACATACAAAAATACAAATCTTTCCTCTTTATAATATTAGTATAGGTTGGTTACAAATCTGGGTACAGACAACATCACATTTCCATATTGAAGTCGGTGCCAGATTTTAAGACTCCCGGAGTCATCGTGTTTTTATATATTGTTTTTTAGATTTCCTAACACGCACTAGACAAGTGTGATGGCAGATGGACCGCACACCCCCTTCATTGCGTAGGCATTTGCCCGCCAGTAGGCGTATAATTATGGCTGGTATGACTCGTTTCTCTACTCATGTGGTATGACGATGCTCAGGTCGATACACTAAAATTTTCCCCACTATCCCAGCAAAATAATCTTAATCCAGCTCTCCACAGGTCGGAATCCAGTCAAATAGTACACTCGTACATAATCGTAAAAAATGTATATAAGAAGTATAATTACCAATTAGTTCACAACAATAGAAATTGCTGCTATTTATGTCAACGCGAACATGGAACGCAGTTATGATGACGTTACAGATATTTCTTGAAAGTAGTATAAGGAACATAAATAAGTAACAAAGAATGATGTATTGATTTGACTTCTTAAAAATTATGTATTTAACAGTGCTTATTGCAGAACTGGATATATAGATTCGATATAGTTACGAATTTATTAAGGACCAAATTTCTTTATTATTAATATTTTATTTATGTATAAGAAGTATTTAATGTTATTATTCTATATCTCATTTCTCCGTATATGTACCACTTTCTTTCACTGCACCACCCCAAAATTGATTTAAGAAAAAAAATTCCGCTACCTATTAAGTCAGTCTCGGTATAAAAATTGCGTAAAATAAGAATGAATAAAAATAAATAAAAGATATTATCTTTTAGCCGGTGCAATTCAAGTATTTTTGAAATACTTATTTCTTTTAATACAAAGTCATCAAAAGGACATAAAATATCAAAATTGTAATAAATTTGACATTCCTATTGTATTTTCATTGCATAAAATAAGTTTGATTTTGATTATACAACATAATAGCAATATCACAATTCTATAGCTGTGCCACTGAAAATAAAACAGGCGTAATTATTATTTTTAACTGACTGCAAAAAAAGGTTCTTAATTTGACCTGTATGTTTGTATGTAGGTAGGTATGTTTGTCCACGGTTATCTCGCGATTGGCTGAATCGATTTTGATGCGCATTGGCGTATATAGAGGAGGGCTGGGTGGGCTGTGCCCACCCCAAGATGTTAGGCTACCCTTTCAAAATTCTATGATGGACGCCAAAATTAAAAAGTGATAACTTCAAACAAAAATCAAGGACCAGGCCCACCCCAAAAGAAAACTAGATACGTCAATGTTGATGCGGTTTTCAAAAAAGTATTTGTTACATTTAGGAGAAGGTTTTGGTATTTTAATTTAACTAAATTAACTAAATAGACTGGATTATTTTGAAAAAATGAAACCTAAGACTTCCAAAACACCAAAAAGTCATAAATAATATAAGAATACAAACAACATCACAGTTTACCCTTCAAACCGGAACACAGCAATGCAAGCACCACTGCTTGGCGGCTTTGGCGGCGAAGCTCGCTTCCACCTTCAGCCTTATCATCACTTACCATCAGGTGAGATGAAAGCCAAGAGATTCTCTGTCGTATGTAATAAATATCCCGACTTCTTTTGGGAACTCATTAAAATCTGCAAAAAAGCCTACGTTCGAGTTGACGTCGAGTAACTAAAGAATTTTTATGATTGTTCTGTGCTATAATTATAGTACCATACCAATACCTACCTTCGGAAATACATCATTATACACGTCTGAAACTATAGGAATTTAGTATGTATACAAGTTTAACATTTCCAATGCCATGTCAGTATTTGACAAGTTCACAATCATTGATTCGTTCACCTTACTTCGTACCTTTCTTGCCATTACTATAAAAGCAATGTTTTTATGTGCTTTACTGATAATTATCCACCTCAACTCTTGTGTTGTACTATGTAAGTAAGTACTGAATCCCAAAAACCACCGGCTATGTATATATTAGTTGTCACGCAGATGACATAACTAAATTTACTTAGTTCGAAGCAAACAATTGGTCATTAAAAAAGATCCGCGCTTGAACCGATTTCCTGGTTCTGTCACGACGTGAGGGGAAACACTTCGAGCTGGACAAAGCCATGGCTAATTCGGTGGGCACTGGGAGCTTGTACAATGTGTAAAACTAAAACGCAATAATAGCACATCCACAATACTCATGCTCTTTTTGTGAACGGAAACTTCTTACAATCTTGTCACCAGTGAGTTGACAGCTCAAAGTCAATAATCATCTCAGAAGAATAACTAAAGCAGAGATTGTTCTGAGATAATCATCATTAAACATAAGAACATTTTAAAGATATTAATTGACCTTAAAAAATGCTTCGTTATAATTAAAACGAGAAAATAATATATCTTATGCCTATGCTTGTTAGCTTTCACGAGAACAGGCAAGAAACTGGGAACATGTACATTTCCTCTCCTCTATCTATTCTCTCTAAAGAATGTGGCAGTGGGCAGCGGACCTAAAAAGGCCGCATCGCAGAATCATAATACGGATCATATTATGAATTGAGTGCAACTCATCATAAGCAAATTCTATTTGACAGCTTTGTATGAATACTTATTCGTAAAATGGTCAATTGACACTTTAGCAATGCCTAATTTGTGAACAATTTTACGAATATTCATACAAAGCTGATGATGAATTCAAATAAAATAATTGCTTATGATGAATTGCACTCCATCATAATATGATACGCATTATGATTCTGCGATGCGGCCTTTTTAGGTGCGCTGGACACATTTTTTTTTTTATTAATTTATTATACATAGTATACAAGTTCCAAGTAGTTTCACATGAAAGCCTCGCAAACCACTTTCGTGGTTGACTGCGAGTGCGAATCTCGCTTATGATGCTTGTATTTATTGCTTAGGTGTCAATTTTATTTAAGTAGTGTCTTTTTAGATTCATACCAAACGCTTTTTTATGAGTATTGTTCGTAGGTCTGACGGCCCGTTGAGGCGGGGCGGTCCTCGAGTACCTACCTGCCTACCGTGAGACACAGCGCTGGGAGGTCCTCCCACAAGGTGGACCGACAATCTGGTGAAGGTCGCGAGAAGCCGCTGGCTGCGGGAGAAGCAGGACCGATCGGTACGGAGATCCTTGGGGGAGGCCTATGTCCAACAGTGGGCGTCTCTTGGCCGAGATGATGATGATGATCTATTCTCAGTCGATAACGTTGATACAACTAAGTTGGCATACATGCAGGCTGCCTACTTTTTTTTATTTGAGGCGGGGGAATCTGTAACGATGCCAAGTTGACTAGGCAGCCCACTTAGACATGCCAAAGGCTCTGGTCCACCAGTGGCCTAAACCTCCCTCTGAACCCTCTCCGATATTTTTTTTTCTAAAATATCATTTTCCGCTATCCTTACCAATATTATAAATGCGAATGTGAAAGTAACTCTGTCTGTCTGTGTGTTATGCAATCACGCCTAAACTACTGAACCGATTTAGAGGAAATTTGGTATAGACATAACTTGAGTGCCAGGAAAGGGCATAGGATAACTTTTATTGCAGAAATCACCCCTTAAGGGGGAGAAAAGTGGGGTGGATGTTTGTATTTTTTTTTTATTGCAGAAAGTTGGCAAACAAGCAAACTGCCCACCTGATGGTAAGTGGTAACAGTCGCCTATAATACATGTAGCTCCTGTGAGATTCGCAGCAAAACTGCAACCCCCACAAGAACCACAGTGTACGTTGCCAACTTGTGACAAAATTACCCTATGTCCTTCCCCTTTCGATTCGGCTGTAACTTATTAGTAGAATTGGGCCTCAGGTCAACATCAGTTGCTTCAACGACGTTCAAATAATATTAATAATAAACGCACAAGTACGAAAGCGAATGAAATCGACATTGTACATTTTGTTAAATGACAATATTCTAGAGATTTTTTTTTTTTTTATGGATGGCCCGGCAAATGACCTCCTCCCGCCTGATGTTAAGCGGTGAAAGAGGCCCAAATGAGTTGACAGATAGAGTAGGGACGACATCCACTCTCCTACCTGCCCGCCCCTTGCCGGCCCAAAAGATGCTTTTTCACGCCTCTTTTGAAGGAACCCATGTTGTAGGATGGGGGAAGCACGTGCGCAGGTAGAGAATTCCAAGTGTGGGATGAACGACAGAAGAAGGAATCTTGGAATTTCTTGGTACGGTGTGAAAAGGAGGACACAGTGTACGGATGACTCCGAAGGCCCTTACGCGTGTTTCTGTTAAGGAATGGAGAGGGAGGGATAAGGTTAAAGAGCTCCTCAGAGCATTCCCCATGGAACATTCGGTAAAAGGCGCTAAGAGAGGCGATGTCACGACGAAGTTGTAGAGGCTCGAGGGTGTTAGTTGCCTCTACATCGCCAATTATGCGAATAGCGCGACGCTGCAATCTGTCCAGAGCATCGAGGAGGTACTGAGCGGAGCCGTCCCAAAGGTGCGAGCAATATTCCACGCAAGACCTAACCTGAGTTTTATACAACAAGCATAGTTGGTCCGGCGCAAAATACTTACGCACCTTGTTCAGGACACCGAGTTTCCGTGAGGCAGTAGTTATGACGGATTCGATGTAGTCTCTGGGGTTCAGATCGCAGCGAATGTTCATTCCGAGCAAGGTGATGTTGCTCTGTGTGTGAAGGGTTGTGCCCTGAAGAGAAGGAAGGGGAAGGAAAGGTGACCTTTTCGCCGAGAACGCGCACACCTGTATTTTCTTTGCATTGAACTCAACAAGATTGTTGGAGCCCCATTCGATACTGATGATTGTCATGATGTCCGATGATTCAGTATCGATTTGATGCATAGTGGTCAATTTACAGTAGGTAATATAGGGCAAATAGCAGGTATTAAAAATAACAGAAGACGGTCTCCGTTCGACAGTTATGTTATAGTGTCAAACAAACGTTAATGTGTAACTAACAGGCTAGGTAACAGGTTAATGTGAGTAATCATAGTATTGGGTATTCGTATACCAATTCGAATCTTCACAATGATTTTTTAATCATTAATTAGTAACGTCCATTTGTTCCGCTCTGAGTCGCATACTACACTAAAGACTTTCGCATTAGGCTGAATCGAAGAAAACTGAGGTGACGGCTTTTAAGTATGAGAAAATCCTTTTTGTCTGTTTTTTATAGACTTGTGCTCCAACATTTTAATCTTTAACTACGTAGTACTTTTATCTATTCTGTGCTTGAACTCAGCGGAATAGCCAAATGAATCAAACCATTGTTTTTTACACATAACAGTGAAGCTCTCGGCCTTCATCTCACCTGATGGTACGTGATGATAATAACTGCCGATGGAAGCGAGCTTCGTCTGAAGTCATAAATATCTGAGAAACGGATTATCACCTCAAATAGTCAAATATAGTAAGTAGGTATATTAAAAATTTTAAATTCAAAAATCTTTAATCAACAGGCACTTTTTGACGTCAAAAATAAAACGAAATTCTAATTAGAAAGAAGGAAAATTAACAATTTAACAATTAATTATTATTTAATCTTGTCATACATTCTAAACATAATTGTGTTCACAAGATGTCTGCAAACACGAGAAGGAGAAAAAAAAGTTGAGAGAGCCTTCTCGAGAAGAACAGGCAAGAAAGTGGGAAGGTCAATTTTTTTTGTTCCCTCTTTTAAATCGCCATACAATATGGTTTTTGTTAAAAGATTAAAAATACAATTTGTATGCACATACACTAAGAGTGTAAAAAAATGTATTACATAATGAATAACTTGTCCAAGCTTACTCCATATCTCACCTTGCCTAATAAGCTACAGGTTTACTAGGTTATACTTACTAGGTTATTGAAACTGGCTCATAAAGTAAAATTGATCCACATCCTTTTGTTTCGAATATGTTGAAATCGTATGTGGTCTCTAATTGTGTCTCACTTTAATTGATTTTATATATTTTTTCAGTACCTAGGTATACAATTTCTGATCTCGTGGCCGCGGCCAGGGCCCTCTCGGGTCGGGGCCCGTGGCATTTTGCCAGCCCTGCCGCCCTATAGTTACGTTACTGCCACTGCTCAAAATGTATAGCAGAAGGATTGATGCGATCCGCTGGAGCTCCGTAGTGTTATTAGGAACCCCGTACACCTCTCAAGTGTCATCATAATGGCTTCAACCCCCATTCTCCTTACACTTGGCACGACTCTCCTTGTTGCATTGGACCGCTGGAGCCCAGCAACGCCCTGCTGCATTCCGGGGGTTGCAATTGCATTGAGCACTCCCGTCATGAGAAAAATATAGGTACTACTTAAGTGAGACTTGTGAACAATAACGGAGTGAAAGCTGGCGGAGCAAAAAACAAATTAATTAAATATAATCAAAACAAATACAATCTGGCGTTATATAAAACGTTTGTTACATCATCTGAATCACAGAACACAGAAAGACGTGTTCTGTGATCTGAATATTATATGAAATGAGCATAATATTATAACGCGATGTTAAAGAATTAAAATTTACACTTAATGTGTATTATTTGAAGTCAGTTATTATACGAAATCAAATTATATTATTATTATTATAAGATCATTAGTATTAACACTCAAGAGCAATGAATCAGAGTCACGTAAAGGTCTGAAAAGCTCGGATACTACAAAAATACTAACTTAGTGGAATACTTACATTGTGTTTTTTTTTATGGAGGGACCGGCAAATGACCTCCTCCCGCCTGATGTTAAGCGGTGAAAGAGGCCCAAATGAGTTGACAGATAGAGGAGGGACGACATTCACTATCCTACCTGCCCGCCCCTTGCCGCCCTAAAAGCCCGCCGCCCTTTTTCACACCTCTTTTGAAGGAACCCATGTAGGATGGAGGAAACACGTGCGCAGGTAGAGAATTCCAAGTGTGGGATGAACGACAGAAGAAGGAATCTTGGAATTTCTTGGTACGGTATGAAAAGGAAGATACAGTGTAAGGATGACTCCGAAGGCCCTTACGCGTGTTTCTGTTAAGGAATGGAGAGTGGAGTAGACAATGAAAGGAGTATCGTTAAATAAAAGTAACGGACCTAAGTAACAAATAACACTATAAAACTATGTAATAAACGAGTGTATGTCAAACACTACACACCAAGTATTAGAATACATGAGTGGTATAGTTTGACATAGTACTATCTCTAAGACATAACATCTGTCCCTTATAAATTAAATTGAACAAATTTTATATTGTATTAATCATGTAAGTACCTACTAATTAATATTTTTTAACTATTTATATGTACACCTTTCGCTTTTTTTATTAGGATGACTTTAGATGTGTAACCAAAATTTTTTTGTTTTATTCTTTAAAAGCCATACACCACATATGGTTAAAATGGTAAAAAGTGAAATGCTAATCAGTAGTCATATTATAAAATCTCGCAAAATGATAGCAAATCTGGTTAAGACGGTTGACACCACACAGGAATTCGTCGGCTAGCTAGGTATCACTTTAATAGGCCATTTTACTTTAATAGGCCATTTTATTATGTTTGGCAGTTCATTGATCTGTTTAATATTGTTTGATATCCTCGCACGAGTCAAGTGCAAAAAAAATCGTAATTTTTATGTCAAGTCGGTCAGAAGTTGCAAGAAATTTTGTCATAATCAAGATTCTACAAATACAACCAGATGGATTGAAGTACAGTGGACGCCAAATCAAGCATTACATTTGCACTCCGAAAATAGTATTACGAGCAACATAAGAGCGGTCTAAAAGTAAAGGTCAAAGTGTATATCTTGATATGGCGTCCTTGACACTGCACCTTGGTACTTTAGTACTATTATTTATTTTGAGACCTTAGCAGTAGGTAAGTAAGCGCTGTGTGTGATTGATCATTGAGACCATCAGATTCAAGTCGAAACTCCAAATCAAGTTTAGAGGCTCGATTCTCCATGTGAGATCTCTTGGTTTTGCTACTTTAGTACTATTATTCATTTTGTGGTTTTGCTTCGTGGTAGGGTTTCAAGGTCCGTCGTTACCATTATACAGTCGGTCGGATGAGGGGGTGTGTGAAACCATGACATACCTAACATAATTAGAATAACAGAACCAGTCATCATCATCAACAGCTCATATACGTCCCCACCTTGGGGCTCGAGCCTACCCTAAACTAGGGCGTTTAAGCCTTTGTCAACCACGCTGGCCAAGTGCGGGTTGGTCGACTTCACACACAACCTGTAAAGAAATTCTTTCTTCACAGGTGTGTGCAGGTTTCCTCACGATGTTTTCCTTCACCGTAAATGCGTCGAATAAACGTACATATGAATTCAAAACTTGAAAACACATTGGTACGTGGCGGGGTTCAAACCGCTACCTCCCGATTGGACGCCTATAAGAAACAGAACCAGTATATTATAAGAACTAAAGGCACTCTGGCGTCGGTTGGTTGTTTCATCAGCATGATATACCTACATATTTCCCATTGACAGAACATTGACAGAATAGCAATTCCCGAAGCCACTACTTGCATTGCTTGGTCGTGTCAATAATAGGTTTCTCTTTCAGGGGCGGATCCAGGATGTCGTTTAGCATTCTGACAAGGTTCCTACTCGGAGCTTGTGATTTTAACAAGTTACGAAAAACAAACTTTTTATTGCCTTGATTTTTTACAAAATAAAGTAACCGCGCCTTGTAACGCTAAAAATATAGGGTTGGATTTATGGAATTGCTGGTCTTTGGAGGGGGGGGGGGACATGGCCTCATCGGCCTCCCCCCCTCCTTCCATGGATCCGTCAACACAAATGTATGAGCTTTAATTATTTATACACAGTATATAATCAAAGTTTATGCTTGTCTTTTTAGGGCTCCGTACCTCAAAACAAAAAGGGAACCATTTTAAGATCACTTAATTGTCCGTCTGTCTGTCAAGACTATTTTTTTGTAGGTCCATGGTCAAAACCCTTTTTTTGGGAACGTTTAGAGATATCAAACTTTAATTTATATCAAATACTTGGGTCTATGTAAAACCTTCTGCTGTGTTCCCTGTTCCCAGTAGTTTTACATTAGTCTTACCAGTAGTATTAGATCTTTTAAGTTAACGCTTTAAAAAGATATGAACGTTTATGTCGCATATTTTGCGATTTCTCAAGGGAATCAAAACCAATAATACTTCACGTTGATATCGAACCATTAGACCAAGTTTGGCAAAAAGCAAAGTCTTATATAAACAAATCTGAAAGCACACGTTAAGGAAAAATTCTGAAAAATTTGCCTGTCTTATCTTACCCATTAAACCGGAACACTGGAAGTAAGTAGTACTGAGGCTCCCACTACTGGTGGAAACTTGGAAAGTGTCATGGGTAAGTCAGTGTTATCGGGCTTTCGATTCAATGGACTGGCATTGTGGACCTGTCTCGCCAACAATCCCTCTTTCTCGATTGTTCTGTTCCATCCATGGGGTGCCATTCGAGATCAGGATTAGGTAACTACTCTCAGAATGAAGGAATAGTAAACGAATCATTAATACATTGTCAATATTCGCACTTAAGTTGATTTAATGTCAGTGACCGCGTGAAAGCGACCTTCGAAATCTTCGCGAGCGAAAAGTTTTAATCCTCTCGTAAGAATGTCGGACTGAGATGTCTGTGACAATGGGCGTTTGACGTCACAATTGCCATAAAGTTAAGGGCGTGACGTCACTTTTGGAATAAAAGCGTTGACAGGTCGCGGCCGCTGCCACTAATGTGATAGACATTCCATCAAGGCGCTGTCAGTAGTTACCGAACTATGTTGGGCTCCCTGTGCTTTTTGTCTGCGATACTGGCTGTGAATACCGCGTCCGGTGAGTGTTGCATATAAAACGGTATTAAGTGTTCTTAGATAAGTGATTATTATTCAAGTTCTCGCCAGGTTGTGTAAGTTATGTTTTGTGACTCTACTTTTTGTAGGATTCCGTGCGTCCGAATAAAGAAACGAGACCCTTATTGGATCAGTCGTGTCTTTGACTGAACTCTCATCATCTCTCACCTTACTAAGAATCTAAGTATTCGACTAATTAAGTTGAAGTCTACTCGACTAGTGAAATAATCAATAATCAATTCTTAATGATCCCCCAAATAAAGGTTTAGTGTATAAATTTAAAAAATGAGTTACTATTGGGGCAAGATATGATTTTAAAAATTTATTTTGTTTAAAAAATAAAATATAAATAATTTATTGAGAAACACACACACATACAAACACTCCCTCCGACCAATGGCCAGTTCATCTGGCCGAAGATCTTCATTTGCCATTTGGGGTCTGGTTACGTGACGGATCTACCCCTACCACTGGAAATTACCCTTTTGTTTCTCGGGGGGAAATGCGTGACCGCACCGTACCTGACCTCTGGAAATTACCCTAGGGGGATGATGGGTATTATATACTTACAGGTATGGATGCCCCGTGACTCGCCTAAAGTAACTAGTCCTAATTATTTGGCCGAACTGTATTGGCCTAAACTTTTAACGTACAATTGCTGTTTAGCCTAACACTTAATGCACTATTAAGAGTTTGTTATAAAACTTGAAAGCTCTAATGGCATTATGATGAATACGCTCAAGTATTGCAAATTAATTAAAGTCACGTGTTTTTATATATTTTTATAACATTTTTTTATATTAAACTGTAAAAATATTTTTGAGGCAATAGCTTGTCCAACAATAGCTGATATTCAAATTATTATTGACAAAGTTATTATTAAAATGAGAAATTAATGACTGAAACGAATCGCTTAAAACCGACTTCACGATGACTCAACGTAGTCTTTTTTGCCTTACCCTTAAGGCGCATAGTGCTCCCAATGACCTTGCGTCGATCGTCCCGCACTGATTACATAGGAGTGAGTGAGTGACAGTGAGGGGAATATTCAAGCAAACCTTTACGCGTAAGATGTATTATTTCAATAAAAAATTAATAAAGGCGAATAAGAAAAATCTAAAAAGACCATCCCCTAGAATATTGTTCACTTTATTTATTGAAATCTAAAGTATGTGATTTAACCTAATATTTACGAAGCGATTAGGTTTCTAGTTTAAAAAAATTTAAAAGACCATCCTCTAAAGAATGCGTTGAATAATAACATATCTTTTTTAAAGATTTTTTTATTTAATATTTATGAAGAGAACCGGTTTTTTCTGCAGTAATTTTTTATGTTTGACCTTACTATGCGCCTTAACTAAAATGTAATCCAAACCCGCGCGAAGGCGCGTAGGGGCAAGGCGGCCCGCTGAGGAACTACCTATTTGGTAGTGGTGTGGCGGGTTCGACACGAATTCGTCGAACATTTGTCAATTCTAAATGCATCGTTTTCTGCCAGGAATCCTGAGTGCAATAAAATAAATAAAATTCTTCTTATTGGAATTATTTCAAATAAGAATTATTTAAAAAATGAGAAAAAATGTTAATCATAATTAATCTTTCATTTTGTCCATATTTTCCATATTATAATGATTACTAGACAATACTTCGTTCAAGTGAAGTGATGCCCTATCTCCCACAGCCACAAACTGAATTTCGCGCGGACGATGCCGCGAGCACAGGCTAATCGCATAAAATTCCCGCAACCATGGGGCAACGTTTGCATTGTTTTGCCTAATTATAATTCATGTTGACGCGTTAAGAAAATGATGAATGTTTAGTGATAAATGACAAAGGTATTTTGGTATATTCCTTGTCGGTTCTTTGTTGACATAGTCAGCCCCCGTATTGTGGAGCTTTACGAATTTGTGACGATCACTTGTCTGTCATATCAGCGACGACGGGGTAACAGAGCTCTGTGCGGACTCTTTTTCTGGTGTACAGACAATAATCTTCTTGAGCGACAAATTCATTAAGAATAGCCTCTCAGTCTGCAGGAAAGTAATCATGTGGTGACTTTGTCCAAAGCAATGAGTCCCTGAACACGATTAATTTTAGTCCGTCCCACTTAGAAAATAACTTAGCACTGTTGCACAGGGCTTTTATTATGACCCCCTCCTCATGCGCAAGTCGGTGCGTTATAATTATCTTGACGCCTATTCTCTTGAAGAGTTCAGTAATAGACACAATCCCTGGCAGTACGCTGGAGGCATCAACGAGGATTCTATGAACAAGGAATTCTATGCCTCCTAGACAGCTGATGGCCTTCTCTAACAAACAGTTGGATAGTAGCCTTAGATCATTTAGCGGTTAGCCTATGCTCTAAGACAGTAGCCTTAGCGTGTCTCCCCCCCCCCCCCTCTTCTCTTCGGACTTCATTTAGGCTTACGTGCAATCTCATTTTCAGTAGACTTCACAAAAAATTAAAACCGACTTCAGAAACACAAAAAAGTCTAAAATAATATAATAATACGAATATCATTACATTTTTTGTTTTGAACTCGGTGCCACCCGCAATCTATGTCCATGAGTTTTTGGCACCGACTTCAAAATAAAAAATGAATAGGTATTGTTTGTATTCCTATATTATTTTTGTGTTTTTTAAGTCGGTTTTTATCGTATTAAATATTTATTATTGTAATATTTTTTTGTGAATTTAATACCAGTTCACATAGAACTGAGAGTCAATATGTGCCTATTGTATTTGAAAAACTAACATCTAACTCCTAAAAATCAAGGATCCTCCCATCATCAGTTTGGCTCATGACTACCACACACAAATACTTGAAAAGCTTAGGAAAAAACGTGAAACACGTTGGACGTGCCTATAAAATCCTGGCCTGGAGACACGGTTAGCGCAGAGGTAGAGTGATCACCTACTGCGCAACGGGTCGCCGATTCGATTCCCGTACGGGACAATTATATTGTATGGCCTACAGATATTTTTTTCGGTCTGGGCGTATGTGCATGTGATATTCTATGTTTGTAACTGCACCCACGACACAAGAGAAAATCCTAGAGTATGGCGACTTTTTTTAAATCCCATCACCAGATTCCGACTTTGATGACAATGGGACCAATCGGGAAATATACCCTCTCAAGTAAAAAAATATTTTTTTAATCGCTTAGTAAATGACAGAGTTATGACGATGTAACTTGTTACCAACATAAAAAACTTTATTGTGAAGTCGGTTAAAAAAAATGAAATTCTCAATTCGTGTTTTTTTTATTTTTGGAAAATTGATTTGGAAAATTATTTTTCGTTTCATAGGGTATACTTCCCAATCGATCCCATTGCCATCAAGTTAGGGTCTGGTAATGGGATCCCAGGAAAATCAAGGGAAACTCTAAAATTTTGTCGGCATGTCCAAAGTGTTTTATGTTTTTTTCTGAAACTATTTAGGTATTTGCGTCTAGTAGTAATGAGTCGAACTGATGATGGAAGAACCCTTGACTTTAAGAAGCTAGGAGCGAGAGGTTTCTTTTTAAAAAATGTGATGTTGTATGTAAGTATTCCTATATTATTTTGACATCTTTGTGTTTTTGAAGTCGGTTCTTATTTTTTCTATTAAAAAAATATTTATGTTTCGGTCTACCTCGAGCTCTGTGACTGCCTCGTTTGTAGCCCACCACCGTAGCCAGAGGATTTCAAGCGGTGGTCGGGAATTTTTTGGAGCTGCCGTTACGGTTTTCCCTTGGCTATCAGGGCAATACATAAATCTTGTAGGTTGTTTTACTCCGACAGCACCCTTCATCAAACCATGCGGCAAGACCGACTTGGCGTGCGTGAAGAGATCAGCGCAAGCGGCGGTGCCGTTCATAGTCCGCGGTATCCCGGAGTTGGGCGTGCCGTCGCTGGACCCCCTGCGGCTGCCGCGCATCAAGGGAGACCAAAACGGCCTGAAACTCACCTTCAAGAACACGGTCATCAACGGCATGAAGGACTGCGTTATCAACGATATCACGTAAATATTCTGTTGATTCTCAAACACACAAACCCTTAATTCAATGAAAATCTTTACAAGCAGTTATTGACGACAAACAAAAATCTAATTAATTTTATATTTTATCATTTTGTGTTATATCTGTGAACTGCACAGCGAAAGACGTTTGTGAACTTTTGTGTGGTGGAGATATTTCGTCAATCGATGCATAATAATAATAACGTTGTTAATTTTATTTTTTTATTTTTTTACATACGACAAGGAAACTCTTGGCCTTCATCTTACCTGATGGAAAGTGACGATAAGGCCGAAGGTGGAAGCGAGCTTCACCTGGACTCCTCAACAACTGCGGAACTGGCTATCTTACCTCTAAACTGTCGGAACTCAACAATGCTATAAACAAACATTGTTATTATGGCGACAAACTTAGGTAAGACGGTGGTAGTTAGCCAGGCGGGCTCAGAAGCCCTACCACCGACCAAACCGAGCAGAAAATCTTCTGCCCGCTTGGAGAATCGAACCCCGGACCTCCCGATCAACACCCGTTGGTCTCAACCACTAGACCACGGAGGCGGTTAAATTATTATATCTGCTGCAGTATGTTACCTACATGAAGTATTAAATAAATAAAAACCCGCTGATTAGGCGAATACTGAGATTCATGTTTTGAGTTTTAGAGTCCTTTTTTTCTGAAACGAGACGTTACAGAAAAAAATGCCCTACTCTAAAACTCGAAACATACCGCATACTGCGCAACATTGTTAAACTGTGGCAATAATAAGCAGTGCCGACGACCACAGACCGCAAAGCCAGTTAAAAACTTACAGCTCATTATTCATTATTTCCGACTTGGTTCAACATTTAACCTTTGGCTTCTTGGAGTCATTTGCATGATTTTGTAGTGCATAGAACGATAGATCCCTACCGCTTAACTCATAACGATTAACGATGGATATAGAGAATGACTCGCTAGAGTTTGCTATAATATTTTATGTAGGCGGCGGCCCTACCACCTAATTCACTCGTTATAGTTTTAGCTCTCTAATCTCGTGATTTCGTACCGCCTATGGTTAGCAAACCCGTGAAATTAAAACGATAGCGAGTCACTCGCTATCGCCATCGTATCACTATGAGTTAGGCGGTAAGACCGCGGATAGCCGAACAATGAACAATTCTATTTACGGACAGAGAGATAAAACCTTATGTAATAAACTGTTATTCCTACATAAAGTAGGACCTATGTAAACTACGAGTGAGCAAATTTTTTGGCAGAGCCTTCAAAAATACAAGTGCACCTACCCTCACCTACCATTCGGAAGGCAAAAGCAACACGCTTAAATATTTACGCAGTCGTTTCGCAAAAAAAAATGTTTGGAGATGACGTGACAAAAATTTTTTGAGCTGGGGAAAAAATAGCGTGAGGCTGTCACAGGCAAAGGTCACTTCCATATATTTTTCTGAGGAATGATTGCGGAAAAATAAGCTTGTAGTTTTTTTCGAAGGGGGCTGGTGACATAAAGAGGTGATCGGAGCGTAAAAAGTTATTTTTTTAAGCTATTGCAGAGCTTTTATCGCGGGCTTGGCGACCGAATCAAGAAATTCCGTAACGAAAAAAACCTGACACCTCCCACTCCGACCGTCAGGCCTATTCGCTAACTACGGTTGGTAACTAGAACTGTCATTTTTGAAAGACATTTTATATCCATTGCTAGTTAAACTTATCTATCACACAAGTGGATTATTTCTCTGTCGGTTTGAACATATTTTTCTTTAAACACATGCAAAGTTAAGTCGCTAGGCTAGCAAAATTGTTGTCGGAAAGATAACACATTGCCATAATTAAAAGAAGAAGAAGGAAGTTAAGTGATCTTATGTCTTACGGCAGTGTTCATGATAGCAGTAATGGATGATAATAAGTTCCTTTCAAAAATGACAGTACTAGCACAGATAATATAATACTACAGTAGTACTAGTTAGCAACCGAAGTTAGAGAATAGGCCCTGCGGCACAGCGGTGCGGCGTTGAAAGCCGTGCATCGTCCAACGTCGTTTCAGTTTGGCAGACTTCGGCACGGTGTTTTGACGCGGTATTTTCCAGATATTTAGAGGATATCAAGTCTCAAACTTTTGTTTCTTATTTCATACCATAAACCTATAGTTTCAATGACAAAAATTCCTGAATAATCTACATGTATTGTAAGATAATAAAAATATTTTAAACAATATTAACTTCTCATTTATTCAATAAAAGAAAAAACAATGTTTTCTTATCGGTCACCACGCTCAAAAAGTGTAACTTGAATTAATATCAAATAAAAAACTTGCATTAATATAAAAGAAAAAAAAATACTGCATAAATAAAATAAATAAATAATTATAATTGCATAAGTTGATAAAAATCGCAATGCAATAGCTTTACCGCGGCAGTCCCCGAGTGCCACTTTAATTTTTTTATTTACTTATCTTTTAAAATACATCGTTACAAAAAAATACAACATAACATTTAATAAACCACTCTGATGTGGGGTCGCCGCAACGTGTTTTCATTTATTACAACTAAATCGCCAAACTAGCAAAAATAGAATAGAATAGAATACTTTATTTGCATTTGAATAGGGTACAACAGAAATAGATGTTTACAGTCAATTCGCTCAATCCCATTCGCCATTTTCAATAGCACACAAATATGTTAGTCATAAAGTTAAAGGAATTTGATTTACAATAATTGTTCTTAAGATTCATAGTTTATATACAATTAAATAATGTTATTTATTTATTTTCTAGTAAAAACAATGTCATTTTAAAGTAATAAGATAAGGTAGATATAACATTAGTCAACCCCTATAATCAAGAAATTCTTTTATTGTGTAAAATGTCGCAAGCCGCCTACCTGATGGCAAGAGGATATAGTCACCTTCGCCTATGTCACAGATTTGATATAATAGTTACTACGTCCTATGTGTCTTGTCCATCCATGTTGCTGAATGATTTGGTTTCAATTTTTTATCATCCTTGTTATGTCTAGCCGACGTCAATTAGATGGTCCCTTATGGCCTTTGAGGCCTTCCATCACTACCTTGCTACCGGAAGTCCCCTGTGGCCATGGTGGTTCGACCGCATAGTTCGATCGATCGAACCAAGCGAACTTTTTTTTCCACTTGATGTAATTTCAGAATCGAACCACGCGGACTACTAGATTTCAAGACCATGTAGTGCGAGTCCATTAGGCGCACCACGACGGCCAGTTCATTTGGTTCGATTCATCGAAACATGATTGTAGACGATGGATCGCCGGCGTGAGGATAAGGGACAATGAAAAGCGAAAATATGCGAATAATCAAGGATCTCGGTAGCGAGCGTGCGGTCGCGGTGAAAGTAGTTTCGGCACTAAAACTTAAAATTACCCGCGATTATAATATCACACTAACGAACAACCGCAACCCCGCTACTGGATAACAGTTTTTTATTATTAAGCCACCAACACAATGACAAAATATTCGCCAGCGGCGCGTCAATTTAAACATGTAAGTACCTATATACAAGCTTATGTGTTATTGTTATACATATCATTATTCTTATATCTAATTATGCTTTTGCTTATTTTTATTTTTCAGGTCAGCAGTGTGAGCAGTGTGGTTGTCGCCAACATCCTCCCCCCTAGTGTCGCGAGAGAGACACTCATTAACAAAGGTAAGTGAGGCGACCCTCGTGGCAGGTCTCTTTAGTATTCCTGTCTTAGTTTTGACGTCGACTACTCTCACTCTGTCGTCCGCCCCTGGGTACACACGCTCCACGATACCCTTTGGCCATGTGTTTCGAGGTAAGGTTGGATCCACAACGACAACAAAATCTCCTACCTTCAAATTACGACCCTCTTTGTTCCACTTACTTCGTGGAATAAGTTCCGGCAAGAACTCCTTCATCCACCGTCCCCAAAATAAGTCGATGAGACGCTGTGCGATCCGCCACTGACGACGCAGGTAAAGATCACTGTCGTCGAATACGCCGAGCGGCGGCAAGTGAAAGGTGGAAGTGCCACCGGCACTAGAAGAGCACAACAAAAAATGATTAGGAGTGAGTGCCTCCTGAGTTGAAGGGTCCACTGAAACGTGCGTGAGCGGTCTACTATTTATCATATTCTCTATCTCAGCAAGCACAGTGGTAAGCACTTCTTCCCTAGGGGCCCTTTCCTTGAGCACAACTTTCAGGGCGGACTTCACGCTTCGAATGAGGCGCTCCCAGGCTCCCCCCATATGTGGGCTGGCAGGTGGTATAAAGCGCCAGTCTACCCCATGATTCAGGGCTTCCCGAACCGTGGACTCCCGATCAAGCTCTTTAACGGACTGTTTCAGCTCGTTACACGCGCCTCGCATGTTTGTGCCGTTATCCGATATGAGTATACGCGGCCAGCCACGTTTTGCAGCCATTCTGCGAAGAGCCATTATTAATGAATCTGCTGTAAGACTGGACACAATTTCAATATGTATAGCCCGTACCGTCAAGCAAGTGAAGAGTACACCATATCTCTTGGGTCTCTGGCGGCCCACCGATATTTCTATGGGGCCGAATAAGTCTAGCCCGCACACCGTAAACGGCCTCTGGTGATGCATTAAACGTCCCTCTGGGAGATCACCTAGGCGCGGTGGTTCAGGGTTGGCCTTTCTTATTCGGCAGATAAGGCACTGAGAAGACACGGTACGAACGGTAGGTCTCAAGTTAACTACCCAGTATTTCTGCCTCAGTTCATTAACAACTGTTTCGTTGTTAGCATGTGCGGACTTAACATGGTAGTACTTCACAAGCAGCCGGGCGACATGATCACGACCGTCAAGTATTACAGGCCGTTTTACCTGATCATCTACACCGGACACTGCGTTAATACGCCCACCGACGCATAACAGCCCATCACTATTTAAAAATGACGTTAATGAGTTCAGACGACTGTTACGTTCGATGTTCATATTTTGCTTAAGTAAGTATATTTCGCGAGAAAAGCAACGTGCCTGTGTATCTCGCAATAAAATTAATTCCGCCTGTCTCATAAGCGCGAAATCAATCTGCCGCGCTTTATTTCCTCTGCACTTATCAATAAATAAAAGCACAGCAGCAGTACTACGCAACAAACGCAACCAATTAGAGAATCGCGTAGGTTCGGGAACAGGTAAAGAACTACTATTACTACGGCTAACTACATTTAATAATTCTAACTCATTTTTGTCTTTTTCAGGTACGAATTCCGGCTGCGCAGGCCACTGATTACCCGGAGAATGAAGAAACTTCGGGCCCGTAAACCACTCGCAGTGGCTGTGCAGCGCTCCACAGTCAGCGCGAAGTTTCGTCGCGAGATCAGCTATGTTTAATTCCGACGGAACATAGTGCCAGTCGCTTACATCACTCAGCTGATCGATCTCGCCAAGCCTATTAGCGATAAAAATTTTGTGATTCTGTGTATCGTTCCTTATCCAATTCAAAACAGTCATTGAATCAGACCAGTAAAAAATTTTAGTAAAATTTAGTCTGTGTTCATTTTTTATTGTATTAGCTAACCTACACCCTAACAATGCAGCCTGTAACTCTAGTTTTGGAATAGTAATCGTAGGCTTAATAGGTGCGACGCGGCTTTTACTCGCTATGAATGCAACACAGATATCATTGTTTACTATCTGGCGCCAGTACGCTACGGCTGCGTATGCACTGGGAGATGCATCGCAAAAAATATGCAGCTCTAGAGTTGTCCCACTTACTCTCGCGGACCCTAAGGCAGGCGCGGATATCGTCGTCTCACTCTGACGCGTCGTCTGCTTATCGATTTCAGACATCGGAATGTTAAGCAATTTTGAACCTTCTGTTGTTGGATTAAAGTACCATCTCGAAATTCGGATATCACTAATATTTTTCAATTGAATTAACCATTCGCGAAATGATGTAAACAAACTATCAGGTATTTGTTGGTCCCATCCTAATTTCATTTTCCATGCTTCCTGAATATATATTTTTGACTGTATCGTGAACGGGGTAAGAAATCCGTGTACATCAAAAATTGACATCACAATACAAAGCATCTCCCGTTTCGTAGGTTTTCGCAATAAAGTCAAAACATCGGAAGGAATACGCTTCATGGAAACATCAAACGCAAACGTATCACTACACGGGTACCACAACAAACCTAATGTACGCTCAGACTGATTTTCCATATCGAATTTTACAGCATTGTCACTTAATAAATTTTCTGGGACATGTTTTAAAACCTGGGACGAGTTGCTCATCCAATTACGCATCTCAAAACCACCCTGGCTATGGATGAATGTCACGTCGCGGATCATTTTTGTAGCGGTGACGTCATCGGGCAAACTGTCGATATAGTCGTCCATGTACTGGTTTTTTCTTATTGCGCCGACAGCATCAGCGTGAGAATTTTGAAATCGTTCGGTGTTTTTATTTTGGCAAACGTACTGCGCAATGAACGGTGAACAGTTTGCACCAAAAATTAGTGACGTCATAACATACTTCTGTATGTTTTTACTTTCTAAATCTCGCCAAAGAAATCGAAACGCGTGACAATCATCATCTTTAATTTTTATTTTGAGGAACATGTCTTTAATGTCACCGATCACTCCCACAGGCTGTTCTCTAAACCTAAACATAATTCCTAATAAAGATTGCAGCAAATCTGGGCCCTGAAGCAAAAAATCATTAAGAGAACATCCCTTAGACTTAGCGGCGGCATCGAACACTAACCTTAATTTCTTTTTGTTGGGGTTGTCAACCCCAAAATGTGGTAAATACCATATACGGTGACGCGAGACACTGTCACCAGTATCACTTTCAGTTATTTTACGGGCAAAATTATTCGAAAATAAATGGTTAATTCTATCACGGTACCGGGCCGCATAAGCTTCGTTACGTGCTATTTTGTTCTCCACGGTCAACAAACGTTTGCAGGCCGTGGGATAGGAGTCGGGCATCCCATCATCGTCGTGCCTCCAAGGCAACCCAACGTACCAAGTACAGTTGTACAATTTAGCAGTGCTATCTAAAATTTCTATAGCACGAAGCTCATCAGGATTACGGCGCGGTATTGTAGATACACCTATTGATTCCAAAGAAAAATATCTTTGTACGGCATCGTGTAATTTCATATCGTCATAGGGACCAACCTCAGAAGATACACAGGTGGAAGAAGAGGGGATGTCAGAGTGAGTGTAATTTTCTGCGCTGACTGTACTTAAATTTAGACTAACATCAGAATAATTGTAAATGTGTTTATTTGTATTAAAATCACTACAGTCGCTCAGAGACACAAAAGAAGGAATATTGTTTATTCTGCCATGTACAGTCCAACCCAACATACACCTAGTGACGTATGGCCCACACTGCTCTTGACTATCTCTTATACATTCAATAGGTGCCATCAGATGATAATTATCTTGGCCGATCAAAATCTTAGGTTTTATTTTACAATTACACAAACCCAAATGTTTATATTTAGAATACAAGTTAGTGTTAGAAATACATTGCACGGGTAAATCTAGTTCAGACATTTTACGGGCACACAAGTTATACACTTCACCGTTATTGTTCAAAATATCAAAAGACAAAAGTTCTGTTTGACATACCAGTTCGCCGCTCCATGCGCTGCGCGCGCGCATAGACATTTGCTTACCGCGCAGCCCCAGCTGATCGGCGATGTCGGATGCGACCAAGGTCACGGTCGCCCCGTCGTCTAGTAGTGCGTGCGTGTGCAGTGTCGCACCGCTAGGGCCGCGTACTGTTAACGGCACGATTTTGAGCAACACTTTCGGACATTGTTCGCTCACATGGTTCACTGCGGCGTCAGAGGGAAGATCTTCTTGACTGTCCGTCGGAGTTGGTCTGGGCCAGTGCAATAAACGATGATGCGGCTGTCCACACCCGTCAACATCACACATTTCAGCGGCGCACTCTGACGGTTCGTTATGTCGCTTGTCCAGACACTTGTAACACAAATTATTGATGCGTACAAACCGCCATCGATCTTTACGCATGGCGCGCTTAAATCTTATACAGTTGTTTAATGCATGTAAAGGTCCACGGCAAAATTTGCATCTCGACGAAACTGACGACTTAGCCGTAAACGTACTCTGGGCCCTCTCGTTAGCACACAATAAAACGGCCTGGTTCTGATTGCTGTGTCTGGGCTGAAATTTATTTTTGTAATCAGTTTGAGCTGTTATATAACTCACTCCGGATGAGGATATTTTCACTGCCTCTTGTTGTAAAAAATTTGACAGCATTTCCAGCTTAGGTAACATTTCACTGTTTTGCTGATAGTGCAAATAGTCTGCCCACTTTGTAATTAATGCAGTTGGTAATTTTGAGATAATGACAGCCAATTGCTCTGGGCTTCGCAAGTAATCATCTTGATGTAAGGCCTGCATAGCTGCCACACAATTTTTCACTTTGATGGCGAAGTTCACTATCTCATTGTGGTAATTTTGTGGTAGTGCTGGTATTTTCTTAATTTGAAGTGATATTCTACGCATTACGTTCTCAGGCCTACCAAATCTCAGCTCAAGGGTTTCCATAATATCCTTGGGTGAAGTGGCACTAATCAGCAATGAGGATGTAGCTTCTTCAGCTTCACCACGGAGACACTTTCGTAGACGCCACAGGTTTTCAGTGTCTGAATAGCTGCATAACCGGGTTGACTCATTGTATGCCTCTCTAAAATGTAACCACTCCAAGGGGTCTCCAAAAAATAATGGTAAGTCTTTGGATATAGCTAACCTGGTAAGCAGCTGTTGGTCAGCATTTTGCGGCTTCGAAGCAATATCTATAGCACTGCGAAGAGCATCGGCCAGCCTTTCCACGTCACTCTGTTTCTTCGATGGCCCGGCGAAACTTTTTGGTTCCGGATCATGGTACTCCTCTGGTTCCTTGGCGTGGTTGCGGCCACACTCAGATAAATGTGATGTTTCCAACCACTGTCTGACCTTTGACTTGGAAGATCGTGATGACGCTGCCGATCGGCGGGATCCTTCCAGGTCAGCTAAATCAGCCGCCAACTTCTTTTCCAGTATCTCCTTCTCGATGCGCGCTTTTGTTTGCACCAATTGTGCTTTCGCTTCGGCTTCGGCAGCTTCTATCTCGAGCTTTGCTTTAGCCTGTGCTACTTCGTACTCCAATTGTTTTCTCCGCGCCAGTGAAGATGAAGATGTTTTTTCTGACGCATCATCTTTGCTCGCTTTGTCTTTGGACTCCTTGGTGAAAGTTTTTTGGTGATGAGCATCGGGTTCACTCTTCACTTCCCGTTGTGCAGCCGTTTGAATGCGCCTCGCGGCGCTACGCGTCGAAACACATGGCGTACGTGACATTGCAAACGACATTCCTGCTTACAGGTTTTGTTCCTCGTTGATCCAGCTCGAAGTGACCAGAATGTAGACGATGGATCGCCGGCGTGAGGATAAGGGACAATGAAAAGCGAAAATATGCGAATAATCAAGGATCTCGGTAGCGAGCGTGCGGTCGCGGTGAAAGTAGTTTCGGCACTAAAACTTAAAATTACCCGCGATTATAATATCACACTAACGAACAACCGCAACCCCGCTACTGGATAACAGTTTTTTATTATTAAGCCACCAACACAATGACAAAATATTCGCCAGCGGCGCGTCAATTTAAACATGTAAGTACCTATATACAAGCTTATGTGTTATTGTTATACATATCATTATTCTTATATCTAATTATGCTTTTGCTTATTTTTATTTTTCAGGTCAGCAGTGTGAGCAGTGTGGTTGTCGCCAACAATGATGATTCTAAAGTTTCCATAGACCGATTACCAGTCAAATTAATAATTTGAGTTACTAATTAGATGTTGATACGTAGCTATTGCAAAGTCCCAAATATAAAATGTGTAAATTTACTATATTCTTAACTAATTTTAAAGAAATCTGTGAATATTATAAATCGGATGTTAATACGTAGTTATTAATGAATAAAGACTACAAAGTATAAAAGAGATCAAACAATTAAAATTTCGTCGAGGCTGGTAAGAGCTCGGTGACCGAGTGGTTGGCGTCAACACGGTATGTCCAAGATTTTTTAAATTCTCTATTTATTTTAATTTATTGTTGACTTTTTAAGAGTTTATAAGTATATTCCCATTTTATTTAATGAACTATCACCTAACCCCTAATCCACAAGAAACCTTCATTTGATCAGTAACAGAATAATTACTAGGCGCAAATATTTGAATACCTTTAGAAATAACAATAATCTAAATCAAATAATTAGATGTTTAACTATGTTCTACTATGTTCGACTGATAGTTGCCCAGTGCCCAGTGCACGAACAAGTAACAAGAACTTGATGCAAATACCTAAATAACTTAAAAGAATACTTCTTATGATTTACACAATGCTAAAATAATTATAACCTATTCCTAACTCATAACTGATAAAGAGTTATACTTTTTAACACCCTTGCTCGTAAAACTGATGTAATTCCACCGGTTTTAAATATGTAAAGCGGGTCATAAAAAACGCGTTTGTTACCAAAGCAAATAGTTAAGTTATAGTCCATACAAATTTCATAACAGTATTATTTGCCATTTCAAATATGGAACTGATCGCCGCCACACGACTCCAGCTAGTGAGCATCGCGCTGTTGCTATTCAAATTTCGAACTAATCGCCGCGCGGCACCAGTCGGTAGGCAGCGCTAGCGCGCTGTTAAAATGGCGGGAAAGCAACAGTGTGCATTCACAGATTGAGTTTATTTAAAATAATGTTTTTTTTCTGTTTCCTCGCAAATGTGTTAAAAAACGTCGTACGATATAGGGTAGATTAGCCTGTTTTCGACCAATTAGTGGAGTTGCCAACTTTGGGAATAAAAATATGTGTGTTCTGACATGTATTTTGTATCAAAATAAATTGTGGTAACTCCTCATATAGTCTATTTTTAATAATTATATATTTTATAATAGTCAAATTAACAGTTTTTTTATTATTAAATCCAAGCGTCAAATTGCCGATTTTACCAGTTTTCGACCAAAAATTCTAGTTTTCGTCCATCTATTGACCAGTTTTCGACCAATTAATTAAGAAAGATTTTTATGAATAAAAGTATGATAGAATATATTTTTTTTAAAATAAAAATACTAAAATAATCAGCTTTTAATATTTATTAAGGCTGTGTCTATTTGAACCCGGGTCCTAATCATCATCATCGACCTACACTCATCCACTGCTGGACATATGTCTCCCCTAATGCACGCCACCGCTCCCGATCTTCAGCTACTCTCATCCAGCCCACTCCAGCTAGCCTACGTATATCGCCATCCCATCTTGTCGCAGGGCGTCCCACACTACGTTTTCCGAGTCGCGGTCTCCACTCAAGCACCTTACGACTCCAACGGCCGTCAGTTCTGCGGCTCATTAGGCCAGCCCACCGTCATTTCAGTTTACTAATTCGGTGGGCTATGTCGGTGACTTTGGTTCTCTGACGGATCACATCATTTCTGATACGGTCTTTTAGAGATACTCCGAGTATAGCCCTTTCCATAGCACGCTTAGTGACTTTAAATTGGTGGACTAGTCGAGCCGTGAGTGTCCACGTCTCGGCACCGTATGTCATGACTGGGAGGACGCACTGGTCGAAGACTTTCGACTTAAGACACTGAGAAATGGGTGACGAGAAGACATGTCGAAGCTTACGAAATGCTGCCCAGCCCAGCCGAATTCTTCTGTTGGCTTCCCTCTCGAAGTTGTTTCTGCCTAGTTGAAGAGTTTGCCCTAGGTACACATATTCCTGTACAACTTCGAGAGATACTCCATTTCGAAGGAGTCGCGTTCGCGCACCCGCCGCGACGGTTGCGTAGATTCGATGCGTGCGCTGATTGATAGCAAAAATGACATCGGTCATAAAATGTAATACGTGCAATATAGTAATTGACGAGATGTTATCCTATATCCAAAACAAAGTGTCGGTGATGGATGAGGAGACATTGGTGCGAATTTGTAAGACATCGTTTCAAGCTGAAGAAATCAAAAAGTCAAAATCGCTTCTTTTTGATTCCATCTCAACAGACATGCGCAAAATATTACGAAAAAACAAGGGTAAAGAAGAGCGTGATCTGGCGGATATCATAAATTTATTTAAATCTGCAGACCCGGATACCATACCTATATTTGTAGCACGACAGTTGGAAAAATTACCACCCATCACTTTTGACCACCTCGATTGCACCAAGCTACTAAAGGATCTTGTGCGTATGCAGTCTACTATTGATAGCATGAAGTCGACGTATGCTACTTTAGAACATCTAAAAGAACTCAGGACCGAGGTTCTTGAGATGAAATATAATTCCCTTCCTCCCTTGTCGGCGCTTAAAGTGAATAAAAAGAGAGGTGCGTGGTTATTAGATAGCGGCCCGATGGGGCTTTCGCATATGCATGATTCGTCAATGAATGAATCTGTAAATTATAACGATGATAGTGCGATAATAAATAAGAGTTCACCGCAATACAGAAATATGGCGGTAGATGTGAATCGGCAACTAAGCGACTCGGACTCTCATCAACGGTCAAGGGCGGCCGCGGTAGTTCACGGCGTAAATGAGTCAAATCACGCGACAATTGAAAATAAAACCGGATTGTTACCAATACCACCTGCACTGTCGAGCTCGCCTGTACGGGCAGCGATCGCATTGAATAATGTTAACAACAGCATTACAGCTGAGCAGCGAAATATATTATCTGAAACAATAGTGCCGTTTGAACCGACTAATACAAGCAATGGAGGTGAATGTGAGGAATGGAAGCAAGTCACATATCGTAAGAAACATAAGTATCGCTATTTGGGCAAGTCAGGTGTAGCAAAGGATCTTGAGTGCAACTTTAAGGCGGCCGACAAGAAAGTTCCCGTTTTTATTACGAATGTTCATAACGACACCACCGAAAATGATATAATCAGTTATATTCATAATAAAACTAACGAAAACGTGAAGTTAGAGAAAATTAATATGAAAAGGGAACGCGACCATAAGGCATTTAAATTCTTTGTGTCTCAATCAAAACTATCCTTGTTCCTAGATGAAAACCTGTGGCCTAGTGGTATAGTATTTAGGCGTTTTATACATTTTAAACACAGAGTAGCGAACAAAAGCTTAGCTATTGGCGGCCCTGCTAATCGTAACAATGAATAGTCGTCCTTTTACTTTCGCAAGTTTTAATTGTAAAAATGTTAAACGCTCAGTCGATAGCATACGAGAACTGTGTCGTTCGTGTGACTTGATTGCACTGCAGGAAACTTGGTTGCTGCCTGAAGAAATACCATACTTAAGCACTATTAACAGTGACTTTGGGTATGCGGGAACGTCTGCTGTGAACACTTCATCAGGCGTTTTTCGTGGAAGACCGTATGGCGGTGTTGCTCTGCTGTGGAGAAGAAGCGTATTTGGTCAGGTAACAGTGTTACGGAGTGATAATGTTCGTGTCTGTGCCATTAGAATAGTAACAAAAGATCGCCCAGTGCTTGTGATGAGCATATACATGCCTACAAACGCCGTGGAAAGCCTGCCTGAGTTTACGGATTGCTTGAGTACGGTGAGCGCTATTGTTGACGAATATGATATTGATTCTGTTTTTATGTTAGGAGACTTTAATGCTGATGTACATGAATTGTTTTATAAAGAACTATGTAATTTTTCTTGTGATCTACATTGGTCGTGTTATGATGTTGAGTTTTTGGGTGTAAATTCCGGCACATACACGTATATAAGTGATGTTCACGGCTCTTGCAGTTGGTTGGATCACTGCCTAGTATCACAAGCTGCGAAACAGGCTATAACTGATGTGTGGGTCAAATATGACACTTTTTGGTCTGACCATTTTCCGCTGATAATTAAGTGTGATTTAAATCTTTTAACCCCAATAAGATCCCCAAATATTCCATCGTCGAACAAAGGTGCTTTATGGGGAGTAAAAAGCAAAGAGCAGGAAATTAAATATTCCAAAGAGTGTCATAACAGGCTTAAATTAATAGACTTTCCGACTGAATTTTCAAAATGTGCAGATTCATATTGTTATAATCAAGATCATAGATGTATTCTTGATAGGCTTTATACTGACATTGTGTCTGCCCTTCGGGACGCGTCCCTGGAGAGTCGGGGAGACACTCGTAATGGTGGGGGTGGGTCACGCATAGTGGGCTGGAATAAGCACGTCGCCGATGCTAATAGGACGGCGCGTCGTAAGTTCTCCGAGTGGGTACTGTGCGGTAAACCACGTGATGGTTTAATATATAGTGATATGTATAACAGCAGAAGAGTATTCAAGTCACGGCTGAAATGGTGCCAAAATCATCAGGACCAAATAAAGATGGATGCTCTTGCTGAAAAATATGCAAAAGGCGACTTTAGAAGTTTCTGGAGAGGCGTTAAAAAGGAGAATACGAACCCGGGTCGTCCTATGAGCATCGACGGTGAGTGTAACCACGGGAAAGTTGCAGATATGTTTAGGAATAATTTTACTGTGCAATCCAATCTGGGCTCTATTGGGCAGATGTTCGATGCTGGTGAGTCGAGTGGTGCGGTGGGTGTTAGAGTCACGGCCAAAGAGGTACATTGTATCATAAAAAACATGACAAGAGGCAAGTCCCCAGGTCACGATGGCCTCAGCGTCGAGCATCTGCAGCATGCTGGACCTCATATCCATCGCTTACTGGCTATGTTTTACTCACTGTGTGTGAGCCACTCCTACTTACCAGCGGATCTCATGAAAACCATTGTGATACCTGTGGTGAAAAATAAAACTGGTGATCTGGCTGATAAAAGTAACTATAGGCCCATTTCCCTTGCTACAATTGTTGCCAAAGTGTTCGACGGTGTGCTTAATACACAGCTAAATAAATACACGAACTTGCACCACAATCAGTTTGGTTTCAGACCCAACCTGTCCACAGAGAGTGCGATACTGTGTTTTAAGCATACTGTTAGATACTACACAGATCGTAAAACGCCAGTCTACGCGTGTTTTCTTGACTTGTCACGGGCTTTTGACCTTGTGGCTTACGATATCATATGGAGAAAGCTGGAGAACATTGGACTGCCACGTGAGGTTCTCAATATGTTTAAGTACTGGTATGCACACCAGGTTAACTACGTCAGATGGGCGGACGCAGTGTCCGAGCCGTATCGACTACAGTGCGGTCTCAGGCAGGGTGGTCTGACCTCACCCACTCTGTTCAACATATATGTGGACGCATTGATTGCCGAGCTCAGCAGTCACCATGTCGGCTGTCACATTGATGACGTATGTGTAAATAATATTAGTTACGCGGACGACATGGTGCTGTTGAGTGCCTCTGTATGTGGACTGAGACAATTGTTGCAGATCTGTGAAAGATATGCGTGTGAACATGGCTTGAGATACAATGCCACCAAGAGTCAGTACATGGTCTTTGGGGCTGGCGGTGCTAGATGTCTACGAACCGTACCACCTGTATATCTTAATGGTGTTTCTCTTGACAGAGTAGATCATTTCAAATACTTAGGGCATATAGTAACCTCTGACCTCAGGGATGATGTTGACATTGACCGCGAACGGAGAGCTCTGTCTAAAAGAGCAAACATGTTGGCCCGTAGGTTTGCGCGGAGTTCAGTGGCGGTGAAAATTACATTATTCCGTTCCTACTGCACTTCACTCTACACGAGCGCTCTGTGGGCTGCCTATTCGCGGAAAACGTACAGCGCTCTCCGTGTACAGTTTAATAATGCGTTTAGAGCATTATTGGGGCTGCCCCGGTTTTGTAGTGCCTCAGGCATGTTTGCGGCCGCGAATACCGATTGTTTCTACGCGACCGTTCGTAAGAGATGCACGTCCTTGGTGCGTAGGGTGCGGGCCAGCCCCAATATTGTTCTGACGATGATAGCTGAGAGGCTGGATTGCCCTTACATTCGGCACTGTTGCAATAAACATGTATATGGTGACGGTTGTGACGGTAATACCAGGAGCTGAGATCGTATAGTTTAATTTTATTTATATGACATTATTTAATTACTATTATTTTTATTACTATTATGTGACATTATTTTAATTACCTACTATTTTTTAAATGTATTGTTGTTATTTTTATTTGACATCGAAATTGTATTTTAAATTTAAATTAATTTGATTTATTATAATTATTATTATTTTAGGTTAGAATTTCAATGGATTTGGTGAATTTTATTTTTATCTTAAATTTTAAAATTTGTTATACTCGGAATTTTATTTTATTTTATTTGAATGTTATTTAAATTGAGACTGTACTGTTATGGGTGTATATTACCTGAAATAAATTAATTTTATTTATTTATTTACTACAACCTGTCCCAGATCAACGAGCTCGTTGAACATGACCTTGGTTTTATCCAAGTTTATCCGGAGACCGATGCGTCCGGAAGACTTAACCAGGCTGTTCACCATCTTTTGTAAGTCTTGCAGAGTTTCAGCCATAATGACGATATCGTCCGCGAATCGTAAGTGTGTGATGCACTCGCCATTTATATTAATGCCACGTCCTGTCCAGTTGAAGCGTTCCGAATACATCCTGCAGCGCAGCGAAGAAAAGAGTTTCGGTGATATTACATCCCCCGGCCTCACACCACGTCACAGGAGGATAGGCTCAGTTTAACCATTCTGGACAACGACGGACATATAAACAGCGTCATACAAACATCTCAGCACTTCGATATATCGCCAATCAACTTGGCACCTCTGCAAAGACTCTAGAACAGACCAGGTCTCGACGGAGTCAAAAGCTTTCTCATAGCCCACAAACGCCATGCACAGGGGTTGGTTATACTCATTGGTCTTCTGTATAACCTGCCTTACTGTGTGAATGTGGTCTATGGTGCTATAACTCCGTCGGAACCCGGCCTGCTCCGGAGGTTGAGCTTCGTCAAGTCTTCGTGTAAGACGGTTCGAGACGACTCTTGAAAACAACTTATAGACATTTTTTTTTATGTATGACCCGGCAAATGACCTCCTCCCGCCTGATGTTAAGCGGTGAAAGAGGCCCAAATGAGTTGACAGGTAGGGACGACATCCACTATCCT
Source organism: Schoenobius gigantellus (assembly GCA_963935595.1). NCBI lineage: Eukaryota > Metazoa > Arthropoda > Insecta > Lepidoptera > Crambidae > Schoenobius > Schoenobius gigantellus. The sequence continues at coordinate 1,669,662 of OZ012553.1, forward strand.
ACCTGCCCGCCCCTTGCCGGCCCAAAAGATGCTTTTTCACGCCTCTTTTGAAGGAACCCATGTTGTAGGATGGAGGAAACACGTGCGCAGGTAGAGAATTCCAAGTGTGGGATGAACGACAGAAGAAGGAATCTTGGAATTTCTTGGTACGGTGTGAAAAGGAGGACACAGTGTACGGATGAGTCCGAAGGCCCTTACGCGTGTTTCTGTTAAGGAATGGAGAGGGAGGGATAAGGTTAAAGAGCTCCTCAGAGCATTCCCCATGGAACATTCGGTAAAAGGCGCTAAGAGAGGCGATGTCACGACGAAGTTGTAGAGGCTCGAGGGTGTTAGTTACCTCTACATCGCCAATAATGCGAATAGCGCGACGCTGCAATCTGTCCAGAGCATCGAGCAGGTACTGAGCGGAGCCGTCCCAAAGGTGCGAGCAATATTCCACGCAAGACCTAACCTGAGTTTTATATAACAAGTATAGACATGGCTCAGGAGTGAAATTAGTCGATAGTTCTTCAACAAAGTCTTCTCGCCCTTCTTGAAGAACAATACGACTAAACTCCATGTGCCATGCCTTAGGAGTTCTCCCGGAGAAAAGAATAGAGTTAAATATACGCTGGAGCTCCTTCAGTATCGGCTTGCCAGCAGCAGAGTGCGACGCGTTTGCTTTGGTCAACTTCGTCAACGGGTCCTAATCGGACGTCTATTTATTTCTATTCAAATCCGGAGTATGAAAACATGCAGTTTTTTTTCAGATTTATGTGGTCATAATATCTAACCTTTTTTTAAAGGAGGGGTAATCTCTTTGCGATTCGACAAGGGACTGAAAAGCTGACAAGGCCGCCCCAAGGATATGCCATTGGACTCGGGTATTAACCCCATACCTGGCTAAACCAGGTCCAGCAACTTTTAACTTCATAGAGGCACAATCAGGATCGGCGTTAGCCATTCCCCGAGTGCGCCCATTGCAGACTGGCACGACGGTGAGCCAGCATCACTGACCCAAGCGCAGGGCCTTACTCTACGGAGGGGTCGCCAAGTGCAATAATGCCCCAGACGGGCAGGCCAGGGGTAGAAAAGTAATGTCTCCCAACCGGTTGTCGGCCGGCCGGGCCATTTCATCCCCAGCTTGCTTGAATATTACTAATTAAATTTTAATATTTTTACAATGAATTTCTAATTAGAATGTATAATAATATTTATGAAATAGCTTTAATTAACTTTAACTAAACAAAAAAACGGTCGATAATTGGAACGATTTTACTCTATAGGTAGGTACCCAATTTTCGACCAACATGACTTTTCGAATTTTCGAAGTATTAATTTAAAAAGTAAACACAATCTAAAATTTATTTTGATTAAGAAATGGGAGTTAATTAGAATTCATTGTAATAGTTTTGAATAATTAATTCAATTCTTTTGATTTTAGCTAATCGAAAAAAGGCAGTCGGAAACTGGGATGATTATACCATATTTCTAATTTTCGACCAACAACATTGTTTGTCATATTCAGTTTATATTAACAAAGTAAAATATTGGACGAAAATTGGCCATTAGATAATATATGTAAATAAAGCTCACATTATCAAATTAGATTTAATATCTTTCCATACATTTTAAAACAACATAGAAATCTTATTTGTAGGTGCCTTACCTATTTTTCGACCACCCGGTCGAAAACTGAATTTTTTGAGTAAAGCGTGTACCCTTTCTTGACCACCTCATTTTATTAATTTGGTCATGAAATTTACGTTAAAATCTAATTAATCCACACAATAAAGGTCATAAATTAGCTGTACAAACAATAAATAATCCAATATTACTTAAGATTAATTAAAAACTTACCGTACAAGTAGTGGCACCTTACTATTTTTTTCTTAATATTCAACGCATGTGACGCTCTCCGCTGCTAACCTCAGACAAATAATTGGTTAGTTTTCGCAGCTTTCGTTCAATTGTTCTAGTTTGTGTGTGTGGGGGGGAACAATGTATTCAGGTTGCTACTTGTTTATGTTTTGGTGATGCAAGTATACCAATATTACTATTATTGATCATTTAACAAGGGAGGACCGTTAAATGGTCGAAAATTGGCAGTGGTCGGGAAACAGGCGCATCTACCCTACGTGCGTATTGGTTATAACATGCTCGGCTCAATTACGCCCTCGCCTTCGGCTCGGGCTGAAATTCCGCCATCTGCTATAGCCAAATGTTGTAACCATCTTAACGCAACTGGAAAGAATCAAACTAATGGTCAGTACGTCCATATTATATTTAAAGAACTCATCCCTAACTCCTTAAAGTAAAAAATCCTTCCCTTCTCAGCTCAGTATGATGGAAGAATTCTTGAGATGATGACTACCAGACGTAGATACCTGAATAGATTCAGGAAAAACATGAAACATGTTGGATGTGCCTATAAAATTAAAGGTTTCCCTTGATGTGCTATAGCAATCCCGTCATCAGACCATCTCACGAGTTTACTGTTTCGAATACAGAAATAATTTTAAAAATCGGTTCGTAACATTGTCGGGGTGATTGCGTAATATACATACAAAAAAACATACAGTCGAATTGAGAACCTTCTTTTTAAGTTGGATAAAAACCTATACAGGGAATGTTACTGAGAGATCAAAACATTATTTAATGTTATTATTTGTCACTTTGGCTGTGATTGTACGTTGTGTTATATTTTTAAAATTTAATAATTCGCGAATATAATATTTTGCTAATATTATATTATAAGAAGAGTTAAGGCGTCAAACTGGAACTAGCTGCTTGACGGTAATAGGCGAGAAGGTCAGGAGATTACGAATGCACTTGTATAAAGCCTCTTACTGGTAAAATGACGTGTATATACTTATTTATACGAGTATACATAATTATACTTAATTACATTTAAAATCTAGTGGTCGAACAAACTGGTCCTAAAACGTAGTAATTCATAAATCGACTCTGTACTTGAACTAATAGGATAAAATACATGACGTAGTTCGATTGATCGAACCTGTATTTTTCAAAATCCTCATGGTCCGATTAGTCGCATCAACTGGAAAAAAAAGTTCACGTAGCTCGACTGATCGAACTACGCGGTCGAACCAAGTGGCCCGATGCCCGGAAGTCAACCACGCTCCTCTATAGCCCTTCTTTTAGTCGCCTATACTCCATCACTATTTTTTTTTTTTTTTTTTTTAAAAAAAACGTCGCCCCACACTAGGATTTTCTCCTGTATCGTGAGTGCAGTTACAAACATAGAATATCACATGCACATACGCCCAGACCGGAACAAACTTCTGTAGGCCATACAAAACATCTGTCCCGTGCGGGAATCGAACCCGCAACTCGTTGCGCAGTAGGCGATCACTCGACCTCTGCGCTAACCGTGTCGGCTATGAGTGGTGCTCTTAGTGGTTCTGTTCTTAAATCGACGACATCCTGAATTAATAATTTGATGGTTTCACTTCCAGCCAAGATCTGGATAAGGGGAAGCAAGGGATAGAGATCCAGTGTACAGTGACCATGAAGGGGGACTACAAGCTGAGCGGGCAGCTGCTCATCCTGCCCATCCGAGGGGATGGAAAATACACCATTAGCACACGTGAGTACTGCACCCTAACCACAATTGCTCAAAACAATATGAAATAACCTCCTTATTGGTCTAGTGGTTAACACCACCGAGTGTTGATCGGGAGGTCCGGGGTTCGATTCCCCGTGGGGGCAGAATTTTTTCTGCTTGGTTTGGTTGGTAGTAGGGCTTCCGAGCCCACCTGGCTAGCTATCACCGTCTAACCTAAGTTTGTCGCCACTTCACAGATGGAAAAGGAGCTATTTTACTCAGTTGAGGAATTAAAAGATGTAATACGCTAATCGTAACAAAAGGCAGCCTAACTACGAAGTATTTTCACCTCACAAAGCCTGCATACAGCCAATCAACTCTTTGGTCATTCTTAGATCGTTGTCATGCAATAAAAAGACGCACTGGTCACGTTTTCCAAGGCCGCAGTTAATACACTGATGCACGGTAATAATATACAGGGTGTCCCAGAAGCCGACGTCAAGCCGAAAGCAGGCGGTAGACTAACTCATATATGTTATCAGAAAAATATAAAAAAAATCAAAGTCACCTATTTAAAAAAAATGTAACATTTAAAAAAATCGATATAATTTACACCCTGTGACGGTTTTTTAACTCTTGTTGCTACAAATCTTGACTTTTCTAAACATTTTCTTTTGTTTTGTAATCCCGAATAATGTTTCTGTATACTCTAATCTAAAATTTAAAGCCAGCTGCTCCAAATTAGAAGAATATGCCATTTTTATCTAAATTAAATATTCAAAATTAATTTTTCGCATAGCTTTAACAAGCTGTACTGAAAAAAAAATGTAAGTACTATGCGAGTTTGGCAAGTAACTGCAAAAGTTGGCGCATTCAATAAGGATTCCAAAATGGTATGATACTTGGTAGATAATTTCTACGATTGCAGACAATATTTTTTTTTCCAAAAACAGGCAGTTTTGAACAAATTTTTCTTACGTACAGTAAGCTTCCATTCAAGCTATACATTTACACTACGAAAACCGCCACTATTACGAGCGGCATAAGAACGGTCCAAAGGTCAATCAGTATAGCTTGATAAGGAGCTTACTGTTACTTAAAATTTATTCTAATGTACCCATGGTTTGCTTTAACTTTAACATTCTAGTTTGAGTGAGACCGGGAGAGTCATTTTACGAAGTGTGAGAGAGACAGATAGTGACGCTAACGTGACAGAGACGGAGAGATTCGAAGTATGAGCGAGACAGATAGTGACGCTAACGTGACAGAGACGGCGAGTCTCACATCCACTTCGTAAAATGACTATTTTACGAAGTGGAAATGAGACAGATAGTGACGCCAATTATTCGCTAACGCACAAACAATACACATCAGTACGTTTCGCTCCTTCGCTTACTGCGCATCTTTTTGTATTCGTTCGTGTTGATTTCGTGCTTACCACTTTCTGCTTCGTTTATTGGACTTGATTGCTTGTGATTTGGATTCAGCCTGTTTAGTTTCCCTACTGACGACCTTTGCTTTGCTCCGGACTACTTTTCGTTGATTGTGTAATTGTGTAGTGCCACTATGTCTGCGTACACGACACAAGAATACACCAACATGCATTTAATTTATGGGGAATGTAGATGCAATGCCAACGCTGCAGCTAGACTTTATCGTGAGAGGTACCCAAATGCAGCTCGTTTTCCGGATCATCGAGTCTTTACAAATGTGCACCGATTACTCTTCTCAGAGGGCCGACTGCCGAACCAAGTACATAGTGAAAGAAGATTTTGTCCCCCTTACGAGGACGTTGTACTAGACATTGTCGAAGAAGATCGGAGTATTTCTGTACGTGGAATAGAGAGAAGCACAAGAGTACCCAAAAGTACAGCCCATCGGATTTTGCAAAGAAATCAGCTACACCCGTACCATGTACAGCGAGTACAAACTCTACTACCCCGGGACCATCGACCCCGTGTTGCTTTTTGTCAAACAATGCTAAAAAAACACAGAGAAGATCCGCGATTCTTCGAAAAAATTTTGTGGTCAGATGAGTCGACATTTAAAAAAGATGGTTACATGAACCTACACAACTTACACGAGTGGCATATCGAAAATCCTCATTTGATGAGGCAAGATAGATCACAATATCGATTTAAAGTGAATATGTGGACCGGAATTTTAAATGGACAAATAATAGGTCCTTTTGAGCTGCCAGACGCCTTGACTGGTGAAGTTTATTTACATTTTTTACAAAATGACTTACCAAATTTACTGGAAGATGTGTCACTTAACATTCTAGGAGATATGTGGTTTCAACAAGATGGTTGCCCAGCTGACTATGCCAGCTCAGTAAGAGAATATCTCGATGAGGAATACCCAGGCAGATGGATAGGACGATCTGGTACTATCTCGTGGCCAGCCCGTTCCCCAGATTTAAATCCATTAGATTTCTTTTACTGGGGAGTGGTGAAAGAAAAAGTTTACGCAAAGCCAATCGAAACTGTGACTGACCTACGGCAAAGAATAATAGAAGCAAATGATTTTGTTAATAATGGAAGATTCGCCCGCTTCATAGCCCGATCTTTTTTAAGAAGATGTCAAGCCTGCACTAGAGCTGAAGGAAGACAGTTTGAACACCTGTTGTAAATCTTGACATTTAAATAAATTATGTTAAACAATTTTTGTGTATTTAATTTATTTCACTATCTGTCTCTCTCACACTTCGTAAAATGACTCTCCAGGTCTCACTCAAACTAGATTGTTAAAGTTACGGCCTTAAAGCAAACCATGGGTACATTAGAATAAATTTTAAGTACGTAAGAAAAATTTGTTCAAAACTGCCTGTTTTTGGAAAAAAAAATATTGTCTGCAATCGTAGAAATTATCTACTAAGTATCATACCATTTTGGAATCCTTATTGAATGCGCCAACTTTTGCAGTTACTTGCCAAACTCGCATAGTACATTTTTTTTCAGTACAGCTTGTTAAAGCTATGCGAAAAATTAATTTTGAATACTTAATTTAGATAAAAATGGCATATTCTTCTAATTTGGAGCAGCTGGCTTTAAATTTTTCATTAGAGTATACAGAAACATTATTCAGGATTACAAAACAAAAGAAAATGTTTAGAAAAGTCAAGAATTGTAGCAACAACAGTGAAAAAACCGTCACAGGGTGTAAATTTTATCCATTTTTTTTAATGCAAATTTTTTTTTAAATAAGTGACTTAGATTTTTTTTCTGTTAACATATATGAGTTAGTCTAACAACTGCTTTCGGCTTGACGTCGGCTTCTGGGACACCCTGTATACTGAAGTATGGTTCAATTCAAACATTGTTTGACTTTGCGGTCTGCTAACTCACGTGTTTAAGTTTGGTCAATGTTGAGGTAGTGTGAGTCATTATATGAAATTATCCCATGGACGCTTTTTATATACGCATAAAAAGAAGTAGTACAATAGAGAAAAATAGCATAAAAGGTGGAGGTTATTAATAAAAAAATTCTTCCAGCTCACCTTGGCTTTCCCAGCTCATGTGTTTATCAAATATATCGCCAAGGTTTCTGGCTTCCATAGCCCTTATTATAGAAGGTAACACACTAAAGGTAGCTCACCATATACCTACTACCAATTACTATTACTTTTGAAATATTTACAAGCAGTAAACCCTTATGTACATACGTCGCAGGTTCTCATTGACTGCTCAGCGAAGTGATGATATAGCTACGAGTATTGGTGTAGGTACTTTGACACGAAGATTAGCCGAATTAGGCTCCAGTAGTGGTGAAAATACGGCCCCCCTCCCCCCTCCCCCCGTGGGACACCAGTTAATAATTTACAGAAATCAGATGGTGGATAATTTTGTTGCATTGCAACGGTCAAGAAACGTAGGAGTCAAGGAGGGTCCAAAAAACAAAAATGTCAAATAGCAAACGAACGATTCGCGAGCCGTCAACAACGAACGGTGTTGAAGTTATACCTATTCAATGTTTTAATTGACCCCCTGTTACTTTTGCCTCCGGTCTACCCTGCCTATGTATATTTTTATGTAACTTTTATAATATGAAAATCACCATAGTTATTTATAATTTATTTTCGAATTTTGACATTTCCAAGATGAAGACGAAATATGTTTTCATTAAATCTCATTTGTCATTAGAGGACATCGTGATCAGAGCCGACATAGACCTAGAGACAGTGGACGGCGCCGACGGCAAGTCGCATTGGCACATCACCAACTGGAGACACTCTTACGACGTGAAGACCGGCGCGCAGTTCGAGTTTAAGAACCTGTTCGGCGGGAACGTGCTACTTGGTGAGTTTCACAAGGGAAGCTTTTTTAACAAAATCACAGTAGGTAAACGACATTGGGCATTATTTACCTTACCCGGTTTTTGAAAAGTTGCGAACAAAAACTAAAATACCTTTAGATCCTGCTGCTTTTATCCAGCTTTCATTTTCTGTAGTTGTTTCGATTCAGATCAATGGGGAACGGAAATTATCAGTGTTTATTTATCATACGAGTATTTTGTTATTTTTTTTTATACTACTTATCCATACTAATATTATAAATAGGAAAGTGTGTGTGTGTGTTTGTTTGTCCGTCTTTCACGGCAAAACGGAGCGACGGATTGAAGTGATCTTTTAAGTGGAGAGTGACATAGGCTACTTTTTATCTCTTTCTAACCCCCCACTTCCCTAAAATGGGGGGTGGAAGTTTGTATGGAACATTCCGCAATTTTCAAGGTAGAAAGCTAAAAATTGGTATGCGAACTATTTGTGACTAACAAAAAAATCGTGCATCATTTTTTTTTTAATCTGCCCCCAACCCCTTAAAAGAGGGGGTGAAATTTTATATGGGACTTTTTGCAGTTTTCAAGGTAGGAAGCTAAAAATCGGTACACAGACTGTTTGTTACCAACGAAAAAAACCTGCCTTATTTTTTTTGAAATCTTCGGTATTACCCCGAATTTAACGCGAGCGAAGCTGCGGGCAAAAGCTAGTAATATTATAAAGAGGAAAGATTTGATTGCTTGTTTGCATTGAATAGGCCCCGAAACTACTGGACCGATTTAGCAAATTCTTTCGCATTTAGAATCCTATATTTTTCCTGATGAAGGGAAAATTAAAAAATTCCCACGGCAAAGCAAAACTGCGACCATCCAGCAAATTAAAATGCGGTTGGAATGTTTTATTCGTCTTCCCTCTCCCTCTGTCTCTATCTCACTCTCTCTCGCTCTCGCATAGTCTCGTAAAACGGGTGTCACGTGCGCTTGCGCCTGTTGACAGCGTTCCCAGAATGTTACTTTTCTAAAATTTTACGTTACTTTTGTTTGACCCTTTCATGTTACCTCCATGTTGCACTACTCAGAATGTTACTTTTACGTTACTTTTAAGACCATGACTAACCTACCTACTTTTAAGACCTAATAAAAAAATAACAAAACACCTTTAACCGCCTCCGTGGTCTAGTGCTTGAGACCACTGGGTCTTGATCGGGAGGTCTGAGGTTCAATTCCCCATGGGGGCCAGAGCTTCCCTGTCGTATGTAAAAAAACAATAGTGTAACCATGGACCTACATTCAGCCCCCCTTTTTTTTTTTTTTTTTTACGAGGGGAATGCGTTTGCGCACCGTCCAAGCCCCCGCAGGGGCAAGGGTGTGTGGGACTCCGCAGCGAGCGACTACCCACTAAACCCCTCGATATGCCCTCTTTGGCGCCTAGCGCAGCCACGTCCAAAGGACGCGCCGCTGCCGAACGAGGTCGTGGGAACCCTTACAGACCGACCATAACCCCGTCCGCGGCACCTGCCCACCAATGGCGGGCCCCTCACGCCCTCTCCAAGATGGAGATGGAGAGGAGTTCCCGGGGCATACTCCGGGTGGTAATTTTTTACTGTGGTTTTCTTCCACGCGGCCCGACGCTCAGTGCACCAGGCCCCCGGCCCCGCTCAGTGCGGGGTAACGGGCTTGCCCGACGGCAGACCCCACTGGATCCACCGCCGCGCACACGAGCCGAAGTTCAGCGGCGCCAAAGCGCCGACCCACCGCAAAAAGCGGTCACGGTGGCCACACGAGGTGGCCCGCCGAGTAGCACTCGGCCATCCCACGCCCCCCTCATGGGAGCCGCACAAGTGTGCCGAAGCCACACGTTGATCGGGTCAGCCTCAGTCCTTGGAACAACGACACGCCGAAGCTCAACGAGCTTGCACCGACTCGGAACAACGACATGCCGAAGCTCAACAAGGACCCGCACCAACCCGATCAAAGGGGCAACGGCACAAGGCGCAACGCGCCATGACCCGCGAGCGGGTCCCCAGGCGACACACAACCCCATCTTCAAAAAGAAGGGGAGGTGACGCCCCACATGGCCACGTGAAGTGGCCCGCCGGGTTAAACCCGGCCACACCACGCCCCCTCCACGGGGCAGCTGTCAGACTCTTAGCCCGCGGCAGAAAATCTGCCGGGTTGCCCAGGGTGCACCACGAGGAGGTGTTCTGACATCGCACCCCCATTCAGCCCCCCTAGACAAATGCCACACGCTAAGATTAACGCAGTAGTTCCGCAGAAAAAATTGTATTGAAATGACATTAGCCTGTAACAGACTCACGCTATTTTTTCCGCAGTTATTGTCATCTCCATACATTTTTCAGCGGAACGACTGCGAAAAATTTAGCGTGTGGCATTTGTCTAGGGCCTCTATTATCTCCCTGTGCCTTGTTTTTGGATGCAGCAGAATAAAAATGAATCGAAAAATGTGTTTTCCTTTATCTTACCTTATCTTTTGCAAGGAAACAAGTAAAAAAAATACTATTCTTATTATTTTTTTATACTTTTATGGTCATTTTCATGTTAATCCCGCGACCCACAAATATATGCGACCGATCCCGTTATAATCTAGATGTAATTACACATCTAATCAATTCAAATCAGTCAGATTTGAAGTTTGCCTTGTAAACTGCCCAATGTCCTTTGAGTAGATGAGTACTCGAACCACGGGTAGATATAATATGTGGTGGATTTAAAGTAGATTAGGCGATTAACGTTACTTTTTTTGTTTTTAGCTGGTCCGGTACTCGAGTTTGTGAATTTCAACTGGCGAGAAGTAATGCAGGAGGTGGCGCCACCGGTACTGAAGGGAATAGTGCAATCGGTGGTAGATGCGGTCCAAGCGTTCTACGCTAGCGTACCTGCTGATGAACTCTATTTAAATAACTAGACTGCCTTTAATTGTAAATTATACTACATAAGTTATGCCTATCAAAATAAATAGTTTATTTATACGTTGACGCAAATTCTTTTATTAGTTTTCAAAAAACTATAGTTAAGTACATTGCTGTAGCTCAGTAATTACTAATTACACAACGCCATCTACTGGATGCTTACCCAACCAAGATAATGTTGTGTCGATAAATAAACTCACACCGCCGTCTGCAAGAAACTTATGGAACTTACAAACCATTTTATTCACAACAGAGGTCAATAATCGAGATAAAAACCTATTCGGTCTTATTACAAAACCTGGACTAAACCTGGTTTAAAGCTACTCTTGGTTTAAACCTCGTGCGCTTTCACTTGTGTTAAACATAAATAAAAAAGAGACAGCATCAACATAGTCCAGCAGGCCTATTCGCTAACTAAGGTTGGTAACTGGAACTGTCATTTTTGAAAGACTATAATATCCATTACTGGTTTAGTGATCTTATGTGTTACGGCAGCGTTAATGGATGCAGATAGCAGTAATGGATGTTAAGTTCCTTTCAAAAACGACAGTTCTAGTTAGCAACCGAAGTTACACAATAGGCCTGCTGACTAAGTTTATTGTAATACGATGGACATTAAGTTGGACCAAATTAGGGAAGTATCGGTTAAGTAGTTTCGGAGTTTATCCCGGACGAACATCGTGACACGAGATAAGTATTTATTTGTTTATTTCTATAAAACATCTATCTTTACAGGTTTGCTCCCAATGCGATAGTGTTACACAATCTAATTATTTAGGTATAATAACAAATTATTTTTAACGCTATCATTGTGAATCCACTCAGTGAGCAATGGAACAGCAGGCCTATTCTGTATCTGTTACTTCAGTTGCTAACTAGAACTGTCATTTTTGAAAGGAACTTAACATCCATTACTGCTTTCATGAACGCTGCCGTAACACATAAGGTATACCAGTAATGGATATAAAGTGTCTTTCAAAAATGACAGTTCTAGTTACCAACCGTAGTTAGCGAATGCAGGTCTGCGCCTGCAGGTCGACCTCGTCTGCAATAATGTTGAGTGTAAGCAAAGCGCGCGTCAGGGACGGCCGCGGCACGGCTAGCAGAGGCGGCCGACGGCGCCGCCACACGTACCCGTCCGGGACGCATAGGCTGGCATGCAGCCTAGCTAGTCTATACAATTAGTAGGTTATGTTATAGCTTTTCATGGTATATGTGGAGATATATTCTCTGGTTTAGTCACCTCCAATTTCAGTCAGTTCAGTGTCTGTGAGTTTGACAGCAAGTTATACAATCACCAAAGATAAGGCTGCATGGGCTCAGTTTCTTTTGCCTTCCCTTATACATATAGGAAGATTTTTTTATTGCAACTAAGTTGGCAAACAAGTGTGCAAACAAGCAAATTGCCCACCAGCAGGCATATTCTATAACTTCGGGTGCTAACTAGAACTGTCATTTTTGAAAGAAACTTAACATCCATTACTGCTATCATGAACGCCGCCGTAACACAAGATCACAAAACTAGTAATAGATAAAGTTTCTTTCAAAAATGACAATTAGATAGATAGATAGATACTACAATTCTAGTTACCAACCGTAGTGAACGAATAGGCCTGCTGATGGTAAGTGGTAAGAGTCACCTATAATACACGTAGCTCTTGTGAGATTCGCAGCAAAACTACAACCCCCAAAAGAACCACAGTGTACGTTGCCAACTTGTGACAGGATGTAAAGTCACGGTACCCAGTAATTTTAATGCCATATCTTACCCTTTAAACCGGAACACAGCAATGCAAGCTGCTGCTTTGCGGCAGAAGTAGGTGACGGAGGTACCCATGCTCACGTCCCATACATAGTTTCCCTCCGGTATAATAATAATAATAACAATAAAAAAAGCAAGTTATACAATCAAGATTGTTGTTGACATGGCTGCTGCCTTGCATAAATTATAATAAATGAAGAGAAGATTTATAATTAAAGAAGAGAAGTTAGGGAAGAAAGAAAAAATTACCACCGGAAGATACAATAAAAAGAACTACTAAAGGATTGACTGTATGGGCACTGTACTCTTTGCCTTCTCATAATGAGAAAATCAACTAAAAAGAAAGTTTGTTTTTGTTTGAACTTTGAGGTTATATAGGGAAAAGATTACCATAATAATTCTAATTTTCTAACTGAAATAAGTTAAGAAAATCTAAAAAACTAAAACAACAGACAAAATGCTGTGTCCTGAAGTAGTAAATTTTCCGCTCCCTAAAGTTTTGACGTGCGCCAAGGACTTTGATAATGTCGAAACTGTAATACAAGATTTGGAAAGAAATAGTTTCTATAAAAGCATTATATTAACATTTCCAGATGAAATCCAAATACCGAGTTTTGTACAAGAAAAAATCCTCGATGATAGTGACTATTACAAAGTCTTTCGGTGCCCTGTAACAGAATTTTTGGAACGAAGTTTTGTCGAAAGCTTTGCAAAAAATGGACACTTGTATTGTTTAAGTTCAGACAGAAACTGTGTAAAGGACAATTGCTTTGCTATCACGCCTGATGGCATCCTTACTCTTCACGTTCTAGAATATGTGTTTCAAACACTTGGCATAGAGGGAACCAAACGTAAGCACGGGTTTTATGAAGTGCCTTTAGACTTGAAGAACTTATTACATATTGATAAAATTAAAACCAGTGTTGCAAAGCTGGGTTTGTTTGATTTTCTTGTATTCTGGAACCCAGGTAAAGAAGAAATCTGTCCCTCATCTATAGCAAAATACTTTCATGATAGAGGACTTACTGTTGAAAAATGCTCATTGCAAATTGAAAAACATAATCCAACTATATGTGAAGTGCCTGTTCTGCAGAACGTAGATATTGATGAAATGGTTGAATGGATAGGTATGTTGGCCCACAATGTGAGAATGGAACCGGTAGAATCTTATATTAGCACTTACAATCAACCAGATAGTGAAAATGCTTTACAGACACACAGAATGTCCATTGCTATTGTAAGAGGAATGTTAACACCTAATTTATTAAGAGAAATTTGTAAAGAGTTAACGGAGTATGTAAAATCAAGAGACCTTCATAATTATTGGGCAAGTTTAAGCATACAGCACATTGAGAACTCTCCCTGGAAATGGAACATTGGATGTCAAAGAGTATTCCAGTCTCATGACTGCTCCCACAATATATTCTTTACACAATCTGGATTCAAGTTATATTCAATAGGTGAAATAAAATATTCATGATAATGTTGTCTTTTTGTTTTATTGAAACCATTATTGATAACACACCATGAGTAACACCTTATACGTTAAAAGTGAAA